>CM052709.1:8506295-8527935 GCA_028551405.1 Uromys caudimaculatus
TAGAGCATAAGCCATTGGTGTTCTGTTCAGGAATTTTTCCCCTGTACCCAGGTAGGTGTTCGAGACTTTTCCCCACTTTCTCTTCTATTAGATTCAGTGTATCTGGTTTTATGTGGAGGTCCTTGATCCACTTGGACTTGAGCTTTGTACAGGGAGATAGGGATGGATCAATTCTCATTCTTCTACATGTTGGCCAGACTCCTACTTAATAAAAAGGAGAAAGCAACCTAAACAGCAGCCATTCTTCTCTCTGTTTCCTGGCTGAGGACGTCATGAGAGCTGCTGCCTGGAGCTCCTGCCGCCATGCCTTCCCACACACCCTTCCTTCCTGAGTTTCTTGTGTATTTTATTGCAGCAGTGAGAATGACTAAGGAATCAGAAAGTAACACATCTATTTCTATATGTAACAATGTATCTGAATCTCACAATCATATGTTAAGAAAAGGAGATACATACACCTTAAAATTGTATTATTTTATTCTTAGACATGCTAAAAAATATCTATGGTCAAAAAAACCTCACACTTTTACCATAAATGTACAGAAATGTTGAAAATAAAAGGAAACAATGTATTTTATAGAAACAATAACCTAAAAAATATTAAATTATCCACATATTAATGCCAAGTCTGGTAGACTTAGAGAATATAGGAATCAAGATAAGAATATCAATGATGATAAATGCATTAATAGAAACAGACCACACAAACATTTTATATCTGCAATGAGCCTAAGCCTAGCCTAACCGATACAGACCTGCAATGCTGAGGAGAGACACCCTGACCACAGCCACTCTATAAAGGAACACACTACGGGACTGGCTTGCAGCTTCAGAGGGTTAGTCTATCCTCATCACGGCAGGGAGCACGGCAGCAAGCAGGCAGACACCGTGCTGGAGAAGGAGCCGAGAGTTCTACAACCAGATCCTGGAGAAGGAGCCGAGAGTTCTACAACCAGATCCGCAGGCAGCAGGAAGAGAGAAAGCCTCTAGATCTAGTTCAGGTTTCTGAAACCCCAAAGCCCACCCCAGTGACACACTTCCTCCAACAAGGCCTATTTCCTAATCCTTTCAAACAGTGCCACTCCCTAGTAATCAATCACACCTACAAGCCAATGGGGACTGTTCAGATTCGCATCACCAAACAGCATAAATTTTAAATTAATCAAGAAGTAAACAAATCATTAATTGCCCCATCTGCTTGGCTTAGTCCTAGAAACCTGTCTGGAGAGGTGAGGGAATGAAAAAAGAATAGACACATAGAAAGAAAATTCTGGGATTAGATTGTGTTTGTTCTCATAGAAGGTACCTACTACATAACAAGCCAGACCCTCAGCATGGTTACTATGTTCAGCAACCCCTCGGGGGGGGGGGGGGCAGGTGTTAGCTGGTCTGTGTAGGTCTCTGTAGGCAAGTAGTCTGAGACTGTTAATATACAATATGAGAAAGCCTGCAGTTGCTAGGTTTTGTACACACTTGTTGTCTTAGCCAGGGTTTGTATTCCTGCATACAACATCGTGATCAAGAAGCAAGTTGGGGAAGAAAGGGTTTATTCAGCTTACACTTCCACATTGCTGTTCATCACCAAAGGAAGTCAAGACAGGAACTCACACAAGGTAGGAACTTGCAGGCAGGAGCTGATGCAGAGGCCATGGAGGGATGTTACTTACTGGCTTGCTTCCCCCTGGCTTGCTCAGCTTGCTCTCTTATAGAACCCAGAACTACCAGCCCAGGAATGGCACTACTCACAATGGGCTGGGCCCTCCCCCCTTGATCACTAATTGAGAAAATGCCTTATAGCTGGATCTCATGGAGGCATTTCCTCAAGGGAGGCTCCTTTCTCTGTGATAATTCCAGCTTGCGTCAAGTTAACACACAAAACCAGTCAGTATACTTTTCAATTATTTGTAAACACTCATACTTGCACATACTGACCAACACTCACACTTATCTGGAGGAAGTCTTTGCTATCCCTCTGATCCTGACCCAGGGAGAGGAAGGCTTTGGCAATTTCTCATGAGTTTTAGTCATTGGTCCTTGACATGGTCATTCCCATGTCAATAATACGTGTTTACTCAAGACTTCACCCGGTCTTTACAAACTTACCCAAGGCTTTACCAGTTCCCTATAATTAATTATCATTGAGTTTAAAACTGTTCCACTGAATCAATGAATGAAAAAAGCCCAGCAAAAATGTGAAATAGTCAAACATGGTTAGCAAATTTTAAACAACTGACATAAAGAGCCTCCTGTCACCAACATTAGAGTGCTCACTGTAGTTAAGATATTTCATTCTCACAAGTGTTTACCAAAAAGACCACATGATTTCACCACAGAGTGTAGATTACTAAAACAATTGGATTTATACAGAATATTCTAACCAAAGAGGATTAAAACTTAATCTGAATCACAGAAAAAAAATCAATAATTGGAAAAAATCCCCAATGGTTACATAATATGTTTTAAATCCCACGGGTCAAAAATGAAGTTAAACTAGAGATTAGAAAATATTTTGATAAGTAAGAAAAGTATGACATTAAATTTTGTGGGGTAATTTAAGACAGGGCCAAGAGGGGAAAAGGCAGCCTTGAGTTCACTCATGAGTTAAGAAAGCAAATGAAAGTTTAACTATGTAATCATTTATGTAAAATATTGGGGGGGGATCCAGATGGACAGAAATTAAAAAAAAAAAAAAAAAGAACAAGGAATGATGAAAGAAAGAATGAATGAAAAACAAACAAGAATGGACAAGTTCAACACTGGCTTGTATTTTAGTGTTCACAAAGATGCTGAACCTCCAGGAGACCTGATGGTGAGGAAAGTTATCTTACTTCCGGTCGCAGGGCTGGAGAAATTGTTTGTCTCACTAAGGCTTAAATCCCTTCTCCTTAAGGGAAAGGAAATACGCTATTTCAGGGGCTGGGCTGGGGGGGCTTACAGAGACTCCATGCAAAGCGTGTAAGTCAGAGCAGATCTAGATGAGCCGACTGCTTCTGTCATAAGCCAATTTATACACCATGATCACAATTTCACCACTACTGGGCTTCATTTCTTCTATATAAATTAGTTTTGCCTTCTCAACTAAAATATAAAGAGACAAAGGCTAAATTTTATTTTCTCCTATATTTGTTTCATTTCTTCTATATAAATTAGTTTTGCCTTCTCAGCTACAATATAAAGAGACAAAGGCTGTATTTTATTTTCCCCTGTATTTGCTGACACTTAGTATGAGGTTATAGAGTTATACTAGCCATGGTAACAGGGAACAGAGAGGACAAAGAGGAGGCAGGGGAATGAAAATGATTAGAAGGAGGAGGAGAAGGGAGAAAATGGTTGGTATTTATTGTTGGCAAACCCCACATCAAACTTTGGGCAGAGATTTAATATTCATGGATGTATCAAGTCTAAAAACCTTCCATCCCAATTATATGGATTAGTTCACTGTTCTCCAAAGAGTCTAAAGGTTGATCTGGATCTTCCTAGTTCAAGAGTCTTTCTTTCCTCATCTCTGCACTGCACTCACCACTCATGATAAATACCCACAATGCATTTGCTGCAAAATTGGTCATTCATGTCCTAATAGAAATAAGACCATTCACTGGGTAGAAGTCGCAGAAGAGACAGGGTTGGCATATAAGTGTCTGAGAAATGATGTGAATATGGGCCATGTGTGAAGCATTAAGCCATTAAGAAACATCAGGTTCCACCAAACCCACACAACCAGAGGGCAGTGACGGACTACTTCAGTTGCAAGAGAAAATAAAGGTGAGTAAATTAGGCATTCCGGTGTCTCGGAAATATCTCCTCAATATTCAGCAATCTACCCAGAGTGATTTCTTTATTCCAAGCCACCATGGGATCTGCTGTCTAGAAGTCAGAGTTGAGCACCCTTGTTACCAACTTGTCTGAGTCTGAGGAGATAGAACCTCCAACAAAAAGTCACCATGCAGCCTTAGAACTCATAGTCAGGTAGGCTGCAAGTCCCTATAAGCAGCTTCTGTGAGGTTCAGGGATCCCACTTCTGAAGCGGACATTTCCGGTTGTGTCACGTGATGCAGACTCACGTCGTGTTGTGCTGAGGCAAGGCACATGGGAGGACATGTGATCTTTGGAGAGAGTATAAGTGGGATTCAAGAAACAGTGATGGCGTGCTGGCGCGATGGCGTGCTGGCATAGCTAGCTGGTTGTGCAGCTCTTCACCGGTCTTGAGTGTCTGCTGATCTTCACTTCGTTGAGAGAGGCATAGCAGAGAACTTCCGGCATCCCGACTGGGTCTGGTTGTTGCTGCTGAGTTGTACTGACTCAATAGAGGCCTGGCTGTTTCTGCTAGGTCATGCCACCACCGCTGATTCGTGTTTAGGATACTGACACTACTGACCTGGACTGCTGGTATCCTGACAATGGAGAACTACTTCTAAACAGGTCCACATCCCCTTGACTTATTTACCACCTTTTCTCCCCTACCTTTGGACAATGGGCTGGGGGGGGGGGTATTGAGAACATTTATTAAAGTAGGTTTTGAAAAATCTAACTCTAGACATTTCACGTGTGTAATCTGTACCTACGTGTTCCCACAGCACAACAGTTGGGGGACTAGGAAAGCTACCTACCTGCGGGAGGCAAAGGTAAGAATTAGGTTGATCCAAGGCCACCTGGAGACCTTTCCTGCTGTGTCAACATACAGAGCATAGATACAATAAGACCATGAGATGAGAAGCGTGGGTTGGTCCCATTAGAGATGCCATAAGGATCCTCACAATATAGAATTTTCCACTCAAAGAATCTTCTGGTCAGCTGGTCCTTGAAGATCAGGAGATGGAACGCCATGACCTGGGCTTTAGTGTGCCCCTGACCTCCAGGATGAGGGAATTTTTTTTCTTAGTGCTCTAAAGAGGGAACTGGGGGATTTTGTGGGGTTGCTACAACCCACATGGCTAGTTGTCACTCCTAACACTCCTCATGCTCACTACAGCCAGACACTGGGCTCTGCCCTGTGACCAAGCAGAGTCATTTGAGAGCTCTCATCTGAAGGCTTTATCCATGGGAACTTGATCTGATTCATGACTTCATCTTTAAAACAACTTCTATTGCTAACCAAAGATTCCCCATGAAAAGAAAATTCAATTTGGTATTGGATGCTAATGACAATGTTTTTAGATGACTTGGTCTTAGAAAGATAAGATTCTAGCCTAGTACTATGGAGGCACTGTTTGGATATCCTTAGGCTTCTTACACTATACACATTTTGCAACAAGCAGTTTCAATCCCAAGAGAAGCATCTTACATACTTTTGCCGTTATTTTTCATGTTACATTCAGCTCTTCCGGCCAAGAGCAGGCCATAAGAATCCCCAACTCTCAGCGTAGCTTTGCTCCAACACTAGTAATCGAATGCCCAACGTATCCGTAGCATGGGAAGTTTGACTGAGAGATGATGCATAGATCAGAAGTGAGAATTGATTTAAACCATGGCGATTACAAAGATTTATTGCTCCAAGAAGCATATATTGACCAAAAAAGAGGTCAATTTTTGACATTGAATTAGCAATAAATATTGATATATACTCAAACAGAAAAGCAGTACATACGAACACTCAGTAAACACCGATTCTAACACTGAGCTGCTTGCTCCTTCTACCCCTTCATGCCCGTGGTGCACACAACAAAGTCCTGTTGAAACATACGAAAGAAGATGCCATGGTGCCGAGCCATTTGGACAGAATCCTTGGCAGCCATGGGGAAATGGGACCTTCCTATAGCTGTGGCTATGCAGCTGGTCAGAGCTTGGTTTTATTTCATGAGCTGGGATGATTGTAAGACAATACCAGAGAAGAGACCCTTCTTACTGCAGTTAGTTGGAGGAGTGTTGCTCCTTTCCACCCCGTTGCAGACAGGCCTACTCAATTCTGTTAAAACAAAACAAAACTAGTGTTTTCCAGAGCACACAAGGCTCATGTGCGTAGGTGATGGGTCTGGAGGGAGAGCAAGGAGTATGGTCAGAAAAGTACTACATGACATCTTTCATGTCTGTTCAGATATTGTGATTTTATAACATTTAGAATCCTCGTCTACCTAGTCTGCCTGCCTGCTTATGGACAGCCTGTCTCTCTTTTCTGCCTTCCTTTGTGTGGTGCTAGCTACTTTCTTATAGCTCTCCTAGAGGAATTTTATGCACAAGCACCTGCTAGAGTCTTGGTGCTATAAAAGTCGGCCCTGGTGTTCATGGGTCTATTTTAACAGTACTGACATCACTGAAATTCTATAAAATCTCCACGTATTTTTATTGATACATAGTAGGAATCTGTATTTCTTGACACATTCTGAGATCTATGCCATGAACAAGATTAAGAACTTTGAAAGAAAGCCAGGCATGGTGACACATTCCTGCAATCCCAGCATACGGACATGGAGTCAGGAGGATGAGAAGTTCAATGCCGTGCTCAGCTTCATATGTGATCTTGAGGCCTGCCTGGGAGTGATAAATCCCTGCTTAAAATAGAGAGATAGATAAGTAGATAGGTAGGTAGATAGATAGATAGATGATAGATATATAAGTAAATAGATGGATGAATGGATAGATAGATAAGTAGATAGAGATAGATAGATAAATAGATAGATAGATACATACATACATAAGTAAATAGAAAGAGAGATAGATAAGTATATAGACATAGATAAGTAGATAGATGATAGATAGATAGATAAGATAGATAGACAGACAGACAGAGATGAGAGAGAGAGAGAGAGAGAGAGAGAGAGAGAGAGAGAGAGAGAGAGAGAGAGAAGGGGACCCTCCTATGAGCAGAGTCAGCCCCCTCAAGCCCAGTCCCCCTCCCAGTGACTACATTCCTTTTTCTCATTGAGCTGCTAGGTCTGAGGTGATCTGCAAAGGGAATCATGTCAGTCAGCCAAGGACTGAAAGAGATCTTTGTCTCCTCTCTCCACAGACTCAGTTTCTCTTACTTCAAGACAACAAGCAGTCAGCCTGGGGCAAACTCCTTCATTCCTTCAGTAGGAAGCAAAAAAAAAATATAAAAAAGCAAAATACCTTTGAAAGAAATTAAGAAAAATTTAAATAATTGAAAAGATATTCTGTATATTTGGATTAAAAGGTAGAATCCTTAAGGTGGAAGGCTAGCACTGTTAAGGTGGAAGGGCAGTAGGCTAAGGTTTTTAGGGTGGAAGGTTAGCACTGTTAAGGTGGAAGGCTAGCACTATAAGGTGGAAGCTAGAATTATTAAGGTGGAAGTTAGCATTATTAAGGTGGAAGTTAGCATTGTAAGGTGTGGAAGGCTGGGATTATAAGGCAGGAGGGAAGCATTGTAAGGTAAAAGGCTAGAATTGTTAAGATGGTAAAACTTCCAAGATTCATCCTCAAGATCAATAAATTCACACAAGAATTTCAGCTGCTTCCTTTACAGAAATTTTCACAGATTCTAAAATTAATGCTTAAAGGAATCCCAAGTAACTAAGCCCACCTACCCTGGAGTAGCAACCGCTAACCTGAGCATGGTGCAAGCCTCAAGCAGTAGACATGGCTGGTGACAGGAAGAGGAAGGCATGTCTATGCTGGATGACAGCCAGGTGGGGCTGGGAGACGGAAGCCAGCTCAGGGGGCTGACACCTGGAAGAGCATGGAGCAGACGCCA
The DNA here is from genome assembly GCA_028551405.1 of Uromys caudimaculatus. Taxonomy (NCBI): domain Eukaryota; kingdom Metazoa; phylum Chordata; class Mammalia; order Rodentia; family Muridae; genus Uromys; species Uromys caudimaculatus. The sequence continues at coordinate 8,513,941 of CM052709.1, forward strand.
TACAGAAGACAGCAGTACCACCTCACCCCACCTGACCTTGGTGTTCTCGGGGCCAGAGAGCCAATGCAGGCAGGAGGAGAGCATACAGAACAGAAAGGTGGAGATAAAAAGAGGGTCTCGAAAGACCGGGAAATCATGAACACATGTCTTATGTGCATAGAAGAAGACAAGCACTGTGAGCAAGCTTTCTCAGCCGTCTGCTGAAGAAGATGAGCATGTGAGACACAGCAATGTGTCTCAGTCCTCACCATTGTGATCCACCTTCAGAAATAGCAAGAGGTCACCTCAGTGGCTGGGCCCTTCTGTGGCAAGTTTGACTTTGGGGAGGCTGAAGGAAGTTCCCATTTGAAGTATAGTAAAGGCCTAGTTTTGAGATAAAGTTTACAGAAAGGATCCCCATAGGACATTTATATACAAAATATATTTGTATATTGGGGACGGAAGAGATGACTCAGTGGTTAAGAGCACTTGCTGGTCCTGCAGAGGATCTGTCCTCTGTTCCCAGATCCTATATCAGGTAGCTTGCAACTACCTGTAATTCCAGTTCCAGGGGATCCAACACCACCTTTTGGCCTCCAAGGGGACCTGCACTCACATGTATGATGCATATAATTAAAAATAAATTGAAAATTGAAGAATGTTATGATATTGACATAGATAAAATCCAGATTAGCTGGTCACCTCAACTGGATGTCACTTGGTGATGAGGAATTTTCTTATGAATATTTTATGGAAGAAATGAAAACATGCAACTGTGGGAGAGAAGGTTCTGGAGAGGTTTGATGCGATTACGTTCTGCTAACTTCGCGACTAGGAATGTACATGACCTTAGTGTTGTCTTTAAGATCAGTAAGAACCTGCATGCTTAATGGGCACAATTCCCACGAGTTCTTGCTCTCTCTGTGTAGTGCAGTTTGATTTGGGTCAGAATGAAAAGTCATATTTTCCAATCCATAAAGACTATATTGGTATTCAAAACACTCCCTTAGATGGTAGAGTTAGAGGGCCAAAGTGACCTAAGAAGAAGAATGGTGACGTCATATTGATGGTTGCCTTACCAGGAGGTGAAAAACAACCTGGGTTACTAAACAGGCACTTGTTTGCATACATATTATTTTTATTTATATGTACATGCGTGTCTGTCTGTGTGTGCAGGTGGCCACAGAATCCAGAAGGCATTGTTGCATCTCCAGGAACTGGAGTGGTGATGGCAGGTGTTACAGAGACGTTAGGAACCCAACTCCAACCCTTCTGCAAGAACAGTGAGAGCTCTTAACGCTGGGCTATCTCTCCACGCCCTGGGAAGATTCTCTGAGTTTGGTTTGTTTTCTGTTACATTGTTATTTTCGTTTGTTTGTTTTATTACATTGTTACTAACAATGTAACTGGCATAATTGGGAATGGAGATAAATTTGGGAGCAATAGTGAAAAAACAGAGCCCACACAGGGCTGTAAAAAATGTGAAACTTGGTTTACATTATTTGTAAATGCTCAAACTTGTGAAGGTTAAATACCATAATATTTTTATTTGTTCTGAATTTTGATTCTGAGAAGAAAACTGCCTTGGCTCATTTCTAAGTGGAACTTGTAAATCCACTTGTTTAGTGAGTTCTCTGTGAAATTGGGTCTGTCTGGAGGTCCTTCTTCCACAAACTACTGTATTAGTAATGTTCCCATGGCAGTTAATGCCAGTGTCTTAGAATTTATATTAGCTCTTAATTTTGTGTGTAGCCAAATGAATTTATATCTTAGTTCTTAATTTTGTCAGTTCTTAAGTGGGTGGCTTTTGAGCCTGCTGATTTCCTTTGCTTTCTAATAATAGTGACTAGAGAAATGTATATGTTTGTTCACAATAAAAAGAATTATTTATGGCTGTGGTTGGGAGCACTGACTGCTCTTCCAGAGATCCTGAGTTCAATTCCCAGCAACCACATGGTGGCTCACAACCATCTGTAATGGGATCTGATGCCCTCTTCTGGTGTGCCTGAAGACAACTACAGTGTACTCATATGCATAAAATAAATAAATAATTCTTTTAAAAAAAAAAGAAAGAAAGAAAAGAACAAGACACTTGTTTATCTTACCTTAAACACTTATTAACATTGCAGTCCTCAGGATTCATGCATGCACCACACTTATTATGACTGCATCATTGATGTCTTTGGGATCTTTGAGCTTTACATAGATTGAAAAGCAAAAAAAATTATAGTTTCATATATATGTTTACATTTAAACTTAATTCTGTTTCTGTTTTCTTTCTTCTGTCTCATTCTTTGTAACTTTCCCTAATTTTTTTATATATGCCAATCATGTGCTTTTATTTTTTCTTTTCATTATATTTTTTCCATCATACATGTGTTAATGTTTGCTGTATTATTTAATAATATTGTAGTATAGCAGTTCCTCCAAGATTAAAAACTTCATTGATAGGTTATTTCTTCACCAGTGAAATGGGCCAATTCAAGCCACATTAGATTATATTAAAAGCACGTTTATTGGGAAACTGCTCTGGGGTGAGTTCACTGTCCCCCAAGTATTGAGGCCAATGGAGTCACCATGAGGAGGCAGGGGCAGGGGAACAGGGAGAAAGAGAGAAAGGGCCCACGTGCAGAGAGAGAAGAGAAGAGGAGAAGAAAAGAGAGAGGGTGGGGGAAATATCTGGATTATGTAGGGAGGAGCCTCTGGGGGAGGGTCAGGGTATGGCTGGTAGGGACTGAGGGATGCTGGGAGAACCTGGAGACCAGGTCTTCCCAGTAACAGTATCACAAAACAAATTCACACACTTGATGTATTACAGCCTGCATTAAACACCTCCAAAACAATTCAAAATTATTTAAAGTCATTGACTCCCTCTCCCATGATCTGTGTTAATACTAGCATACATTTTTCCACATATTCTAACCCCATGAGACAACAGTGTGGCACTCTCAAACACGCAGGGCTCATTCGGGTTCCTCTTTTCCCATGGTCTTCCTGCCTTTCTCACTTTCCCAATTACAGACAGTTTCCATTTTTATGAAGAACACCTCTTTTAAAATTCCTATTTCCTTACAGAAAGTCATCAGGTTGTTTCAGGCTTTGTTCACAAAAATGCATTTTTTTAATGCATCCATTGCCCTGCAGCAATTCTGAAAGTTAGTCATATTGGATCAATATTTGTGGTGGCTATTTCTTATTGTCAATTTGACTATATCTGGAGTGAATTACAATCCAGAATTAGAAGGCTCACCTGTGATCTAGATCTTGCGACTGGAAGACACAAGTTTCAGGTGTGGTGGTATGCACACCCCCTGATCTGGGCCACACCTGCTGCTGGAGATCTACATAAGGACATTGGAAGGAGGAAGATTCAATCTTCTTCGCCTGCGAGCCTTGTGGGACTGAGCAACTGCTAGATCCTCAGACTTTCATTCACAGCTGCTGCTGGCCATTGTTGGGGAGTTTGACTACAGACTGTAAGTCATTAACAAATTCCCTTACTATATAGAGATGACCTATAAGTTCTGTGACTCTAGAGAACCCTGACTAATACAATATTCAAGAGCAAAGAGAGAGTAAATGCATTTTTCTTGCTTGTTAAGCTCCTCTTTTCTACTCTTGCACAAGTCAGACCCCTTCCCTCCCACAGTGGACTGGGTATTAAGACAACCCCCTAGATAAGCCTGTAGACCAACCTGGTGCTCAAGATTGTAGACCAACCCAGTACTCAAGCCTGTAGCCTAACCCAGTGCTCTGCCTGTTGACCAACTCAGTGCTCAAACCTGAAGACCAACCTGGTGCTCAGGCCTGTAGATGAACTCAGTGGTGCCAATCCCTCACTGAGCTCTTCCCAGGAGCTCCTAGGTTCTGTCAAGTTGAAAATTACAGTCAACCCTCACAAGTATCTTCTGGCTAACAAGTCTTCCATCATCTTTGTCAATCAGTTCTTCTCTGTCGATTTTTTGCTCTATTTATTGATTTTTCTCTTAACCAACTCCTTTTGCATTCAAATTTGTTTCAAATTCATACAAAAACTCTGCCAACTGTGCCTATTTATAGGCTGCCATGTAGTAACATGCATGACATGTAGGATTAAAATCAGAGTGAGCACATCTATCTCCTCAAGCATTTATGATCTCTTATGGTAAAAATATTAAACATATTTTCTTCTTGATTTTTGAAATGCATCTTTTTGTTTCTTTTCATCTAAAATGTGTGGCTATCAATACTTCTTCATTCTGCTGAGGTTGGAGTCATCACTCCGCTTTCTGCGTTGATATAACTCTAGAGGACTAGGCCCACAGCATAGGGCTTGTGTGACTAGCAGAAAAGGGAAAGTAAATGCTAAAATCTCATTTAATGCTTCAGAAGTAAGTTAGCTCAGACTAGAGATTAGATCAGGCTCATGTGGTTCCATATGACTACAATTCCAACAGCCCAGAGTCTGAAGCAGAAGGATCAGGGTCCCATGTTCCAGGCCACACCCTTCACTATGGAGCAAGATTCTGTCTCCCAAAATAATCTCAGAACAGATCAGATCAAAGTCACACTTTTAAAATTCCTGGTAAGTCTTTTCAAAAAGACCCAAAGGGTCTCCTCGTGATCCTTAGGAGATCTTGCCCACACCCACCTCACATATGATTCATCTGTATAAACTTTTAAAAAAAACAATTTTAATCAATACATAAGAAATATATAAGTTGTAGATAGAATTTCTCACCTTGATCTGAAAGGGATGGTTACAGTTTGAAATCAAAGTCAGTTTGTGCTGCCTCTGCCATCTCTGAGAAGCCCCCAGTCAGAATCCTACATGTGCAAGTATGAAATTTCAAAAAAAAAAAAAAAAATGCACAGAAAAGCAAAAGAATTATATCATCTGCATACAAGCCTATTTCTACAGAAAACAGAGGAGAGGGCCAAGGCAGTAGTAGACTAAAAAGATGTGTTCAAACCAATTCCATGGCTGTCACGGACTGGTGGCCTCTGTGGTTTCAGTCCCCACCACTGCTTCCTGTTTGTATCTACCATAGTGTGTACTGTGATTAAATTTTTTGGTTGATGGTCTACTATTCTTCTCTGAATGATCGTATTTTGAATAATGATGGGGAGATGCACCAACCCTTTACACAGACCTTCAAAACAATGGCTAAGAGGTGACTGCCTTTGCATCCTGATCTGCTTGAGATGAGAAGAACATGGTCTTCAAATCTGCCCGATGCTATGGGGGAAGGGACAGAAGACAATTAGATGTGTGTGTGCTCTGCTTCTGCCAGGAAAGGAGATTTGTGATGCCAGGTGGGAGAAACAGCTCTCTATGTCACACTCTTCTTGAGTTGGTCTGTGATGACCCATGAGGCCACTAACTGCCTGAATGGGAAAGGAGAAACACACACGCGCACGTGCGCGCGCGCACACACACACACACACACACACACACACACACACACGCAAGCACACACGCAAGCACACCTGCAAAGATCTGGCTACATCTGCTAGGCATCCGAGGGATTCCTGAACTGCCTGTCATATTTAAAAGTCTATTAAAAGTGGGGCTAGAGAGATGACACGGGGGCTAAGAGCACTTGCTACACAATTGTGAGGACCTCAGTATAAGTCCTCAGCACCCATGTAAAAATACAGTTATGGCCACATGCATTTAGCCCCAGCACTGCACTAGATGGAGCCGGAAGGACAGCGGAGGCTTGCTGACCACCAGCCTAATTTCCAGTAACAAAGAACAAGGGAGAGAAGACAGAGCAGGATAGCTAATGTCCTTCTTGTACACGCACATACTAAAACACACACACTTGCACATGTACAAAGCAAAGTGCACTGTGACTTTAAATCCTATTTGTTCCTAAGCTACATAGCTTCTAGCATGAGGCAACCCTAAGGCACGTTCACGGCAGCCCTCGAGGAACATTAACTTTGCATTAGGTTTGTACTTCTAGCCAGAGACTAGAAGTAAGACTCCTTTAAGAGTATATTAAAGGAAAGATCTTCCTCTTGTCTGCAGATTGTTGCTGGATCTCCTAACCTAGCTTCTCTTGCTGCAGGTGGCCAGTGTTGCTAAAGGGCGTTTTATCCTAAGTCTACCTTAGTATCTCTACTGAACCTGAAAAGTCTTTCTTATTTAAAACAATTTTGGTTCACTTTTTAGTTCTCTTCTTCCTCTTCTCCTCCCCCTCCTGCTCCCTCTCCCTCTCCCCTTCTTCTCCCTCCACTTCTCTCTCTCTCTCCTCTTCAGTCTTCTTTGCTCCATCAGGGATGCTGTGTCCTATCTTAGAAGACACACAATACATTTGTCTCTGTGAAGACAACAGTCATCAGCTGGAACACTTATACCCAGTAGTTCACTCCCGGTTACACAATGGGGGCATTCGGGTGTTATATTTCTTCATTTGTGAACGAGAATGATCTAGAAAAACCAACTTCATCTATACAGTGGTGCACATCACATCAGAAGGTGCGAAACGCCTGCTACTTAATTGACACAATACCAAAATCCGATAAAGATACATTAAAAGGCTACAGGGGCTGGGGAAATGGCTTAGTGGATACAAATGTGCAGGCAAGAACAGCAGAATTCAAATCCCCAGCACCAGGAAAAACCTGGTTCCGTCCATGGTTTACTAGATACTCCCAGAACGTCTGGGTAAATCTATCCACACTGATGAAAGCAAGGTATAGGCAAGCAGCAGCATCTCTTGGTGCTATTGAATGCTGGGTTCATAGCCTCGGCCTGGAGGGATCACTTACTCAATAATGTGTTTGCCACACATCATTAGCAAGTGTGAGAACCTGAGTTGGGACCCCCAGAACCTATGGGGAAGAACTGTTGGGGTGTGGTCTTTTTCTATGCTAAATACTGGTTGCTCCCAGAGACCACACATAGACCCAGGTGATGTTATGTGACCACCACTATCCCCTCGTTATCCCTGGTTGGTGAATAAAGATGCTGACAGCCAATAGCTGGGCAGAAGAGACATAGGTGGGGTTTAGGGTTCCTGGGCTTGGGGTTGGAGAGGAGCCAGGAGGTGCAAAAAGGAAAGAAAACAAAACAAAACAAAGGTGAACAGAGGAGAAAGCACCATGGGGTAAAAATCTTAAAATAATGGCCTTGTGAGTTGTCTAACTAGAGTTAAGAGCAGCCCGGATGAAACATGGCAAATTATATAATGGGATTAATGGCTGGAAAATAGACAAAATAACATAGACAATAGATATCTGTCCAGATCTTATGCTTATGAAGGCTTAGTATAAATATAAAGGTTGTATGTGTCTTTTATCTGGAAACAATGGTCAAAGGTGGGGTAGAACCCCTGGATTATAATTAAGTATTTCTACAACAAAGAACAGGTACACTGACACATAACTTTTAACTCCAGCATAGATGAGATAAGAAGTGGACACAGATGGATCCCTGAAAGATCATGGACCAGTCAGTCAGGTCTACTTCGTGACGTTACAGGCCACAAGAGACTATATTGTCCAGCTGGCCTTATAGGGTGTTATGTCAGAAGCAATATCCAATTTCCTCTAAAGCTTGTAGAAGCCCAGAAAGTTCTAAAGGTATGCTTCTCAAGACTCAGAAATCTGAGGCTTGAAAGGTAGTTCAGTAGCTGAGCGTGCTTGTTGCTTTTAATGGTTAGTCTCGGTTATCAGCTTGGTTGGACCTGAAGTCAGCTAGAAAATTAGCCTGTGAGCCCTCTAGTGAGAGACTTTCTTGATCAGATTAATTGAAGCAAGAAGACACCCATCACCACCACCAAATGTAAATGTAGTACCTTCTGGTGGCGGCCCAGCTTAAAAAATTCATGGAAGAGGGAAAGTTTGCTTTTTGCCTGCTTGCTCTCATTTTTGCAAGCAAGTTAATCTACTTTACTGCAGTTGCATTCTTTCACTGTTATTAGAAGCAGCTTCTTAGGGTTTCCAGTGTAGAGCAGAGACCAACAGCTCTCCAAGAATTCCCAGGCCTTCAGCATCAGGTTGGGAGTGCTGAGATATCCAGCATCCTGGGATTCACAGCTACTGTGTTCTCAGCCTCTCCAGAGCAGGACAGCCATTGCTATACTACCTGTATCATATCCTGTAAGTCACTCAAGTAAAGCCAGCGTGTGTGTGTGTGTGTGTGTGTGTGTGTGTGTGTGTGTGTGTGTGTATGTATGTGTGTGCGAATATTTTTTCATATTGTTTGTTCTGTTCATTTAGTGAACCCTGACTAAGACATTGCTCTTTCAGAAGATCTGAGTTCAGTTCTCAACTGAATCTATGTCAGGTAGTTCAGCACCTCTTTTGTTCTAGTTTGCTTTCTGTTGTTGTGCTAAACACCACTGCCAAAACTATCTTGGAGAGGAAAGGGTTTATTTCATCTTACAGTTTGTAGATGAAGGGAAGTCAGGAGAGGAACTCAAGGTAGCAACCTAGAGGCAGGAATTAATGTAGAAGTCACGGGAGAGTGCTGCTTACTGTATTACTCCTCAGAATCAACTTCACCTATCTTTCTTAGATTTCCCAGGACCACCTGCCTAAGGGCAACACCACCCACAGTGGACTGGGCCCTCCCACATTAACATTAACCAAGAAAATGCCTCACTGAACTGACTATAGGCCAAGCCAAAGTAGTTGTTCTCTCAATAGAAGTCCTCTCTCTAGATAACTCTAGTTTGTGTCAAATTAATGAACAAACAATAACAACAACTAAACTAAAGTAAAGTAAACTAAACTAACCAGCACACTCTTGTAACAACTCTAGATCCAAAAGTTTTCTGATGTTTGTGATGTGAACTCCACAGGGACCTTCACATACATGGCATTCACTCACAAGACACATATATGTACACATACATAACAAATAATTTTAAAATATGTTAAAGTTCTAACAGTAAACAACTCAGACATCTCAGGAAGTCCCTGAAACTGACCTATTCATCCCCAAGGCTTTATGTGGGGTAAAGACAGCTTATGAGACTGAGCTGCCTGGAAGAGGAATATGTCAAGCTGTAAAAGTGCCTGGCAGTGGTACAGAGATCTCCAAAGGTCCAGCTGTCATGAGCTATCATTTACACTGTGGTGGGCTTTAGGGAGGCAGCTATATTTGAGTGATTTCTGTTCCTGTAAGAATCCCCTCACCCATACTCCAATAAGCTCATTGAATCACCATATTAGACTTAGGTGGTATCCTTACTTTGGTCAGTCATTGGTTCTATATCTGGCAGTTCTATATATGTGAATAGAACTTTGTGCATGTGTCACACAGCATAGGGATGAAGATACTGTATTCCATGTTTTGGCTATCAGACTACTGATAGCAGTGGGTAATAGAGACAGAGAAGGGCAGAGAGAGAGAGAGAAAGAGAGAGAGAAGGAAGGAAGAAGAGGAGGAGGAAGAGGAAGAGGAGGAGGAGGAGAGGCTGGCCATGAACAGGTGGAGGGGGGGAGGGGAATGGGTAGAGAAGGGACAGAGGCAGAAGAGGGTAAAAGAGCAGGTACGCAAGAGAGAAAGGAGTGGGCAAACAGCCCCTTTTACACTGAGTTAGGTATACCTGGCTGTTGCCAGGTAACTATGGGGCAGAACCTAGAGGGAATGCTAACAGAAGGAACACCCAAACTGGCAGCTAAATGAATAGCATGGTGTGTACACACAGGAGAACACTGCTCATCCATAAAGGGAAGAAAAGTCAGCACGTGACATAACAGGGATGAATCTGGAGCATGCCAGCCAGTCAGGCCAGCTGTGACAGATCACTGTGAGTTCACCCCTGTGAGGGGCTCCAGGAGTCCAATCCAGAGGGATGGAAAGTAGAAGATGGGACTGGAGGTGTTGGGGTGTCCCAGGCACAGTTCCAGTGAGATGGGGAGTTCTGCAGACAGACGATGGCCGTAGCTTCACAAGAATGTGTGTTTAATGTCATAAAACTAACATTGCAAATAGCAATTATGGTAAATCTATCATTTTGTCTATGGTGTGTGTGTGTGCGCTTGTGTGTGCACGTATGTGTGTGTTCATGTCTGTGAGTGAGGGTGTGCAGTCAGAGAATGTCTTAGGGTTTCCACTGCTGTGAAGAGATACCATGACCATGGCAACTTTCATAAATGAAAACATTAAATTAGGGCTGCCTTACAGTTCCACAGGGTTAGTCCATTATCATCATGGCAGGAATCATGGTAGCATCCGGGAAGACATGGTACTGGAGGAGCTGAGAGTTCTACATTTTTATCCAAAAGTAGCCAGGAGGAAGAGACTACAGTAGTGCCTGGCTTCTAGTCCAAGGATATCCAGTATGCGTTTGGCTTCACTCTTTGTCCATTTGTGTGAGGGCTAATGCACTTTAACACTCTTGTGAGCAATGTTACCATGGAGCCATCTTCTCTGGATAACTGTGAGGTGGATTTCCAGCCTCCCTCTCCCGTGTTGTGAGGGATACACTTGGTCCAGATGTCCGATGATCTGTGTTAATAAAGTTGGAATTTTCATCTCAAGTTCATGAAACCCCATAGTAAGAGTGTCCTTGAGAAGCCAGCCTGGATACATAATAGACTGACCAGCCAGTACTATTTAACCCAGGGTACCACTAGATAGCCAGCAAGAAGACAGACTGGAGCCTTCTCAGGCTGGCCCCAAGGTACTATGTATCCCAGTCCGGAGTAACCACAGGCCACCCCACCAAAAAACTGGGCATCATTTACTATGCCTGCAGATCCTGAACAATGAAGGTAAGAAAACCATGTAGGGGCTAGAGAGATGGCCCAGCAATTAGGAACACTCATTACATAATCATAAGGACCAGAGTTCGGATTCAAACACCCATGTAACCAGCCAGGTATCCCACAAACACCTGTAATTCCATCTCCAAGGGTTGGGTGCCTTCTCCTGTCTTCTGTTCAAAGTCATGCAAGGTAGTACATAGATGCGTACACACACATATGCACACACATTAATAAACGGAGTATATCTTTGAGAGAGAGAACAAAGGCAAGCATCTAGTAAGAAAGAAAAACACGTCTGACTTACAGATGATTTCTCCCAGGACACTGTAGGGTCAACAGGGATGCCAGATGCAACCAGTAATGAGAATCAGCTTGACTTTAGCTATCATAAACTCTTTAGACACCTCAGTTATAAGCAATAGAAACCCGTGATTTGTTTTGCTTAAATATAAGGAAAATGTTTGCTTCAAAATATCTTAATATGAAGAAGTCTAGAATTAATCGTTGGTTATCTTGGCAGCTCCAAAACTGTCACTCAAAACTCAGATCCTGTTTCTCCTTACACATCATGTGTTGGGTTGTTCTCATGAGAAAATTCCTCATGGCTGCAAGGTCTGCGTTTGCCCCAGACTTTGCTTATGTCTCCTCCAATGCCTGGTACCATATATGTCTCTTTTCATAAGAGTGAAGAAGCACTTCTCAGGACATCACTCACACACACACACACACACACACACACACACACACACACATGCACACACACACTGCATCTCTCTGTGTCTTCCAGCTAAACCAGCTGGAATCTTGGCAAGGAGCAGAGCCGCGATCGGTGATTTATACTAGCCCAGCAATGCTTATTGAAACCAGACTGCCAGGAAGGAAATGGGTAACCACAAAGGTGGAAGTGTGCTCAAAATGAGGCCACTGTGGAGCAGTCAGCTTGAGCACCAGCCCTGCTTAGACTCTGGCACAAAGCAAGGCAGGACGTCCTTACCCACGTTCAAAGGTCTTAGTAAGTGATGGGGACTCATGGTGCAGCCAGAGAGAGAAGAGAAATCACATCAGAGGCTTAGGGCTGATGTCAGAGAGACGTTGTGAAAGAGTGCAGACTCCCCACTGGGCAGCAGCATCCCTGGGAGCTGGCTTGGCATCTACCCTCCTTCGCCATACATGTCTAGGCGACTGGAGAAGATGGCAAGCCACCAGGCATTGCTTCAGCTGCAGTCTCCAGCAGCTTGGACCCAGAAACTACTCAAAGGGTGAACATTCTCAGCCGTGTGGCGCCACGTGGCTGCTTGCCTTATTTTTGCAATTTGACAATGAGAATTTGGGCAGAACCCAACTGAATGACCCCCCCCCCCAGAACACTGCACATTCCCCTGTAAAAACCTGCCTGTGTCTATAAAGAACATGGTCCATGGAAGTGCAGGCAAGCACACATCATGGAGATGAGCATTCACTGCGCAGTTACCGATAATGGATATCACCTTACTCATAAAGTCAACGCCTGATGCTTACCAGTGCTAATAGCTCTGTCCAACACGGGGGTGCCTGAACCCCACTGCTTAATAAGCACGAAATTTGGAACACCCAACTTTCAATCCTAAATCTCCTTTCTGTGGTTTTGTTCAACTTAAACTTTATTAGTTAAATACACAAGTCTGACTGGGCTCCCACCTTGTTCTAACTAATAGTTCCAGGAAACATGGGCTACCCAGCCCCCACCCCTTCTGTGGAAGCTGACTCAGTTTAAACACAGGAAGCTTAAACAAAGTGGATCCCACAGAGCTCAGTGCTCCACGAAACACTGGGAAGACAAGGTGAAACTGGGGGTGTGACTCCATCTTAGAATCCCTGGGTTCAAGCCCCAGTATTCCAAGTGTGATGGTGTATACCTGTAATCCTTGCATTGGAGGTGGAGGCAAAATTGTCACAGGTTACAGGTTATCTTCAGCTACATAGTAAGTTCAAGGTCATGTAAGACCCTGTCTCCAAAAAAAAAAAAGGTTAAAGAGAGAGAGGGAGGGGGAGGAAGGGAGAGATAGAGGGAGAGGGAGAGGGAGAGAGAGAGGGAGAGGGAGAGGGAGAGGGAGAGGGAGAGGGAGAGGGAGAGGGAGAGGGAGAGGGAGAGGGAGAGGGAGAGGGAGAGACAAATAGAGAGATCAGGATCAGGTGTCGTCACTCTAAAGTTTAGAGGAGAATGAATTTCTAAGGAGACAGAGTCAGACCAACCTGTCATCAGCAAAGGGTCATCAGTCAGTCAGAGGGGTGCAGTGATAGCTTCAGACTATCAGGGTGTTCTTTTACCTCTGCTCTCCCTGGAAGGTGAGAGGATATAGGAAGGCAGAGATGTGTTGTAAGGACGTGGTTCCAAGGCTGGCTAACGTCACCAAATTAAACTAAAACACACCATGTTTTCCTTAAAATTCATACCATGCTGTGTTTGAAAGGTCGAGCATGTTTCTGGGTAATTGGTACCCGGAAAAAACTGTGGTCCTGCTTAGTATGTAACATGGTGGTGGACACCTGTCTTGCCAGTGGTCCTCGACATTTAGACTTTGCAAAGAGTCTATTTCCAAGGGTTGGGAGATCTCTGTGACATTTGTGCGGGTAGGGTGCATGCTCTTAAGGGTCACCTCTAGTTTGGGAACTTTCCGTCCAGGTATCTGGTGTAATCCAGTACACATCAAACTATAAGTCATTCCACACAGTGTTAAAGAACAGAAGCCAGGATGTTTCTTTCTCCCACCCCAGTCTTCTCTGAAGAGATGACATGGCCCCTTGCTCTAGAAGAACCATTCTTCTTGAGAAATGATTTCTTTCTGTGGGTCTGTAAAGGAACAGAAGCATCACTCCCAGCCCCCGAGGAGATGGGACACTGACTGAGATGTTTCCTGTACAATTGCAGGCTGGGGTTCAGATCCCCAGAAGCCACGTAGATGTCGGGTTGGCATGGTAGCCCACCTGGAATTGGACTGAAGGCAGAAACAAGGGATTCCTTAGAGCAAGCTGGCAGCAAGACAACCCATATCAACCAGCTCTGTGTTTAATTACAAAACCCAACCCCTGTGAATAAATGGAAAGCATAGAGAATGATTCCTGACATCAACCTGAAGCTTCCATAGGCATGGCTACACACATGCAAAAACATGTGTGTACACATGAAGAACAGAGGAAGGGGAGGAAGGGGATGTGGAAGGCAGTGGAGGGGGACAGGGAAAAGGAGGAAGAGGATGCGGAGGATGAAGGGAGGGGAGGGGGAGGGGGAGGAGGGGGAGGGGAGGGGGAGGAGGGGGAGGGGAGGGG
>CM052709.1:8528035-8550794 GCA_028551405.1 Uromys caudimaculatus
TGGACAGCATTCCATTTGGACAGTTTGCTTCTCCAGCCCTCAACCTCATTTCTTTACCACACTGACTCCTTTATTAAGCTGGGTGTTGGTGGGAGAAGAAGGCTGCTGCCATTCAGACCAGTCCACAGCACACACGGGGAGCCTGCTGCCTACTGCCATCTATGGCCTGCTCGGAAGGCTGCTGATTGTCATCTACGATGATGTGCAAGAGGAAGGAGTGGGAAACGGAAGAAGAAAGAAGCGGCTTGTCTCACCTGGTAAGTAACTGGCAGTGGCGTATCTGCGACAGAGATGAAGGGAAATGGGATGAAGCACTTCAAATGGAGAGAGAATAAGTGGCTGCCCAACCTTCATTTTTATTGCTGCAACAAAGGGTGACTTTGGGAAAAAAGGGTTTATTTTAGCTTACAATGGAAATGATTTTTAATAAACTCTATCAATTATTAATATGGCCCTGCCAGCACCCCAATAATAGAGTCAGAGTCCTGTGGATTTATTTATTTAGCTTTAGTGCAATTACTGCAGGATGTCCCCTAATCTAATTCTCTAACACTAGATTGGCTACTTCCCAAACTGTGCTCCCCAAATACTTGCTGTTTGAGTCTTCCTGGGTTATTTCTGCTCCAGAAGTCTGTCCTGGGGGGCATGTGCTCTTGGTCCATCATATCTGATGGAGACCTTCTGTCTTCTCTCTCTCCCTCTTCCTCTACATCCTTCTCCTCATGGTCTGTACCTGCGATCCCCAGCCTGGTAATTCAAATTCCACCTCTCTATACATTTTCTCCCCTGTAATTGGCTCTAGCCATTTTTCTTTATTTAAACAACTTTAAATTTTGGAGCAAGGTTTATACAACAAAGGCTGGTGTACATGGGAATTCGTTCTTTGGGGAGGAAGCCAGGTCTTGGAGTACAGAATTTAGCATTTGAATGCATAGCAGCAACAGACCAAACCCCAACATTACAATCCCAAGTTACAGCCTTTACTTTTTTGGCATGCTAGATAGGAACTCAAGCAGCTAATCACATTCCATCCATAGTTGAGAGCAAAGCTATCATTGCTTGCTTGCTCTCAGCTTTGTTCACTCTTAACACAAGTTGGAATCTCCTCCTGTCCACAAGTGGCTGGATCTCCTTGTAAAAATCAATAATCAAGACAGTCTCCAACAGATATGCCCACAGGCCACCCTGTTCTAAATTTTTCCTTATTAAAACTCTCTTCCCGAGTGACTCTAGGTTATGCTAAGTTGACGAGTGGTCAACCGATGTGAAATGCTAGGATTGGTAATCAGACACTCTGGGGTAGCTAGAAACCTCCTGCAGTGTTGATTGGGAGTGAAGTTCCCAGAGGAGATTAGTTGTGAGGGTCTAAATGGAGTGGCACAGAAGATCTTCCTTAGTAATGATCACATTTAATTGGCTGAGAGATTGTGAAAACAAAAGAAAAAAGAAAGAAAGAAAGAAAGAAAGAAAGAAAGAAAGGAAGGAAGGAAGGAAGGAAGGAAGGAAGGAAGGAAGGAAGGAAGGAAGGAAGGAAGGAAGAAAGAAAGAAAGAAAGAAAGAAAGAAAGAAAGAAAGAAAGAAAGAAAGAAAGAAAGAAAGAAAGAAAGAAAGAAAGAAAGAATACAATACTCAAGAACTGGGCTGCGTTCCTTTCCACTTAGGCATCAGTCCCCAGGCTCTCTGGACTCCAGAGAGTTATGCAAAGTGTAAGGCAAGTGTTTTCCTGACTCAGCCATCTGAGGTATAGAATCTTAAACAGTTAACCCTCTATAAGTCATGAATGCCACAGTGGTTACCAAGGGATGTGGAGAGTGAGAGGGATAGAGAAAGGATGGTTAATTGGCATTCTGCTTAGACTTTGTTTGGTTTCTTTCTTTCTTTCTTTCTTTCTTTCTTTCTTTCTTTCTTCCTTCCTTCCTTCCTTCCTTCCTTCCTTCCTTCCTTCCTTCCTTCCTTTCTTTCTTTCTTTCTTTCTTTCTTTCTTTCTTTCTTTCTTTCTTTCTTTCTTTCTTTTATAAGCTAAAGTCATCTAAGAAGAGAGAACCTCAACAAGAAATATGCCCTCCCTCAAATTGCCCTGCAGGCCAACTTATGAGAATTTTCTTAGCCGGTAATTGATTTAGAAGTGCCCATCGAAATATGGGTGGCATTATTCTGGGCAGATTCCTGGGTTGTATAAGAAAATGAACTGAGAAATTCAGAAGGAGCAAGCCAGTGAACAGAGCTCCTCTGTGGTCTCTATTTCAGTTCCTGCCTCCAGATTCCTGTCTTGAGTCTCTGACTTGTCTTCTCTCAATAAAGGACTATAAACTTTAATGCAAATAAACCCTTCCTTCTCCAAGTTGCTTTTATTCATGATTTTTAACACAGCAATACAAAGCAAACTAGGACAATGAGGTCAGAGTCAGTTGGATAAATTCTCTATAGCCAAAAGTGTGCCTACGGATCTTAACAATTCATTGCTCACTTCAATACAGCCAAGAGAAATGACCTTGGGAGTCCCCAACACAAAGAAGGATAATATTAAAAGCACCCCTCCGGTCATGGCTCCTTTTTACTTTTGAAACGCCTTATTCGTCAGCTCTTGCCCATCTGGTCACCGTCTATTAAAGGTTACACCTATTAAATGTTACACGTCAAAGAATCTCATGCAGAATAAAGAGAGGGGATGTCTTGCTGCCAGGGGCATCTGCAAGCAGGAGCAGTGGTTTCTGAAGGTCTGGGAAGCAGAAGGTTATTAAACCTTCACTAGAGACTGTGAGGAATGTGGCTAAGACAAAGAAGAAGCATCCATTGGCCTAGACTTTTCAGATCCAGCAAATCATGTGTACTGGTGATGTAATAAAAGCAAATCTGTCTGGAGAACAATGGGTCCAGTGGGTGGCAGGGTCTGCAAATGGGGACAGAGTGGGGTATGAGTTCTACAGACACAGGAAGAAAGTAGTGAGATCAAGGTGATCTACTTGAGTGTGACTCAGTCTGGTCAAAAGGTAAAGGAGAACTTGGTGGTAATGCAAAGATACTAGACAATCACAGGCTACCAGAGCTCTCAACGTCAGACCTGAGCACTGGCTTCAACTCAGCAGGCTTATTACTGAAACCTGCAGGCAGTGGGTAAGTGTGAAAGTGAAGACATTTTTGTTTATCAGCATGGGGGAGCTCCTAGGATGTGGGTAAAAGTGTCCCGGATTAGGTGACAGGAGCACCAGTCATGGCAGGCAACTGAACAGGAGGGATCCCAAGATGGGCTGCCACTGTCTGGTTTTGAAAGGGATGGGGGCTGTAGAAGGAGCAGCCATGGGCGTCCCTGACAGTCATCTCTTGGTTGCCTCATAGTTGTCTAGGATCCAGGATGTCTCCAGTGGCTGTTGGAAAGTGGTTGTCTGCAAATGTCAAGCCATCAGCTCAGCAGTGGAAGGCCTGACTGTTTAGCTCCTGTCTTGACTGCCTGGTAAAATCTAAGTCCTGGCCCCAGTAGCACCTATTCCGACAATTTCTCTTAACTGTACAGACACATGTTCTACGTCCAGTCTCTGTGAATGTGAACCACAGAGAAAAGATTGGCTGGCTTCCAAACAATTTACTTTGAAGCCTTGCCAATGAGAACACTGGTACCATTGTAAAACCAGATCCTTTAGGCTCAGAAATTTAGTAATTTTGTAGTCGTAACATTGAATAATAAGACTATTTTAAAACTTAGTTGCCTTTTAGATTGATGTGACTTTCAAAGAAACCTTCATACTATATACAATGTATTTTTTATCATGTCCAGCCCCCACTTCCTCCTTCCAGCCCAACATAGAACCCCCCAACATGTCTTCCTCCCAATTTCATGTCTTCTTCTTCTTCTTTTTTTTTTAAACCAATAACCCACTGAATCCAACTAGTGATGCCAGTGTGCTTAGATATAAAAGCATTCACCTGGGTGTGGGCAGCCACACTCTCAATAAAAAGTGACTCTCTACCCTCTGCCACAATACTAATAGCTTCTCAGCTAAGCCGTGGGGCCTGGGGAGCCAGTACCCAGTTTATGCTGGGATTTTGACTGGTTTGCTCTTGTGCTTTGTGTGGGCAATACCCATGTCTTATCCAGAAGACACCATTTCACAGCTCTTCTCCCCATTCTTAGGCTCTCACATTCTTTCTGCCCCCCTCCCTCAGTGCTCCCTCAGATTCAGAGAGGAGGAGCTTGATATAGCTCCATATATGGCTGAGCCCTTCCCATCACATATTCCCAGCACTTTGACCAGTTGTGAATCTGTGCCTTAGCCACCAGGCAAAAGCATGAGTTACATGTTCTCTGTATGTGCCTTTCTAGTCCCAGGGCCACTTGCAAAGATGCATGTACTTCATTCATACTTGTGTGGTATGGAAGAAGAGAGACAGAAAGAGAGGCAACAGATTCTTTCAATAACTTAGTGACCCTCCTGGTTTGATCAGTGCTGAATAGGGAGCTAGCTCAAGTCCATATTGTGATGTCAAGGTGTGTCAGATATGCACATGTTCAACGCACCAGGGGGAGTAAGCAAGCAGCACAACAGGAAGTCTGGTGACATCACCCAGCCAGTATATAGAGGTGATGGTGACTAACCATGTGTTTCCATGCTGGATAATCAAAGGAGAAAAATGAAGGGATTTGGGAGTCTCTAACACACCCTAATATCTGTAAATCAAGGAGCCCAGCCAGCATGTTTTAGCTACTTTTTTTTTCTTGTTGTGATAAAATAGCCTGACAAAGCACCTTAAGGGAGGTGGATAAGGGAGGATAGATTTATTCTGGTCTGTAGTTTGAAGGAATCATTTCATCATGAGAAAATATGGCTTCGACAAACAGGAAGTAGAGAATGAAGGTGAAGTGAGGCCCACCTCATTGACCACTTCCTTCCCGTTGACTACTCCCTCGTGTCGACTACTTCCTCCAGAGAGGCTTCCCCCACAAAATAATCACAACTTTCCAAACAGCACCAACATCTGGAAACCAAGCATTCAAACACATGAGTCCTGACACTATTACTGATGCCATGTTGGGCTTACAGACAGGAGTCTAGCATAATTGTCCTCTGAGAGGCTCTACCAGCAGCTGACTGAGATGGATGCAGATACTCACAGCCAACCATTGGACTGAGGTTGGGACCCCAGTGGAAGAGTTAGGGGAAGGATTGAAGGAGCTGAAGTGGATTATAACTCCATAGGAAAAACAACAGTATCAACTAACCCAGACCCCTCAGAGCTCCCAAAGACTAAGCCACCAACCAAAGAGCATACATGGGCTGGTCCGTGGCCCACCTGGCACATATGTGGCAGAGGACTGCCTTGTCTGACCTCAGTGGAAGAGGATGAGCCTAATCCTGTAGAGATTTGATGCCCCAGGGAAGGGAGATGCTGGGGGGAGGGGGTGAGGTGGGGATGAGGGAGTTGGTGGGAGAGCACCCTCTCAGAGGCAAAGGGGAGGGGGAGGGGATGAAGAACTCTTGGAGGGAGGACGAGGAAGGGGCAACATTTGGAACATAAATAAATAAACAAAACAAATTTTTAAAACACACGTGAACCCATGGGGGACATTTCGCACTCAAGCTACAGCACACCCCTGAGACCATTGTAATTTCTGTACTTAAGGAAAGTGTTCAAGGAAGCGCCTTAGCCACAAGCAAGCTGGGGCATCTAGCCACACTGTGCCGCCCTACCAACACCTGGAGTATGAAGCATGGGGCAGGAGATCTCTTTTCTCTCCATTGTCTGCTGTGGGCCTACAGCTTCCACCCAAAAAATTCTTTTCTACCACTGTTTCTCCTCCTCCTCCTCTTCCTCCTCCTCCTTTTCCTCCTCCTCCTCTTCCTCCTCCTCCTCTTCCTCCTCCTCCTCTTCCTCCTCCTCCTCTTCCTCTTCTTCTTCCTCCTCCTCCTCTTCCTCCTCTTCCTCTTCCTCCTCCCCTTCCTCCTCCTCCTCTTTCTCCTCTTCTTCCTCTTCTTCGTCCTCTTCTTCTTCCTCCTCCTCCCCTTCCTCCTCTTCCTCTTCCTCCTCCCCTTCCTCCTCCTCCTCTTCCCCCTCCTCTTTCTCCTCCTCCTTCTCCTTCTCTTTTCTTTTTCCAACATTCTGTCTTCCAGAACTGTCCTAGTGAACCTGCAAGAGTCAAATTCAGTGATAGGAAGTCAAATGCTGGGATCCAGTGTGTGAGGTCTTCTTGTTTCTTGGGATCTTCAGGTGAGCGTGACAACGGTAGCTCAGCAATAGGAATGTTCTTGATGCCAGTGAGCTGTATGCTTCACAACTATTAAAGCAGTCAGTTTTATGTCTTGCACATTTTATTACAATCAAAGGGAAAGCGTGGAGAATTCAGAATGTCCCAGGGAAGATGGATCCAAGGGTCCCCAGTCAAGTAAAGCAGAGGAGGGCATTGACAGGGTGAGAGGACCACTCTCCTGTGTTTTCTCTGACATTAGACTTAGGGAACTGCTCTTGATGTAGAAGAAACTCAAAGTAGTAAAACTGATGTGATAAAGGCTTTACTAATAGAATCACTTAGGAGACATTAAGTCACACAAGTGGAATTTAGCTGAGGAAGAACTGGCTCCAAAATATCCCAAGGCTAAGTAGTCTGCTAACCAGGCCTGTTAAAGGTAAAGAAATTTACAATGCTATGATAAAAATGTTTGCTCACCAGGATTGGCCAGCCATTAAGTACATTCCCATATCAAAGAAGATATCTCTAACAGGCAGCTCTCTCGGGGACATCACACACTCACAACCAATGCTAAGGCCTAGCCTGCCACAAAGCCCCAAGTTCTCTTCTTGGGAAAGTGTAACTCTGTTGGGTGGGCAAGATGACCCTAGATAACAGCCTTTTGAAAAAATTTAACAACAACGCTAGTATTCTTTAAATAATTCTGACAGTATCTTTGCTGTGTAAATCTCTGATCTTCCTAAGTAGCCAGACTTGCTGTCTCTTGTCTCTGTTTAAATCATTCAAAGTGTAACATGAGGCTGGTTCCTAAAATAGATTTAAAGATGACAGAATATGTAAAATGTATACATCTAAGGTATATATAAGTTAGCAATATATTGTATTCATGGCTGGCTCCTATTTGAACATTGGCCATAGATGTGCACATGCTATTTAAGAGCCTTTCCATTATTACTCCCTAAATATAAAGAGAAGGCATGATATTTCTATTACTGTCTCACTTGACATATTTGCACATGGTAACAGACACTGGAGCAATGGCTGTGAAGGCAGCAGTCTGGAGGGGTGATGGGATTCCATTGTAAACCCTCCTGAAAAGAGGGCTGGGGGTGCTTAGAAGATGGTCCCACTGTTAACATGCTTGCTGTGTAAGCTCAGAACTCACATCAAGCCAGATGTAGTAGCTTGCATCTGTAATCCCAGCACTCCTATGGGATTATAGGAGGCAAAGGCAGGAGAGTCTCTGTAAACTCACAGGCCAGATGGCTAGTACACCAGAAAGAAAGAAACTGTCTCAAACAAAGAAGGTGGGTGGTAAAGATTGATACCCAAGGTTGACCTCTGACCTGTGTAAGATCCATGGAACACATACACCTGCACACACACACACACACACACACACACACAAAGAGGAGAGGAGAGAGAGAACTAAATACAAATTTTAAAATGTTGGCTGAAGCTGACTCAGAAGCAATGAGTCTGGAGAGCCCAGAGCTCCTAGATGCACGTGCCCTTGGGACTAGATGGACCTCATCCTCCTCTCAAGGCTCACCCACACAAAACTTTGAGTTTGATTTATACAATGTGTCCTGCAGAACAGTGAGGCTAATCATATCTCTACTAGACAATATTGTAGAATTATGGATTTTTTTGCCCCCAGGGGGCTATGTAGCTTTGCTCAGGTGGTCAAATATGAGTTGGGAAGACTATCCAGTAAAGACAGAAAAGGTTTCTCATTAAAAATGATGTCAGCCCTTCATTCTCACTACAACTGTCTCACTTACTCCCTTTGCCTGAAAGATTGGGGCCTTGACATATGTGCTTGGCCACAATTAACATCATAATTTCTCTATCCCAAACGTTGTGGACATTGACATTTTAGCACATGCTCTGTGATTATAGAGGAACATTTCTGTAAGTAAAACCTAAAGGAGCAAATACAAAAGAAGAGCCATGATTAGTCTTCTCTGTCACAAACCATCTTCTCCATCTCATCCTGAGGGTGAAAACGGTGAACACTAGCCACACTGGGACCCAGAATCAAGGGCCTAGGAAATTCTCTGCACTCATCTGAGTGTGAGAGTCTGCGGTCCTTAGACACTTCGATTGTTGTGGCCAACAACTGTGTGTCCTATAATATTAAAGAGACGACACTGAGTGTTCTCCGTCTCTTAGTGGGTGTGGCAAGTTTCAGCATCCAAGAAACAGATAAGTTAGTGCTGATTAGGAGGAAAGGGTCTCAGAGAACTGCAGGTGCCTAGGTGTAGTCACAAAGTTCAAGTATAGACTGGAGGAAGACTGGATTGGAAACTACCAGGGGAAACCTGCAATCCCAAAATACCAGGCTCACAGGGTTTCCTGCTGTGCCCTTGCTGTCGTACATTTGACTGATACTAGCAGGGTTCTGGGGTGCCGCGACGACGGGCCACACAGTAGAAGGATTCAAGAGCTTCAGGTGGGGCAGCAACACATTCTTCCTTCTTCAATGTTATTTCTATTACTTGCTGTATTTGCTGGTAACAAATGCTGGTCATGCAGGACGCAGCCTCGAGGGCTGATGGGAGAAACGTGCTTGGCAAAGAACACGTGTACTTTCAGAAAGTCCCCTCCAGTTCTTGACTAGAGGGATTTGAAACTAGTTCTTACCTTCCTGTCCAGAGTAAAAAACAACAGAACAGTCGCTGAAAGCAAATAACTACCACCCCATAACCTGTGGGTGACAATGCCGCTTGCTGTGTTGGACCAGACATCAGACTCTACGGGTACTCCGCAAGCACCAGCTTGCTGCTGGGCGAGCCCTGTGTGAAATGGGCTAAGATTCTACAGAGTGATACAAGGAAAAATTAGTCCTTTGTGGCGCCTGACTCAGCTGACAGGTGCACAATCCGAGGGAGAATAAAGACTCGACAAAGCAGCCAATCATGGCGCTGGGGCTAGGGCTAGGGGCAGGTGGGATTGGGGGTATTTTTACTTCCACGTCCCTTTATTTAATTTGTGAGGGGTTTGCAAATGGAGCCTCACCGAGTCTGTACTGGTATACTAGCTGCTGTGATGGCCACCATACCATATTGCATGCTCATTTTCCACAAGGATGCTGTTATTTCTCTATCCCAACTTCTGCTGAGCGATGTCAGTCGGAGACGGGAGTGGTATGAGCAGCATTGACAGATGGAATGCTGGTGGATATTCTGAAAAACTCTGGAAATTCAGTTGGAAATAAAAATAAACTCTTCCCATGGTAGTCCAGTTGGAGTCACAGGGAGAATGTGTGTTCTAGATCTGGGAAACAGGAAACCATCTTCTCTCTTCCTGCTCAGAGCTTGTGAGAATAGAGGGAAGTCGACCGCCGTGATCCAGTGGATGAGGAGAGGGTGACCTGAATAGGGTGAGCTTCAGGGCTTCTTTGGAGGTATGGAACACAGCAGCCTAGGAGTTGTGATATTGAATATATTTTATTTTTTGCCTCTATAAATTAGTTGCCTCCTTTTTATAAGGGGAATGAATGTGCCTTATGGGAAAGTCCTAAAAATAACAAGAAAGTGTGAGTGCCTCTTGTACTAGCATAAAGACCTAACTTCCAACACATACAGCAGGGCCGCGGGCTGGTGAATGGAAAACCATCAGGTATGTCAGCCTGTTTTCACAGTCCCTATGCTACAGACAGTGGTCTGTGATTCCAAGCAGCCAAATGGCAGCCAGACAGGGACACACTTCTCAAAATATACCTTATGCCATAGATTTTCTCTTCCCAGGATGCCCGGCTCCTAGTCCCAGCACAACACAACCCCAGCTAAGATGTTTGAAGTCAGAAGTTATTTTCCATAGTTTAGTGTTCCAAATGTGTTCTCATTGTGGAACTTCTTATTTGTTTTATGGAGATACACTGACATTAGCAATGTTAAAGCTATAATTTGTGAAATTACTCCCCCAAATTATATTAGCATTCTCACAGAATAGTACTTTTCACATAAACGAATAGTAGGTGAGTTTAATAGAACTTCCCTTAAAATGAGTCCCAAGGAATCTATAGTGAATGACTATCTTAGCAATTCCAGAAGCAAAGCCATGTACCACTAACCACCAGTGACCGTGAAATCAGGAAAGGATGCACACATACAGGTAGCCCCTCGAGGTTCATGCTGCTGCACTGTTGAAGGGGCTGTTCCTATTACGGGTGTGTGTGTGTGTGTGTGTGTGTGTTCACATAGTTACCTGCTGACTAAGATGGTGACGATTAATCAAAGCAACTCCCTTTACTTAACAAGTCATCAAAAGGTCCGTCCTCCTGTCTGATTTTAGAGCCTACATGCTGGTTACCATGGTGTCTGAAGAACTGGATAATGAAGAGAGAACACGCAATGGGAATGAACTACACAGAGGTCAGAGCTGTCAGCCATGGAATTTTGCTTCTGTCTTTGCTTGGCCAGGAGCCAGACAGGGAACATTCAGTAGAGGAATAATCAAGTTGTTATTAATGGTCTCCATAGCATGAACATTGTAGTTTGGATTAATTTCTACTTTGACTCTTACTGTGTACAGAGAAAGAAGTTTGAGGTCCAGAGATTAAATGGGTACATTCAAATCTGCCTCACATGCAGGCTGGAGTCAGGACTGAACATTCTACATCTACTTCTGTGCTTTAGCAGATGATACAGAACATATTTGATCTCCGAATCTGTGTAGCAATACAAGAGGCAAAAAAGACAGGAGAGGGCCAGAGGAGATAGCTCAATGGCGTAAAGGCAATTGCTATGCAAGCATGGGACCCGAGTTCAAATCCTCAGTGCCCATGTAAAATGCCAGGTATAGCACACAGATAATTCCAGTGTTGTGGAACAGAGATAGGTAGATCACTGGTGCCATCTGGCTAACACCTTAGCTCCAGGTCCAGTGGGAGACCCTGTATAAAATGAATAATGCAGAGAGTGATTTCAAAGGACACTGTATATCTTCCCTTGGCTTATGTTTACAAGCACAGTAGTGCATATCCATACACGTGTGCACGTATAACACATACACACGCATGCACACATGCACACGGACACGCATCCAAAAATAAAGATAACCTATGTTCCAATATGACAGCTATAGTGAAGAAAGACAACTCAGGCAAGAGTGTAAGTTAGCATAACCATTGTAAAAAACAGAATATTAAAAATAGAACTACCATAACCCAATGATCCCCCTACTGGGTGTCTGTTTGCAGGAGAAAAAGTCTGTACGTGTGCCAGATGCCTAGGTAAAGATAATGTGGTAGAGAAATGCTACTTCACCTGAATAAAGAAGGGACTCTTGCATCTGTGACAACATGGGTGAAAATGAGAGAGCACCATACAGAGTGAAGTAAATCAGACACAGGGAAGGACCTACTTCTATGTAGAACTAATGAGCCAACGACAAAATAAAGTGCACAGGGATGTCCACCAGGGGCTGAGAAAGGGGTCCGTCATCCATGGAGTGGTTTATCAAAGATGACCAACTTTAAGCAAGTTTTAAGAAATGCAAGTACAGTAACCGCTGGACTGAGAGTGAGGTACCAGATGGAGGGGTTGGAGAAAGGTCTGAAGGAGCAGAGGGAATTGGTAGCCCCATGGAGGGAGCAAGAGCGTCAATGGGCCTGACCTCCCCCTGGTCGTCCTGGAGTTCAGACCACTAACCAAAGAATACACATCTATTGACCCATGGTTTGGACTACATATGAGGCAGAGGAATCACCTCGATGGCCATCAGGGAGAAAGGAGAGGACTTTGGGCCTGAGGGTGCTAGAGGCCCCAGTAAAGGGAAATGTCAAGGTGGGAATATGGGAATGGGTGGGAGGGTGGGTGGGAGGAGGAATTCCCTCACAGAGCCGGGGAGGGGGAGGGGATAGGGGGTTTCCAAAGAGGAGACCCTGAAAAGGGGAAACATTGGAAATGTAAATAAAGTATCAAAAATAAAAAAAAGAGAAAGAAAAAAAAAAAAAAGAAATGCAAGTAAATACTGTAGGCCTAAGGTGATTTAGCATGCTATAGCCAACAGCACTCTATTATATATTTGAAAGCTTCCAAGAAAGCAGATTTTAAGTGTTTTCACCACAACAATATAAGTACAATATAAGTTTGTAAGATGATGAATATGTTTATTAATACTATTTAATCACTTCTTAGTGTATACTTGTATCAAGACACAAGGTCTTGTATCATAAGCAAATATAATTTTATCAGCCAGGTATACTTTAATGAAGCAGGAAGGAAGGAGCTATGAAACAGAAAATGAAAGTTAAATAATTACATTTAGCTGTGAGCATAATAAGTACTCAACTTATACCAGAAGGATAAAGAGGAATACCAGCTGTCAGCTCTTGGAAAATCTTAGGGTGGCTGACAAAAGACTGAAGACCAGAAAGATGTGAAATATAAGGAGATGCTATTACAGGTGTGGGGACAAGGGACAGAGCTGTGGGCCCTGGAGAGATGGGTAGCACTTCAACCTGAAGATGGTACCCAGAGGAGGAAATGACAATGCCAGGTAAATCAAAGAGAAGCCTGCTTAGCAGAGGAAAGGAAGAACAGAAATCTTAGTAGATAAAAAATGCCTACCATGCTCAGAAACAGTAATAAAGTGTTAAGAGTCAGCAATGTGGCTCAGATCTCTGGACTCTATCTGCAGCATCCTGGCCAATATCACTCTGTGGGAAGGCATGGTTGTAATGAACATTTGCATAAATTTTATAAAGTGAGAAATACTGAGGGATACTGAGACGTGCGTCTCATTCACATCCTGATACTTTTCCTTAGTGGAGGAAGAGGTAGGAAATAACTTATTAAGTTATGACCTGTAACTTTCTATGCATTTGCCAAACAGTGAGCAATTATTGATCCATGCCCATTATAGCTTCTCACTCCGTTTCCCTTCTTTACTCTTTTATGGGACTTCTATGGACATAGAAGACGGATGGTGGTGATACACTGCATTTGTGAGCATTACAGCTCATGTTTGCTGTTGATCAACTCAAACAGCTACTCAAGGACAATTATGTACTTGAAATTCTACCCCATGTCACTTCTTCTACTCCATGTCACTTCTGACCAGGAGTTCTTCATCTCAAAAACTAAACCAATCACCATAGAATTATTTTCTGGGGAGAAAAAGGATGTGGTGTAGACCATTGTCTCACCATAGACATCACTAAAGCTTTTTTACCTGTCGTTAACACTCTGAGATAGAAAACAACTCTTAACAATTTATGCACTCATTTATTGTTCCATGGAATCTGAATAGTGTATCTAATACATCCCAAGTATTGTTCTGCACCATTGAATGACACTTTTTCCTGTTCTCATGGAGTTGAGATTCATACATGACAAGAAAGGAGTGTGTATGTGTGTGTGTGTGTGTGTGTGTGTGTGTGTGTGTGTGTGTGTGTGTTTATATATAAGGGAAAATGAAGGAACATAACATCTGTGGGTTATTATCTGCTGTGTAGCTATTTCCAACAAATTGAAAGAGTTCTTTGTGGAGGCAAGAAAGCAATCCATAAAAGTTGGGAAATAAAACTTACAAGGCTCAGAAACTCCTGAAACTTACAAGCATCACAAGGCTGAAAAATCAGTAAACAGCTTCTGGAAAAGGAGACCCTTCACTGGACCAAGAAGTCTGTGAGTTTTGCAGAGAGCTACAGAGATGAAGCTTTCATGAGTCATCACTCATGCTGGGGTGGGCTAGGTGATACAACTACCTTGAATCAGTCATGCTCCTGTAATTAATCCTTGACCCTATGATCTTGTATACTTTGTGATAGAACAATAGAGCATGATGAAAGAAGAGTTGAACATTCTGCTATGAAAGACACAGGACCAGAGTGATGGGATAGGAAACCACCATGATGAGACAATGAGGTATTGTAATGGAACAGGGAAGCATTAGGGGACAATAAGACAGTACAATGGAACATGGGATCACTGTAACTGGATAGTGGATCACTGTAACGTGAAAGTGGTACAGATGGTGAAATGGGATGTTGATATGGCAGTGGGACATTTTGATGGGAGAATGGAACATTGGGACGGAAAAATGGAGTATTATCCTGGAACAATAAGCCACTGACATGCTACAGGTGATTACCATAAGGGCACAATGGGACATTGTGGCAGAACTATAGAACAGTATGGTAGGACAGAGGAAGTAGAGAATTGTGATTGGACAATGGGCCTTTGTGATAAGATAATGGAACACTGTGAAGGGACAGAGGGCACTGAGATCAAACCATGGGAAATTGGGATGGAACAGTAGGGCATTATGATATTACACTGAGCTGTTGTGATGGGACAATGTGGCATAGTGACTGGTGAGGGGAGCATTGTGTTGGGACAGGGCACCACAGTGATAGGACAAGGAACCACTGTAATGAGACAGCCAGGCACTGTGATTGGTCAATAGAACGCCAAGAAGGGACAAGAGACCACTGTGGTAGAATACAGTATCACTGCAGTGAGACTGGGGGCCAGTGTGATGGTCCCCAGTAGGGCACTGTAATGGGACAGAGAAGCATTGTGCTGGGACAGTGGATCATTGATGGGGCAGTAGGATATTGTGAAAGGGCGGGGGACCACCGTGGTAGAGCAGTGGTGTGTAGTGGTGAAAAAGTGATGCATTGGGATGAAAATGGCTGGGGTGGGATAGCGGAAGATTGTGGTGGTAAGACAGTGGAGTATAGTGATGGGACAGGGGACAACTCTGATAAAACATGAAGTCACTGGGGTGGGACATTGGGTCATTGTGGTAGAAGAGTAGAGCATTCTGGTGGAAGAATAGACCTCTTTGATGAGACAGTGGATCGTTGAGAGTAGATAGAAGGCATTGCAACGCAGCAATGGGAAATTGTGAAGGAACACTGGGGCATTTGCGATAGAAGAGGGGCATTCTGATGGGACAGTGTAGAATTCTGATGGGAGTGGCATTTTGAAGTGGCAGTGGGGGCTGGGATGGGACAGTGGATCATAGTAAAGGGAAATGGGGCATTGTAATGGAACAATGAAGCATTCTCACGGACCAAAGGACCACTGTGGTAGAACTGGGGAGCAGAGGGATGGTACCGTTGATCCCTGTAATGGGACCATGGGACATTGTGATAGAATAGTAAAGAAGTGAGATGAGATGGAGGATGGGTGTGATGGGACAGTGGAGAGCTATGATTGTGCTGTGGGGCTTTGTGATAGAATGAGAGTCACTCTGGTAGAACAGGAAACAACTGGATGGTACAGTGACCTCTGTGATGGGACAATGGAGCATTGTGGTAGAACATTCTGATCAGATAGGAGACCACTTTGATGGAAAAGTGGAGCACCGAGACTGGAAAGTGGTACACTGAGATGAAACAGTGGGAATTATGATGGGTCAGTAGAGCACTAGCATGAGACCCTGGAGCATTGTGACGGAAGACAGAACAAATGAGGCAGGAAAGGTGACCACCGCGACATAGCATGGACCCACCATGGTGAGACAGTGGAACCCTAATGGGACAGTGGGGAGTTTTGGAAGAAAAATGGACCTAGACTGCAATGGAACATGGGACCAACTTGATGGGACCCTGGGGCACTGTGATGAGAGAGTAAAGCACTGTCATGAGACCAGAGACCACTCTATTGACACCAAAGAATCCATGATGGGCAAGTAGAGCATTGTGGTAAGATAGTAGTGAAAGCACATTGGAGCATTTTGATGGGACAAAGGATCGCTGTAGTGAGATGGGACCACTGTGGTGAGATATGCGACAGGGAGGGTGTATTGTGATGCAAAAGTGATGAATTGGGTTAAAAGAATGAGACACTGAGGTTGGACAGTGGATAATTGTGGTGGGACAATGGAGTGTTATAATAAAATAAAGAATCACTGTGTGAAAGAGGATCACTGAGTAGTACTGGTGACCACAGAGACAGGACAATGGGACATAATGATGGGAAAGTAGAGCTCTGCACAGGGGACCACTGTGATATGATAATGGAACATTGTGATTGGACACTGTGGACATTGTGGTTGGGCATTATAAAGGGACAGTGTGACATTTTGAAAAGAGGGAAACATTGAGATGATACAATGGGGTATTGGGATTGCGCAGTGCCACATTGTGAAGACAGTGGGATATAGTGATAAGGAGGTAGAACATTGTGGAATGACCCTGGGGCATTGTGAAGATAGGGTTGGGAATGATGATGGGATGATGGGCATTGTGGTGGAACAGTGGAGCACTGTAATAGGGCAGGGTACCACTTTGTGGGACAGGGATCTACTGGGATGGATCATGGAACCGCCATGATGAAGCAGTGAGGCATTGTGGTTGGTCAGTGAAGAATTGTGATAAAAACAAAAGAAGACCAAAGGACCGCTATAGATAAATGTGCACTGTGATGGTAGAGTGAGATTCTGTGAGGAGAGAGTGGGGCACTGTGATGTGACAGGGGAACACTGATGTTAATCGAATGGCCATTATGAAGCAGAGTGTGTGGTGATTGGTCAGTGGAGCATTGAGAACGGACAGAGGATCATTGTGGTGGAATAGGGGACCACCTTGATGGGACAGGGGACCAATATGGAATAGTAGGACACTGTCACAGGACAGAAGAGCTCTGTGATGGGATGTTGGATCATTGTGACAGAGCAGTGAAATACTGTGAAAGGACAAGTAACCATTGTTATGGGACAATAGTGCAATGTTAAGGGAAAGAAGTTCATTGGGATAAGATGGGACATTGAAATAGGACAGTAAAGCATTGTGATGGAGACTGGGGCACTGTGGTGGAAGGAAGGGCCATTATAATAAAATAGGAGACCAGTGTGATGAGGCAAGAAACAACCATGATGAGACAATAAGGTGTTGTAACGGGGAAGAATGGCATTGCGGTGGTGCTTTGGAAACTTGTGGTGGGAAGATGGGACATCATGATGGTACAGAAAACCTGTGATGGGGCAGAGGTGCATTGCGATAAGAAAGTGTTGCACAGGGCTGGTTACTACTGCATTGAGATGAGACCGTGGGGGGTATGATGGGAAAATGACATTGCGCTGGGACAATAGAGGGTTGTGACGAAACAAGGACCACTGAGATGGAATAGGGCACCATAGGGATAGTACAGGTGACCATCATGGTGGGACAATGGGGAACTGTGGTGGAACAGTAGAGCATTCTGATGACATAGAAGACCATTTTGATAAGACAGAGGCGCTGTAATGAGACACCAGATAACTGTGATTAAAAGAGCGTGGCATCATGGTGGGGCACAGGGCTTTGAGATGGGACAGTGGTGTTCTGGATAGAAGAAGGGGTATTGTCATGGAACAGTAAGACATTTGTTGGACAAGGGTCCACTGTGATGCAGCGTGGAGTGACTATGATGAGACAGTAGGGCACCATGATTTTTCAGAGGAGAATTGTGAAGAGGCGTGACCCCACTTGATACACCACCGTGGTGGAAATGGGACCCTGTGATGGGACAGAGGTGATCTGTGATGGTACGGCGAATCATTCCGATGGAGCACTGTGGCACTGTGGCAGGAATTAGGATATTTTGAAGAGACAGGGTATCATAATGATGGGACATTAAGGCAATGTGGCAGGTGACTGGAGCATTGTTGTAAGACAAGAAACCACATTACAATGGAACGTAAGAGTATTCTAATGGGATACTGTGGCACCATGTTGTCACAGGGGAACATTGTTATTGGAGACTAGAGTTTTGTGATGGGATAGTGAGCACTGAGGTGGTACAGTAGAGCACTGTGTTGTAAAAATGAAATGTCCTGATGAGACAGGAGACAGTTGTGACAGAGCAGAGGACTCAGACTGTGGTGGGAGAAGGGGCTAACATGATGGGGTAGTGGGTCCTTGGTGGGACAGTAAAGCGTTATGATCAGCTAGGGAGACACTGTAATGGAACAGAAGATGGGAGAGTGGAGTACTGAGGTGAAACAATGGAGCGCCGTGATAGGAGAGCTGAGCACTGTGACAGAACTAAGAACACTGCAGTGGGACAATGTACCGTTGTCATGAGGCACAGAACCTCCTTGTTGATATAGTGCAGAATTTCTTTGGTCACTGCAGTATTGTGAAGGAACAAAGGGCCACTGTGGTGGAATAGGGGAATACTGTGGTGGGACAGGGAGACAGATGTGACATGATAGTAGGGCATTATGAAGGGAGAGGAGCAATGTGAAGGGACAGTGGTTCGGTGTGGTGGAAAAGCAATGCACTGGGATGGTAAACTGGGGGATTGGTTCGGGACAGAGGCGAGTCAGGCATTACGATAGAACAAGGGAATGATCAGAAGAACAGGGAACACTGGGGTGATATAGGAGGCCACTATGATTATATATTGGAGCATTGTGGTGGGAGAGTAGAACATTCTGAGGAAACCAAAGATAACTTTGATAAGACAGTGGGACATGGTGATGGACAGAAGACACTGTAATGGGACAGTACAAAGATGGAAGGGTGGAGCACTGTGATAGGGCGGGAGAACACTGTGAAAGGGCAAGGTGACAACTGTCAGGACAGGGGGTGACTGTAATGGGATCCAGAAGCACCATGTAAAGACACTGTTACATTGTCGTTGGACAGTGAAACAGAAGGAAAAGAAGCAAGTGTGGTGAGATACAGGACCACTTTGATGGGACAGTGGGGCACTGTGAAGGGACAATGAGTATTGCAATGGAATGAAGGACTGCTGTGCTGGAACAAAGAACCATGGGACATCAGGACACTGTGATGGAATAGTGTTCTGTGGTGGGGCAAGGGACCACTGTTCGGGGACGGTGGTGAATTGTAATTGAACAATTTGAGCATTGTGATGGAAAGGGGCACTACCCTGGAAGAACAGGGCACTGTGGGTGGTAGAACAGGACTGTGGAATAGTACAGGTAGTGGAGGGTATGGTGAACAATAGAGATTCTGATGAGACAGGGGACCACTTTGTTAGGAGAGGGAAGAATCATGATTTGACAGTGCTACGTTGTAACTGGACAGTGGTAGATTGTGATATAACAGTGATATAACAGATTCTGATAAGATAGGAAGATACTTTGAAGGGACAGCGGATTGTTGTGGTTAGATAGAAGGCATGGAATAAGGACAGTGCAAGGTGTTACGTGTCCCAGACCATGTAGAGGTAGGCAGGGAATGCTCCACTCCCACTGTTCTCAATCCTGAGATTCATGGGGTCTGAGCTCACTCGACCTTACCAGTTCTTCTGTCTGGTGGCATGATCCACTTGCCCCACAAAGGGGACCACTTTTTTGGACATAGAAAGACCATGGTGAGACAGTGGGGCAGTATAATGGGACAGGAGTGTATGGTGGTGGTACAGTGGAGCACTATGACGGAACAATAAGACATTGTGATGAGACAGGGGCCACAGTCAGAACAGAAGAGAGATAGACTGAAAGGGGGAAATGGGGGCATAGAGGGGATAAATGGGGACTTGACATGAGATAGTGAAGTATTTTGATGAAAGTACGGGGCATTGTAAAAAACGAGGGACCATTCTGGTAGAACAAGGGATCACTTGGATGGTACAGGTGACCAGCATGATGGAACATCAGGGAACTGTGATGGAACAGTGGAGCACTGTGATAGAATAGTGGGACATTGCTGTTAAGGGACAGTTGACTCCATTTCTCTTTCTAATTAAACAATGTTATGCTTTGATCATATCCTTAGCTAGAAGTCAACTTGTTTCTTTGTTTTAAA
The DNA here is from genome assembly GCA_028551405.1 of Uromys caudimaculatus. Classification (NCBI taxonomy): domain Eukaryota; kingdom Metazoa; phylum Chordata; class Mammalia; order Rodentia; family Muridae; genus Uromys; species Uromys caudimaculatus. The sequence continues at coordinate 8,547,937 of CM052709.1, forward strand.
ATTGTTCTTTCTCAATAATCGTATGAATCACATACTGCAAATTGTTTCCATTGTTCAGAGAACTGACTGACCATAAAATGTTTCATGGTATGTTAAATGTCTAAACATAAATCCATAACATGTACCTTTCCTGTGATCACAAAAATAACTGCAAAATTCATTTTTTTTAATCACTTGCTTGTTTGCCATGAAAGGATCTTTCTGTTTCTGATCTGGGCTGCTTCATTCTTCTACCAAAGGGAACCATAAGTTTGGCCTGGCCATAAAAATAAAATTTTTACCTGCAAATTCTCGATGTTAGCTCCTGATTTTCAACACTATGGTATTTGAAGGTCTCACTGAGATCTGAGTGACCTGCCCTGTGTTAGAACTGTCAGGGGATGGCCACTGAGAGAAGTTACTAAGTTCCAGCCCTCTTTCCTCCCTATGGTCCTCAGTCTCCACCAGGTTGCAAGATAAAAGGCATTCCTGTGTCTTGTCTGTGTGTCTTAACTATGTCTCATCTGTGTCATCTGTTCTGGCCAGTACTAGGGATCTAGATGGGAAGCTAACACAGCATATTTCCTCTAGTCAGTCAATGGCAGAGACATTCCAGAGACCATCTGGGCACCAAGTCTAATACTCATTCAGTGTTTTTGGTGGTGGTGGTGGTAGTAGTGGTGGTGGTGGTGGTGGTGGTAGTTATTGGTTGGTTGATTGGTTGGTTGGTTGGCTGTTTTGGGGTGGAAATTAGGCTTAGTCAAACTACTTCTGGATAATTGGAAGTTCAGCCAGAGCCACCAATTGCTTTCTGATATGTCTTGGAGCTCTGAGGATGCTCTGGTGACACTGGGGACAAGGTCAGGAAACTCAGGTAGGCCCAGCACCTTGGCACTGTCAGCAGGGTTCCAACTTCTAGGGGTACAGCAAAGCTAAGTATGCTCCAGGACACTCTGGGCCAGACCTAGAGTTTGGAGATGCTCAATGTAGGGGTGAAGGGCAGTGCAGGGGTTGTGCAGGAAAGCCTGTTAAATTCTCCTTGTTGTGATGCATAGAGATGGTCCATGCGAAGGAACGGTAAAACATCGAAATGGGAAAATGGGGCATTGTGATGGGTCATCGGACTACTGTGGTGGAGCTAAAGACCACTGTGGAGGAGCAAAGGACCACACGGTTAATACAGGTGATCATCCTGCTGTGATGGCGGGGCATTTTCTTGGAACAATAGAGCATTCTGATTAGACAGGAGAAGACTTTAATGGGACAGTGGATCAATGTGCTTTAACAGATGGCATTTTAATGGGACAGTGGCAAATTGTGATGGAGTACTGGCGAGCTGTGATGGAGTGGGAGCATCGGGATGAACACGAGCCTTAGGAGGGGAGAGTGATTAGATAACGACATTATGAATGGACAAAGAGACATAGTGGTGTGACGTGTTGAATTGTGATGGGACAAAGGGACAGCGTGATGGGCAGAGGGATCACCGTGCTGGATCACGGGTGCACGGTGATGAGAAAGTGATGCATAGGAAATGTTAAAGAGGATTTGAGATGGGAGAAAGAATTGTGATGGGTTAGTACAAAACTGTTACGGGATAGTGGGACACTGTGATAGGAAAATGGATACTGTGACAGGGCAATTGTCTTAGTTAGGGTTTTACTGCTGTGAGCAGACGCCATGACCAAGGCAACTCTTCTAAGGACATTTAATTGGGGCTGGCTTACAGGTTGAGAGGTTCAGTCCAGTATCTATCTATCAAGGCAGGAACATGGCAGCATCCAGGCAGGCATGGTGCAGGAGAAGCTGAGAGTTCTACATCTTCATCTGAAGGCTGCTAATGGAAGACTCATTTCTAGGCAGCTAGGATGAGGGTATTAAGCCCACACCCACAGTGACACACCCACTCGAACAGGGCCACACCTCCTAGTATTGCCACTCCCTGAGCCAAGCATACACAAACCATCACAACAATGGAGTATTGGGATAGGATGATAGATCACTGTAGTAAAAACAGGAACCACAGGGAAGTCACAGGGACCACTGTGTTAGGACAGTAGAGTATTGTGACTGGATAGTAAGACATTGTGGGAACCCGGGGACAGAAAAACTCCGAAACTTCCGGATTTCACTTGCGGGTGGAAACCTCTGCCTGGGCCACCAGGAGTCGGTAGCCAACGAGCACCCGAGAGGCGTGCCCTCCCAGGAGCCTGGAAAGGCTGTGAGTGGGGTTAAGGGGAACAACACCTCTCACCCAGACCCACCCGGATCTGCCGGGATCCAGGGCCTGAGAACATGAGGACAGAAAACTGTGAACTTTCTGGTTTACATTGGTGCCTGGCGACCCCTGCCTGGGCCAGTAGGAGACCTTAGCCAACAAGCGCCATAGAAAGGTAACCTCCCAGGAGCTTGGAAGGGCCGTGAGTGGGGTTGAGGGGAGCAGCACCTCTCGCCCAGACCTGCCCGGATATTCCGGGATCCGGGGCCTGAGAACCCGGGGATAGAAAAACTCCGAAACTTCCGGAAAAACTCCGAAACTTCCGGATTTCACTTGCGGGCGGAAACCTCTGCCTGGGCCGCCAGGAGTCGGTAGCCAACAATCACCGGAGAGGGGTGCCCTCCCAGGAGCCTGGAAAGGCCGTGAGTGGGTTGAGGGGAGCAGCACCTCTCGCCCAGACCTGCCCGGATCTGCCGGGATCCAGGGCCTGAGAACCCAGGGACAGAAAAACTGTGAACTTTCCGATTTACACTGGTGCCTGGGGACCTCAGCCTGGGCCACAAGGCTCCACATGAACAGGGAATCCCAGAAGTGCTGACACACCTTTGAGCACAGGCAAAACCACCACTTCTGGATCAAGAGAGACCTTTACAGAACCTTT
>CM052709.1:8551294-8585659 GCA_028551405.1 Uromys caudimaculatus
CACTGTGATAGGACAGTGGGGCACTGTGATGGGACAATGGGCACTGTGATAGGACAGTGAGGCACTGTGATGGGACAATGGGCACTGTGATAGGACAGTGGGGCACTGTGATGGGACAGTGGGGCACTGTGATGGGACAGTGGGGCACTGTGATAGGACAGTGGGGCACTGTGATGGGACAGTGGGGCACTGTGATAGGACAATTGGCACTGTGGTGGGACAATGGGCATTGTGATGGGACAATGGGACACTTTGATGGGACAATGAAGCACTGTGAGAGATCAGTGGGGCATTATGTTGGGACAATGGGGCACTGTGATGAGACAATAGGCTCTGTGATTTGACAATGGAGCACTGTGATGGCACAGTGGGGCACTGTGATGGGACAATGGGGCACTGTGATGGCACAGTGGGACACTGTGATAGGACAATGGGGCACTGTGATGGAACAATGAGCACTGTAGTAGGACAGTGTGGAACTGTGATGGGACAGTGGGGCACTGTGATGTGAAAATGGGGCACTGTGATGGGACAATGGGGCACTGTGATAGGACAGTGGGGCACTTTGATGGGACAATGGGGCACCGTGATAAGACAGTGTGGCACTTTGATGGAACAATGGGGCACTTTGATGGGACAATGGGGCACTGTGATGGGACAGTGGGGCACTGTGATGGGACAGTGGGGCATTGTTTTGTGATGGTGGGTATCTTGATGGGACAGGGGACCTTTGTGATGAAACAATTGGGCATTGATAAGGAACAGTCCAACATTGTTTTTGGACAATTGAGTATGTGACTCTATAGGGAACCACTGTATAAAGAGTGGAATACGATGATGGAATAGAGGACCATTGTTATGGGAAAGTAGGGCAATATGGTGAGACGAAGGAGTATTGTGACAGTAGAGTGAGGAATTGTGGGAAAGTAGTCATTGTAATAGGAGAGTGGGGCATGGTTATGGGGCAGCTGGGCATGGTGAGGAAACAGAGAATCACTGTCAGTGACAATGGGGTATTGTGTTGGGACAGTGGGGCATTATGAGGGGACAGAGGACCACTGATACTAAAAAAGAGACAAATGTGATGATGGGATGGGGAGACTGTGAAGGGACAATGGAACAAATTGACATTTTAATGGAACATTGGGACAGAGGAACTTTGTGATAAGCAATATAATAAGAAAATGGCCCACTGTGATTGGACAAGGTGGCACATTTTTGGGACCATTGGGTATTGCGATGGGGTAGTGGGGTATGTTAATTGGAGAGTAGGGAATTATTATTGAACAGAAAACTGTTGTCATGGGGCAGTGGGATACTTTGGTGGCACAGTGGAACATTATGGTGAATCAGCAGGACATTGTGATAGAACAGGGACCACTGTGATTGGAATAGTGGGTCATGCTGCTGGGAGAGTGGATCAGTGGAACATCATGATTGGAGAATAGGGACATCATGATTGCATTTGGACAATTCGGCATTGTATCAGACAGATTAGCATTCTTATGGGAGAGTGGTGCATTATCATTATGGGACAGTGGAATGCTGTGATGGAACATAGAATCCCATTGACTGGACAATGGGACATTTTCATGTTACAGGGGGGCATTGTTTTGGAGCACTGTCAAGTCACAATAGGACATTGTTGTGGTAGAGTGGGGTATTGAAACGGGACAGGTACCACCTGTACCAGACCAGCCTGTACAAAGTCAAACAGTCCTCTGAGGGGGGTGTGAGGATAATTATAGGAAAAACGGAAAAGAAGACTCAAAGGTTAGAAATCGGGAGCTGGGCAGTCAGTACTGCAGCAGCCTCGAGTTTAATTCTCTTAGGCTTTATCTACTTTATAGTATCATGGAAAACAAGTTTACAAGCCATCAGAGACAATGGCTGACATACATTCTATCTGTACCCATCCAAAGGCCTCCTTATTCTTCCCCGTTCCTTCCTCCAAGATTAACAGCACATTCAGCCCCTTACTTTGAGCTTCAAGTGTATCCCCTCTTATCATTCCATGCGTCAGCAGGTCAGGAAATCTGCCAGTAGACCCTGGCCTGCCTTGACTCTGCCAGGCAGGCTTTCAGAGAAGCAGGCAAAATGGCTCCTGACACCACCAACATGGACAAGTGGGTCAACATGATTGGAGAATGGGCCATTGCATTGGTACAATGAGGAATCGAAATGGGGTCATAGGGAACTGAGATGAGATAGGTACCGTTGTGATGGATCAGAGGAGTATTTATAACACACAGTGAGGCACTGTGGGTTATTGTGCTGTCTTAGTTACTATTCTAATGATGTGACTAAACATCATGACCAAGGAAACTTATAGAAGAAGCATTTAGTTGGGGACTTGATTACAGCTTCAGGTCCATGAGCATCACGGTGGGGAGCTTGATGTTAGCTGAGCATGGTGCTGGAAAAGTAACTGAGACCTTACTCCCTGGTTTTCAGGTAAGAATCAGAGAGAGGGTGAGACTTAGTCTTGCATGGGGATTGGAATCCTCAAATCTCACCCTCAGTGACACACCTCTTCCAACAAGGCCACAGCTCCTATTCCTAAACAATCCACCAACTAGAAAACAAGCCTTCAAAAATATGACATTATGTGGACCATTTTTATTCAAATCATCACATTCTACTTCCTGGGCCCCATAGGTTTATAACCATATCATAACACAAAATACATTCAATCCAACTTCAAAGGTCTTCACAGTCTGTCATAGTCACAACACTTTAAAAATCTAAAGTCTCTTCTGAGACTCAAAGCTATCACCTAATTATAACTCCCTGTAAAATCAGAAATTAAATTACATACTTGTAACATACAAAACAAAGAATCAATGTTGCAGTTTCAAAATGAAATGAAATGAAAGAAAGGGGGCCTAGTGAGAAAATACTGAACCAAAACCCAGCAGCACAAATTCCATAATCCTGTCTTGGATGGCTCTTTTAATCTACTTCTAGCTTTGTTGACTGCAACACACTTCTCTGTATTGGGCTGGTTACACACTCTATCCTTGGCAGATATTCCACAATTCTGGAATTCTGGTATCTCAACATCTTGACGTCTCCAACACAATCTAGGCTATGCTTTCACACCTCACACAGTGTGCCACTGTGAAGGGACTCCCTTGCCATATACCTAGCTTCAGAAGTTTCCTTAACCAGGGAGGATTCTGTAACATCTTTACATCTTTATCTTCCTTGATAAAGTCAGAACCTTATAGCCAAAACTGATGAGTTTTGTTGCCTGCTGGGGCTGGCCTGGAACCTGGCCCCCACCACTACTCACATTTGCATAATTTGTTGATCTGCTGTTGGATAAGCTTTGCCTTTGACAGGGGGAGGTTTAGCCTAGTGGGCTCTTGCTTTAAGACCATTTAGCTTTATTCTATTTATCATTAGGACTCTCCTTAAGCTTCTCATCTCTTTGACAACAAAGCTTGGCTCCAAAATGATGTGTCCTGATGCTTCTTTTGTTCTCAAACTGTGAAGTTTGGGGGTTTTTTTCCTACTTACTCTTTTTCATAGTAGATCTGCACAAGAGTGATCACTAAGAACCAGGTAACAGTCAATACTAGGCTGTCTTGAAATCTCCTCTGCCCAGGACATTAATATAAATCTGCTAATTTTTGCCTCCAACAGATATGTTGAATAAGGAAAGCAGCCACATTCTTGGCCAAAATATCATAAGAACTGTTTTTAGGCCACTTGCTAATATTCTTTCCCTCTGAAACCTCTTGAACAGGGCCTTTATAGTTCAAATTTCTCTAACCACTACCATCTTTCATGCTCCTATTGAGGTGGCCCATGAAGCCCTGCTTAAATTAATTAATAACTTTTCTAATCAAGAGTCCCAATTTCTTCCACATTTCTCCAACAAACAGCATGGTCAAGGCTGTTGCACCAATACCCTAGTCCTTAATACCAACGTCTGTCTTAGTCAGTGTTCTATTGTCATGATTAAAATCATGATCAAGAAAACTTAAAGAAGAAGCATTTAATTGGGGGCTTGATTGCAATTTCCACAGGCTAATCTATGATCATCATGGTCAGGGACTGTGGCAGCAGAGTAGCATGGCCCTAGGGCAATGTGATCTGCTAGAAGAAATTCTAGGCCTGTTGTAGACTTTTAAAACCTCAAACCTCACCCACAGTGACACATCTCCAACAAGTCTACAACACCTTTTCCTAAACAGTTTCTATGATATTTTGGTGAAGAATGTGGCTACTTTCTGCCCTTGTCCAAAAAAAAAAATCTTTCTGAGGCTTAATTGAAGAGTTATAGATGAACAGTTTTGGCAGAGGAGATTTCAAAACAGCCTAGTGCTGACTGTGAGGTTAATAGTGGCCAGTCTTGTGCAGATTTATAAAGAAAAGGAACAAGCTAAGCAAGAAAAAAAAATGAACATTTGTAGAAAAAAGGGGGTAACAGGAATTGTAAAAAGATTAAGGAAAAGCTTGATACTAATTTGAATAAAGGAAATAATAACTGCAGAACAAGACCCCACCAAACTAAGCTTCCATCTTGTGAAAATGAATTAATGAAAAGCTTAGGGTCAGGTGCAATTGTCCACATATTTAATCCCAGCACTCAGAAGGCAGAGGCTGGTAGATCTCTGAGCCTGAGGCCAGCCTGGTCTACAGAGTGACTTCCAGCACAATCATACTTAGGCAGTGAAAGAAACCATCAGAAACAGAAAGCTGATGAAAATGAATTTGAATGGGGGGCACATATTCCAACCCAAATAAGCAGAAGAATCTGGCTGCTTTGGCCATGTGGTTCTAGCTTTAGAGTCAAGGGTAAAAAGGTTATCGAATCTCCCTCTACGACTAAGGAAAAAGCTTCTGAGGCCAGGCATATATCAGAGGTGTCTCTGCATAGAGGTCCAGAGAAGCCATTGTTTGAACCTGCGAAGTTAAAGCCTGAATTACCTTGGAGACCCCAAAATGTCAGAGATGCCGGAATCGTGGCATACCTGCTGAGGAAAATTGTTAACAGGGAGTGGAACCAACCCAAGAAATAGAAATGTGTTGCAGTCAAGAACGCTGAAAGGATTTGGAAGTCTGAAAGGCATCAGACATGGAGATGCCGAGTTTGGAGTTTGCCCAGCTGTTTTTCAGCCTTGCTTTGGTCCAATATTTCCTCAGATGTTGCCTTTCCTTCTGTTTAGAATGGTAATCATATTGTCACCTTGTGATGGTACTGTAGTCATTGTTATAGGATGGGGGGCACTGTGAGGCTACATTAAGGCACTGTCAAGGGACAGAGGACACCTGTGACTGAACAGGCCACTGAGGTGATGAAAGGTGGAGCATTGGAAAGGGAAATTAGGGCATTTTGCTGAGACAGTGGGGCAATGTATTGGGACAGTGGGTATTATGGTGGGACAAGGGACCACTCTAATGGAACAGTGGAACATAGTGATGGGGACATTGGAATTTTGTGATGGGGCAGGGGAAACTGTCATGGGACAGCAGTTTTGTGGCAGAATTTTTGCTGCATTGTTGTGGGATAGAGGACACATGTATTTTTATAGTGGAATATTGTAACATAAGAAAGGAGGATAGTGTGAAAGCCTGAGCATTGTTTTGGGACAGAGGAGCATGGTGACAGAACAGTTGAACTTTGCGATGGATCAAGTACCACTGTGTTTAACAGTGGAGTGTTATGTGGGAGCATGACATGATTGCAGTAAGACAGAGGAGCTTTGCTATAGAAATCAGAGGGTTGTGATGAGGTAAAATAATATACTGATCACTAAGAAGTGCACTACAATTGGACATGATAGGAATACTACGAGATGGGGGAGCACTATGATGAGACAGGGAGCACTATGGTGTGTCATAGGACACTGTGATGACATAGCAGAGCACCATTATACATCAAGGAAACACCACGATGAGACAAAGGAAGCCCTGATGAGACAGGGTAGCACTATTATGAGATAGTGTCGTATTGATTTTCAACTTTACGTTCCTGGTATTCCCACTGGGTTGTGTATATCTTCCCATAATCTAAGTTCAGAACAATGTCATTGCCTTAAGGAGGAGCTCCATAGCCACTGGTAGTTTCTTCCTTCCCCCTCTCTACTGCACTGCACACCCATTTCTGTTTTGTCTCATAAATGGGCTTGCTGTATACATCATTTAAACAGGATCAACCCGTGTGGCATAATGTATCTCGTCTCTCTCACTCCAAGTAGTGCTGAGAAATTTCCCACATCAGTTAGTTAGTACTTAGCTCTATTTTTGTCAATAAATATTGTCCGCTGCTTTGCCACATCCTGTCTCACTTATCCAGTCATTTGTGCAGGGACGTTGGGTTGGTTCTACTCTGGTTCTGTCGTGAAGAGGTCTTCTATCAATATTCATGTCAGGAAGAACTTTTGTAATGCCAATGATACAAGATTTAAAAAGAGTATTTTAAATATTATCAGTACCACTATGATAAAAACAAACTAGTTCACTGCCATAAAAAGTTTATGTGATTTTTTTCCTTTTTTCATTGAAAAAATTACAGAATCTCATGTTTCAAAAGAAACAACAGATCAAGACCTCCTGTGCTCTGCTGGTGACATTTTAAAGCTGTGTAACATAATGTAACACACAGAGTGTAGACACTGGAAAATCTGCCAGTCACATTCAGATCTTACTTGTACTTGAGTTTGTTTGTTTCACTTGTCCTCGTGTGTGTGTGTGTGTGTGTGTGTGTGTGTGTGTGTGTGTGTGTGTGTGTGTGTACTGGCTAGTTTTGTGTGTCAACTTGACACAATCTGGAGTTATCACAGAGAAAGGAGTTTCAGTTGAGAAAATGCCTCCATGAGATCCAGCAGTAAGGCATTTTCTCAATTAGTGGTCAAGGAGGGAGGGCCCCTTGTGGATGGTACCATCTGTGGGCTGGTAGTCTTGGGTTCTATAAGAAAGCAAGCTGAGCAAGTCAGGGGAAGCAAGCCAGTAAGTGACATCCCTCCATGGCCTCTGCATCAGCTCCTGCTTCCTGACCTGCTTGAGTTCCAGTCCTGACTTCCTTTAGAGATGAACACCAGCATAGAGTGTAAGCTGAATAAACCCTTTCCTCCCCAACTTGCATCTTGGTCATGATGTTTGTACAGGAATAGAAACCCTGACTAAGACAATGTGTGTATGTGTGTTTGTGTGTATATGTGTGTATATGTATGTGTGTGTGTGTGTGTGTGTGTGTGTGTGTGTGTGTCTTTGCGCAAGCACACGCGTGCACATACAGGCTATCAGGCTCCACTAAAGTCAAGAAGCTGCAAAGGTCTTTTACCACAGGATCCATCTCCTTTGTCCACCCATCTTCTCTATCTTTCCTCTGTCCAGACTCCACTGTTCACAGTATTTTCCTTGTTATTCCTGTTATGTCAGTGTAATCAATAATAAAGGTGTTTCTCATTCTGTTATTAGTAATGTATGACCTCTTTCACTTTTTTCATGTGCCCAAGAATTTAGATTCTTCTGATCATTTCAGAGTGCAGATCTGGTTTCCTTTGAACTCTCTAGTTTTCTTATTTGCTAAGTCCTTGATCTCTCTTCTCATTTTTTATTATTTCTGTCTTCTTTTACTTTCTTCAGACGTACAGAAAGGTTTTTTTTATTTCTCATTTCCTAGTTGCCTGTGTTAGAAGCTTAATGTTAATGGAAGCTTAAAAATTAAGTGTGGTGACACTTACTTTTATACGTTTCCTTCACATTCCTAACTACTGTACGTTCCCATATATTTGATGCCCTATTTTCAATTAAGTAAGATTTAAGTAAGTATGGATTTCATGTCCATCAGTTTTAAAGGCAAGATTTTACTTAATTGAAAATATATTTGAAATTTGTCTTGAAATATCTTTGACCTATAGCTTATTTGGAAGTGTATTGCTTGATTTTCAAATATTTAGGGATTTGCTAGTTAGCTTCTGTGACTTCTTTCTAGTTTACTTATGGTATGAGAGCATGCTTTGTGTGATTTCTGCTCTTTAGACTCATTTGGAAATGTTTATGGCTGAGAACATGATCTGCCTTGACTCCATGTGAGCTGGAGTGGATATGAATTCCCTTTCCACTGCATGGAGTACTTTGCAAATGCCAATTAGATCATGTTGACGGATGGTGCGGTATGGGCCATTTATATCCCTACTGATTTTCTGCCCACTTTATCAATTCCTGAGAGAAGAGTGTCGGTCTCCCACTAGGGGGGTGGGTTTCTCCATTTCTTTTCCCATCCATCAGTTTTACCTTGTCTGTCTTGGATGTCATTAAGGATGGCTTCATTGTCTTTGAGAATTGGCCTCTCTATAATTATACACTTCCCTCTCTCCTCAGGATAACAGTCCCATTCCCATACCCTTTATTAACAACTCCATTCTCTTCCAATTACTGGTGGCATGTTGTTTATCTTTCTCCATCTTTTACTTTCCACACATTGGAATCATCATATTTTTTTAAGTAAGTTGGTTTCTTGTGCTTTTGCATCTTTTTGTGGTATGTATATGTCTGTTCATACGTGTCCAGGTTCATGTTACTCTGTGTGTGTGTGTGTGTGTGTGTGTGTGTTTCTGTGTGTGTGTGTGTGTGTGTGTGTGTGTGTGTGTGTGTGTGTGTCTATGTGTGTATTCATGTGGAGGCCAGAGTATAGGAACTGGGATCCAAGAAGGGGTGGGGGAGGTGGAGTCACAAACCTGAGAAACAGACTTGGGAGACCAGCATCAAGGTATAGATCTACTGTATTGAGAAGCAGGAAGCATTTTTGTTCAGCCTTTGGACCAATGGAAAACTTGAGCTGTGGAGGAGCCAACCATCCCACTGTCACTATGTGGAGGTGCCAGACTGCCAGCAACTGAAGGAACTTCTGTAAAGACAGAGGAAGCATCCATCGCCCTGTTTCAGGCCCATTCTGAGGTTACAGTAGTTTGCTAAGATCTTCTATTTTGTATCACATGGTTTGCCAGTGGACATAGGCACTCATACTATTAGGTTGTTATGGAAGCCTCATTTACTGTCCTCCTGGCTTCACCCAGGGGTCAAAACACTCACACTAGAGGTCAAAATCAAGTGTCTTCCTTGATTTCTAGTTTTCTCTCAGGACCCAAAGTCTCTTGCAGAACCTGGAACTTGTTGATTTGGGTAGTTAAGCTAGCTATCATGTGCCAGGATTCTCCTGTCCCTGCCTCCTATATACTGGAATTACAGGAGAACCAACATACTTGTCCATCTTTTATGTGTGTTCTGGGGATCCAAACGACAATCTTCAAGCTTGGAAAGCTCTTAATCCCCTAGGCCAGCTTTCCAGTACCTTAAGTGTGTCTGTCAAGAACCAGCTCCATCAAATCCTTCTCATCAAGGGTCAGGGAACCCCAGGGAGGAAAAAAAGAGGCAGAAAGAGTATTGTGTAACAGTGATAACAAATGCATAGGAACATCACAGAGGCTAGTTGGGAAGAGGAAGGAGCAGGAGTGAGAAGAGGGTAGGTGAGGGCTAGGGCAGTGAAAAGAATCAAAACGCATGATATACATGTTTTAAATGGTCATGCTAAACCCATTATTATATATAATTAATACTTCTAATAAAAAAGGGAAAAAAATAAAAACGAGTGAAATGACCTGGGAGTTAAGAGCCCTTGCCAATCCAGGTTCAATTCTTCACTACCTACATGGCAGCATACAACCATCTGTAGCTCCAGTTCCAGGGTGTGGTGATTTGAATAGATTTGGCCCCCATAGATTCACTGTGTTTGAATGCTTGCCCATAGAGAGAGACACTATTAGGAGGTGTGGCCTTATTGGAGGAGGTTTGGCCTTGTTGGAGGAGGTGTGGCCTTGTTGGAGGAAGGGTGTCACTGCGTGGGTGGGTTTTGAGGCCTCCTATGTTCATGCTCCACCCAGTGCACAAGAGAGTCTCCTCTTGACTGCCTGCAGATCAAGATGTAAAACACTCAAGTCCTTCTCCAGTACCATGTCTATCTGCAACCTGCCATGCGTCCTGCCTCGACAATAATGGACTGAACCTCTGAAACTGTAAGCCAGCCCCAATTAAATGTTTTCTTTTACCAGAATTTCCTTGATCATGGTGTCTCTTCACAGCAATAAAGCTAAGACTCAGTGGATTCAACCCCCTCTTTAGGCCTGCCCATCATACACAGACATATATGCAGACAAAATCCACATTCACATCACATAAAAATAATTAAATCTTGTAGGCTTAGATTTTTCTAAAACCTACTTTATTTAGGGTTCTAGGATGCTTCATTCTCCCTTCTAGTCCACCAACCATGGGTAGGGGAAAAAGTAGGTTTATAGGAAAAGGGTTGTGGACTTGTTTAGAAGTAGTTTTTTTCAGGTGATTCCAATCTTTGTTGTCAAGATACCAGCAGTTCAGTGCAACAGCAAACACCAAACATGAATCAGCAGCAGTGGATAGATCCAGCAGAAACTGCAAGGCTCTGCCAAATTGGCACGAGTCAGCAGAAGCAGCAAGAATCAGACAGAATACCATGAAAAGTTCTTTGGTAGGTTTCTCTCTACAAAGTGAAGACAAGCAAAGCGTTGCATGGCCAGGGAAGACCGTGAAGCAAGGCGCAGCAAGCAAAGACCAATGAAGACCAGTGAAGTCTTGCAAGGCATTGCTATACAAGAGCATCCTTCCACTGTCTGTGGGGTTCTACTTATACTCTTTCCAAACACCACAGCCCTCTCAAGCACCTGCTTTAGCAAAACATCCTCTCATGTGTCTATTTCAGCAAAACATTCTGGCACAAGACAGCCTCCAGAAAAACATCACATGCCCTCTCACAGAACAGCTTCCCGAAAAACATCACATGCTACAACTGAGTTTCCAAAGAAACCATAAATTTCCACATGAAAATCTTTAAATTACAAAGAAATGAAAAACACTGTAGGCCTGGACATATCGATCAGCTGTAGGTGGGCAGAGAAAGGGCTCAGCATTGACTATCACTGTCAAAGATAAAAAGTAGAAACTTGTGCCTTAGAGCTCTATAGTCTGGAAGTCCAAGGTCAAGGCACAGATAGATGCAGTGTCTGATGATGGCTGCTTACTGCTCACAGCTTGTGACTTCCTGCTGCATGCCCACGCAGCAGAAGAGGATCCATCGACTTAGGGATTGGGGTTGGAGGGACTGCAGCTATCCAGACCACAGATCAGAGACTGCCTCCTGTTCTGCCTCTGAACTTAGAGTCATGTTGGAGGCAGAGTATTGGATTCTACAGAAGCTGGGATAAATCCATTTCCCCAATTTTTTTATTCCCAAGTCAAACACTAGGCTTTCTCCCGCTGGCTCATGTCACCCACTTTACAGCTCATTTATTGCTGGACACCTGCAGGGAAGGAGAGACAGTACCCAGCCCTATCCTGGGCTCCACTGTGTCTATTACTGGGCACAGTGTCATATTTTCTTTCTACATCTCTTAGGCCTAGTGCTGGTGGGACACAGGAACATTGTTCCCAGGCTCTTCCTACAAGTCAAATGCAAGCCTCAATAGAAGTGGCTTCTTTTCCTTCCCCAAGACTTCCACAAGCAACAGAAATTCGATCATAGCCTCCCATGGTATTCAGAGGTCACAGCATGCTCCAGAGATAACACAGTTCCTTCCCAAGCCCACAGACAAACACGCACAGGCAGGCTGCTGAAGACAGGCAAAGATTCCAGGCTCCTGATCTCAAGGCCATATTTATACAGACCACACTGATAATGCTTTCCTCCCTCCCTGCCTCCCTTCTCCTCTCAACACTCCATCACGGTGCGGACATAACATGAATGCAGAACCTCACTTGGTGTCTCCTATGCTCTCCTCTCCCTAGGAATGGTACTCTGATATTCTAACCATTGCTTCTGTTTTTGTGCAATCAACCATACACCATCCCAGAGTTCTTTCGCAGTGAACAGAATATTGGCTTTTTCTTTGCTTTGTGCTTGTTGCCTGGTTATAAATTTCTGCTTAGTCTCTCCTGACTTCCTTTGTGTGACTTGAATTTTTGACAATTCTGTTCCAAATTATCCAGTGTTGTTCTAGTGGACTTCTTTGATTTTTTTTTGTAACAGTTGTCCCAGTTTAATACTATAGATGTATCTGTCTATGTCCTTCAGTGCCCACCAGTGTTATTCAACCAGGGAAGGTAGAATGTAGACGTTTTACACATTCCCTTTGTGTCCTTTCCTTCCCCTGAATATGACCATCTTCATCATCTCACACATATATTTAAAACTGGCAGACATTGCTATGTGTGATGGTTTGTATATGCTCAGGCCAGGGAGTGGCACTATTAGAAGGTATGGCTCTGTTGGAGTAGGTGTGGCTTTGTTGGAGTAGGTGTGGCCTTGTTAGAGTAGGTGTGGCCTTGTTGGAGTAGGTGTGTTATTGTGGATGTGAGCATTAAGACCCTCATCCTAGCTGCCTGGAAGTCAGTCTTCTGCTAGCAGCCTTCAGATGAAGATGTACAACTTTCAGCTCAGCCTGCACCATGCCTGCTTAGATGCTATCATGCTCCCACCCTGATACTGAACTGAATCTCTGAACCTGTAAGCCAACAAGTAAATGTTGTTTTTATAAGAATTGTCTTGGGCTGGAGAGATGGCTCAGCGGTTAAGAGCACTGACTGTCCTTCCAGAGGTCCTGAGTTCAATTCCCGGCAACCACATGGTGGCTCACACCATCTGTAATGGGATCTGATGCCCTCTTCTGGTGTGTCTGAAGACAGTTACAATGTACTCATATAATTAAAAATAAATAAATCTTAAAAAAATAAAAAAGAATTGTCTTGGTCATGGTGTCTCTTCACAACAGTAAAACCCTAAACTAAGACACTATGTGTTTTTCTTCAGCTTCTCCCAGCTTCAGTCAGAGAGGATGCTTTTTGTAGCAGCTGGCAGTGACCTCGAAGACTCATAATTGGTCGGCATCGGTATCATCTTGTACAAAGCTCAGAGACCATTGTGGAAGATGAGGCAGAGACACTGTAAGAGGCAGAGGAAGGGATGGGGGGTGGGGAGCAGTGTGGAAGATGAGGCAGAGACACTGTAAGAGGCAGAGGAAGGGACAGGGGTGGGGAGCAGTGTGGAAGATGAGGCAGAGACACTGTAAGAGGCAGAGGAAGGGATGGGGGTGGGGAGCAGTGTGGAAGATGAGGCAGAGACACTATAAGAGGCAGAGGAAGGGACGGGGGGGGGGGTGGGGAGCAGTGTGGAAGATGAGACAGAGACACTGTAAGAGGCAGAGGAAGGGACGGGGGTGGGGAGCAGTGTGGAATGCTGCCTTTCAGGTCTGGCATGATTCATGGTTGTCACAGTTTTGAACCCAAAGTCACTGTGGTTCTCTCCACAAGAGCTGCCTGTGTTTGAGTCTGTCAACAGGCTGTCATGGAAGGAGGGACTTGTATTTATACACAGTTAATGGCTTGCTTATAGGGCAGAGACATATTCCTCAGCAGTGTAGCCATTAATAAGCGATAGAAAACAAACTCTCACCTGCTTCTGTAAATAACCCCTATGAAACTAACTGGGGAAAAAAGACAAGAAAGTAGAATCAAGGCTGGCTGACAAGAGGAAGGACATTAATATGGGAGGGTGGGGACCAGAAAAGGTAGCAGGGTGGGTATGGGAAGCAAGAATATTATAAAAATAATTTATACACAAGCATGAAATTCTCATAATAAAACCCATTACTATGTACAGTTAACATATACTAATACAAACATTTTTCATTGATTATTTTATTTACTTTACATCCCAATCGCAGCTTCTCCTCCCTCCTCTCCTCCCAATCCTTCCCTCTCACTTCCCCTCCCTCCACTCCCCACTTCCCTTCTCCTCAGTGAAGGGGCGGTCTCCCATGGATATCAACCTGCCTTGGCATATTAAGTTGCAGTAGGACTAGGTGCATCTACTCCAGGTTAGGTTAGACAAGGCTGTCTAGCTAAGGGAACCCCTCCTCCAGTTATTAGGGAACCCACATGAAGACCAAACTGCACATCAGTTACATATATGTAGGGGGATTAGGTCCATCCCATGCTTGCTATAAAAACATTTTTTAAAGGAAGAAAACCTGGTTTTTTCTTCATTCCTGGGGTACATTTTCACTGACCCTACATAAGAAAAACTGAATTTGAAAGAAGGGTTTCAAGTGGCCAACTAGGCCTAAAATCTAGTGCACCCTCAAAGCTTGTGATTGTAGAGTCATACATGAACTCTGAGCTCCTAGAAGAAGCACACACAGTAGACCAGCCATTACACAGACACATGTCCCTGTACCAAGTTCAACAGCCCCCAGAAAGTCCTATCCACTGCCCGGACCTGGCATGAGCTGCAACCTACAGTGCAGTTCAGCCAGAAAATAGGCAGAGTGGCTGCCCTCATTTCATAACACCAATTAATCATGACCACTCATGCTTACATAAGTTGACCAAACTGACCTGCCCAGGCTCTTTTACAAGTTTTTTGTTAGCATATATTAATCATATACAACATTTGCTTTTTATATAACATTGTCATACAGAAGCTCTGATCTTGTTGTTGGAAATGAATATTCTTGGTTTTGCATTGTTGGAAATGAATATTCTTGGCTTTGCACAAAGAAACACTCGAACAAAGTGAAGGTAACCCTGCAAGACAATTTCTGTTTTGGATAACGGTGAGTCTTGACCCAAATCAGGAAAGCAAGAACACCGGGTAGGAAGTTCTCTCTGGTTTTATTCTAATGCAGGTGGTTACTGTGTCTTTCCTTCACTAGCTTGGGTTTGACCTCACAGTCTTTTGAGATTAGCTAATTTTAAAAGAATCTGGGCAAAGGAAAGAGATGGCCACTCATGGGACTCCAAGTTTCTGGAAGACATTGAGGTCTTTTTATAAACAAATATTTTTACAAGATGAGGGAAGATTAGATTTTAATTCCTTTCCATGAATATTTTAGGAGATAGGGAAGATTTATGCACTACTGGACCTACACAAGCTGGCTACCTTTGTAAGAAAAAAATATTCAAAATCCCCCGACCCCCATATTTTTTTTTCTTCTTCTTCTTCTTCTTCAAATTAAGCCAACATATGCTGTCTTTCCGAAGTCTCTAGTAATACTAAAGTATCTTTGTGATAAGTGACCAGGGATTGTTCAGTCTCCTTGATTCTCTGCAACCTTGTAACAGGAATTAATTCTCTCACCTACCTCTTTTGCATGCCTTAAGGTGAGTCTGTCTTTCTAGATATGGTCCCAGGAAGATTGATTCTGTCTGACTGGAATGTTAGTGGTCTGCCCAGACCAGAGAACCTATTTTTTTTCGCCATTGGACGTTTTCTCTGAACAGTCCTTCACTGCTACTCTAGAATTCTTTAGGAACCAGATCAAAGATAAGAACCCCCAAAACACTTGATATGTTTGGTCTCTGGCGAGGATGAGGCTGCCAAAGACCCAAGGACATTTCTGGATTTTAATCAAGAATAAAAACCTATTACCTTTCTTTGGAGTCTTTTACACTGGTATGCCTAGCCAAATATTACATTCTGTTTTTATCACCACTATCCAAAGAGGTACCCTGAACAGTCCTTATGGAATTAGGTCAAGGAGCCATCTGCCTAAAAGCTGAATGAGGTTGTCGAGTGTGGCAATCACACTAACCCTGTGTCTTAGTAAGGATTTCTATTACTGTGATGAAACACTATGAAATAAAGTAATTTAAAGATGAAAGGGCCTATTTCAGCTTATTAGCTCTGAGATCATACTCCATCACTGAGGGAAATCAAGGCACAAACTCAAGGCGCGAACCTGGAGGTGGGAACTGAAGCACAGGCTACAGAGGAAACTGCTTTCTCGCTTGCTCCTCATGGTTTGCTTAGCCTGCTTTCTTATACCACCTAGGACCATCTTCCCAGATATGTCATCACCCAGAGTATGCCAGGCCCTCCCATGTCAATTATTAATCCAAACAAAAAAAATTGCCATTTTTATGGAGGCATTTTCTCAATTGTGAGTCTCTCTTCCCAGATAACCCTAGCTTGTGTCAAGTTGACAAAACCAACCAGAATACTTTGGTTTTCCATTCTTCAATAATCCCTCTTGCCCCTCCCACTCCTCTGATCCCTTTTCTCTTCCCAAATCTCTGTGCGTTAGTTTGCTTTCTAACGATATAATAGAACATTGACCCAACTTAACTTGGGGAGGAAAAGGTGTGTTTGGCTTTCACTACCTCTTAGGTCTCAAAGAAACTAGGGACAAATGACTAACTCATATGCCTATTAACATATAAATGGATGCTGACCAGCTCTCCCAGCATCTCTCAGTGCCCGTGGCTCCTCCCAGCTTTCCCAGCTTCCCTCAGTATCTCTGGCTCCTCCCAGCTTTCCCAGCATCCCTCAGTGCCCGTGGCTCCTCCCAGAACTTCCCGCCCCATTTCCTACCCTAATACTCTCCTTTCCCAGCTTCTCTTGCCTATATAATCTTAGTCCTTTTGGCTACATGCTCTCTCTTGGTTCACATGCTCCCTCAGTTCCCACGTCCCTCAGTTCCCATATACTCCCTTTGTTCTCTCTCTCTTCTCCTCCTGTTTCACTGCCCCGACCCTCTTCTCTCATGACCCAGTTCAGTCTGCTGGCCAACTTCAGTCTGGACCAGCAGTTCTCAACCTGTAGGTTGTGACTCCCATAGGGGTCACAGATCATATATTCTGCACATCATGTATTTATATTACAATTTATAGCAGTATCAAAATTACAGTTATGAAATAGCAGCAAAATAATTTTATGGTTGGTGGTCACCACAACCTGAGGAACTCTATTAAAGGGTCTCAGCATAAGAAGGTTGAGAACCACTGGTCTGGATACTTCCAGACACCTCTGGCTGCTTTCTCCCATAAAGCTTCTCCTCAGTCATACTTAGGAGCAGTCATGTCCTCATTTTTCATTCCCTTCACAATAACAATCTACCATTGAGGGAAGTCAGGGCTAGAACTCAAAGTAGGAACCTGGGAGCAGACACTGAAGGCAGGAACCTGGAGGAGGGAACTAAAGCAGAAGCTATGGAGCAAACTGTTTATGGCTTGGTCCTCATGGCTTGCTTAAGCAGGAGCTGAAGCAGAGGCTATCTATGGAGAAACCTACTTACTGACTTACTCTCCATAGTTTGCTCAGTTTTCTTTCTAACATACCCCAGGATCACCTGCTCAAAAGTAGAACTGTCCCTAGTAGGCTGAGCCCTACGATATCAATCATTAATCAAGAAAATGTCCCACCAACTTGACTATAGACCAATGTGAGCAAAGCGTTTTCTCAGTTGAGATTCCCTCTTGACAGATGACCCTAGTTTGTATCACTTTAGATAGAGAGACAGACAGACAGACAGACAGACAGGTAGATAGATAGATGGCTAAATAAATAAACAAACAAACCAACACAGCTTCCTTCCTTCTTTCGTGATTTCAGGAGCATGAATGAGGAAATATTCGCAGGCACATGGGCCCCTTACCAGCGGCTATATTACTCAAGAAAATGCCTCTCTTTCCCAGCACCCATAACTGTCTACAGCTCTTCTCAGTGAACAGTGAGACCTTGGGAGCCTTTCCCTCTTGACTATTAAATTTTTACAATTTGCTCTTGAATTATTTTCTAGGGGATTTACCTACAAGAGAATTCTGGGTTGGTTTTTCTCAGCATCTGGATGGCTTTCTGCCACTTTCTCTGACTTCGCAGAGCTCCTGAGAAGTCCATGATTATTTAATGTTTCTCCTTGATGCATAAGGTGTGACTTCCACCCACTGGCTAATGTTCGTCTTGTCTTTGGTGTGTAGAACAGTGACTGACTCTTATAGAAGGTTTTGTCTTTATCCTGTTTGGGCTCTGCTCAGCTTCTTGAATATGAAGGTCTTTGTCTTTTTGCCAACTTGTGAGACTTTCAGCAGTTCTTTTAGTAGCTTTTCATCATAGTGGGATTCTCTTCCCCTCCAACATGACTATAGAATCTTCTCTTGTGGTCTCAGAGGTTTCTGAGTGTCAATTTGTGGTCTTCCAAGCTGTGTCCTCTGCGTTGTTCACACTGCAAACTCTCCGCGTCCCAGCAACGCTCGTGGTTCCTTCTCTTGTCTGCCTGTATTCAGGCTGTCATTGTCCATTCGTTTCTTGTTTGTTTTGGTTGGTTGATGTTGTTGTTGTTTTGAAGGGGATGCTTGTTGTGTTTTTCAATTCTAAACTCTATCTCTTTTTGAAAAAAAATCTTCTGTCTCTTTCCTCGGATTCTGTTTTCTGAAACTTCTGTTTTGATTTTTTATTTGTTTCAAGTTTGTTCACACCTTCACATAGCTCTGGATGGTGTTTTGTGATGAATTCTCCCAGCATCTCATAGTGGGGCAGACATGAATGAACATTCTCTCCTCTTCCATTCTGAGATATTCCCAGCCTTCATTGTGGTTGGTGATATTTATTTATTTACTTATTTATTTATCTACTTATTTATTTGGGGGTCATTGGGCACTGGGTATGTTGCCCAGTCTGGCTCCCACAGGCTGACACTATAGGTGACATAGTTTGCTGGTGAGGATGAATGTCTTCCTTTACCGTGACACAGCTGCCATAGAGATGAAACATTCTCTTCTGGCTACAGGCTGGAGGTCTAGACACTTATCTCCATTGATTCTGCAAGTGGAGCCACATCAGTGCTCAAAGGGTGGCCATCCTGGCCTCTTACCTGATATCTTCTTTTGTATTTAAAATGTAGAGATTTTTGTCTCACTTAGTAGAGCCAGTGAGAGGAATGCTTACTCCTTCCTCCAGAAGGGATGGCCCTGGTAGAAATGTTTGTACTCTTCTCAGGTGACTTTTGTCTCGTTTCTCCTGTCGCTCTCTTTCTCGCCTTGTTTGTGGTTGCTTTTACAGTGAGTGTGTATTGCTCTTATAATTAAATGAAGCATATGCATACTATTGTTCTCCCCATCTCTGCCTCCAAAATACCTTTGTGTATCAAGATGTTTACTGTTTTCCTACTGGATTGGGTCCAATGCATGGTCTCCCCTGAGAAATGAGAGTTAGCTGTGCTTGCTCTGGTTTGGGCTGTTTTGAATTAAAGACAGCCCAAGATGTTCTTTTCCATTTTCAATTACAGAATTATAATTGAAATTTTTAATTAAAAATCAGCCTTGCTTAGCAAGTGCCTCCCATGACTGGGAGTGAAGGGTTGCCACAGCTGTGGAGAGCCTATTTTCCTTCTCAGAGAGCTCTGTCAACATCTGTCAGCCTGGCTTCCCCTGCATGACCTTGAAGAGCACACCCTTTTCCCTAGAGCTCACTGGCTTCAGGCCACACTGAACTGCGAACTTCAGCATGGAATTAAGCTGAGCAGATGGTCAGAACCTATAATATACATCACCAGCGATGAGACGTCATGGGTGTGTGGTGTGAGTAACCTGGCCAGTGTGAAGTCTGGCAGGTGTGAAGTTCTTCGCAGTCTACGTGCCGTGTTCAGCTCAAGACCTTCCCCAATGGCCCTTGTAACTCCCACTGAATGAGTAACTTTGTATAAACAGAATTCAGTGGCCCACTGTGACACCGGAAAATGAAATAAGGAAGAATCACAGAACTTCCTCTAGGAATTAGGACATGTACTTAGAAGACAGACTGTATGGAGACTGGATCCTTACCTCTGATGGGTTTTATGTGGGACCAGTGTGTTTCTTCAGCCCTATTACCTTGCTAGCTCTTTTGACTTAGACATGTCTTAAGCCCTGGAACCCATTGTGCAAGTTATGATCCGGAGTCTTCTGTCAACTTAAAAGTTTCTTAAGGACACTTTTCATAATTTATCCATAAAATAATAAAAATAATAAGCTTCTTAATGTGGTATGCGTAATATATATAAAATATCCTGTGCTGTGCCTTGAACACAAAAAGCACAGCAGAAGGTTGTTTATTTGTTTTAATTTGTATACAAAATAAGGTGTTTGGTTAGGACACTAACATGTGTGTATGTGCACACGTTGCACGTTCCCTGCCCTCACCCTCTCTTACATATCAAATTACTGATCCTCTGCTCCGTAGATAATAGTCTTCCTTCTATATATACATGCATACATATACACATATATTCATATATATATTCCATCTATATACATTTAGATGTAGATAGATAGATAGATAGATAGATAGATAGATAGATAGATAGATAGATAGATAGACTCAAAAGCTATATACCTATGTGTGGTATGTATATACATATATGTTTATGTGTGTATACAAACATGACATATAATTACATAAAGTCTAGATTCCACGTTTTGAGAGAAAGCATGTGATACTCAATCTTCCTGAGTCTGGCTTGTCTTTTAACCTTATGTTCTCCAGTTCCATCCATTTTCCTGCAACTGATAAAATTTTGTTCTTCATGGCTGAAGAAAACTCCACTGAGATACATAGTATATGTTCTGTTTTCATTCATCTGTTGCTAGACATCTAGGCTGGGTCCTTATCCAAGCTACTGTGAATAATGTCACAACAGCACGCTGCTGTCTCTAGCCCAGAAAATTGTATACACATTATTCTGTTTCAGCCTCATGGCAACCTTGAAAAGTCAGAGGTATTTCCTTTTACTTCACATTTTCTAAATAGGGGAATCATTATCCCAAAGTGCTGAACTATTTTCTACTGTGACACAGCTGACAATGTCAGGCTTGGCAGATTCTGGAATGAAACATCTCCCCACAGCCACATATGTACTCTTGGCTTTGATCTTAACAAGATTGTGTTCCCCAGTGACATGGCCCATAGTTAGAAGTTTGTTGGGGAACACTCGGATACTTTTTGAGGAATGCCCCTGCACCAGGCAGTGCACTGTGTCTCCTAGGGTGAGCTCATTAACCTCTCACCTAGTGTTCCAGTGAAAGTGATACAAGTATCAAGTTAAGGAGAGTCAAATAAACACTAGTGAAGTGTTTCAAAAAAGTTGTAAATGTATTAAGCTTTAAAATATAACTAAATATACTTTTAAGAGCAAAAGAATGAAAGAATCATTTTATTACCCTGATATTCTGTGCTTCAGGAATTGGGTAGAGTTCAGCTGGGCTGATGTAGGTTGATATGATATTCAAGAGGCTTTGGGGCTGATCTTGCGTGCCTAAGAACTCTTGACCCATGGGAGGGACAGCTGGAAGGCTGGGACCCAGTAGGCTACTCTCCATCTGTCGGTACTCAGAGCCTCAGTCTGAGATGCACATTTTCCCAACAGCATCCCATGCAGAGATGCTCCGATAAATATTGCTGATTTCAAGCTATCGACATGACAAGAGCAGTCCAAACGTAAAGTTCACAGCCACTCAAATGCACTGCTGTGAGGAAAGATAGCGCGCCACAGCTCCAGGAGCTCTGGGTGGTAGCTCCAAGTCCTCCCAAAGGCTACAGTGGAGACTGGCCTGATGTCATCTCTACTGTTCTCTACTGGTTACAATAGTCAGGAGCCAGCTCAGACAGAAAGAGAGGTACAACGGACCCTTGAGTCTTAGCAGGAGAGATTCCAAATGATCCACAACCATTTATAAGTCTTCATGTGTTTTTTGTTAAATTCAAACTCTTGAGATGAGGAAATTTCTCAGAGAGATCTACTAATCCATTAGCAATGTCAGGCAGAAAGGGAACAAGCGGGTCCCTCCTGAAGGATGGCTGTAAAAGGGTTGGAGCTACATCTCCATAAATAAGAGCCAAGAGTATTTAATAATGTAAGACGGGAAGGAAAGTATAAGTTTTTATACTATACCTACACTGGCTATGAGCACAGGCAGGATCCAAGGCTTTGAGCTGGGACAGCCAATGAGTTCTGCTTTTGGACTGGTTAGGGTTCATGGTCTGGGAAGTTCATACATGAGCAGGGGTCCAGGCCTGCTACCTTTAGGCTTCTTCCAACATCATCTGAGAGCCCTGAGACAGAAGACTGGCTGGTGCCACCACACCTTACCTGGGAGAGCGGCATCCCCACCCCCACCCCCCTTTTCTTCTCTGCCTCCTGCCTGGGGATAAAAGTCTGTCTGCAGGCCCTTGCTTTGATCCTAGCCCTCATTAGAGAGCATAAAAGAGGCTCCTTCTTCTGCCTGGTGGGCTCTGATCCTCTTCAGACACTTCACCATCCTGTCTGTCTCTGACGTTAGAACCTGAACACTCCTTTTACTATGCTGTTACCCCTCTGTCTGACGGTCCATGGTCTTAATTAACTCTTTACTCCCCAGTAATCAATCTGTGACCTCATGATTTACCACAGCCTAATAGACTGATGCCCATGACTCAGATAGGGTGCCACTGAACTTGATGCTGTAGGACACACCCACTCCCGACTCCTGCTTCTCTTGAGACCGCTACCGATCTACCCATCCTGCCCTTTCTGCACCCAACACAGCCAAGTGTTCCAAATCTTTGGGTCACTCACTCATCTCCAAACCTGGTCAATCTCTGCACAGAGCTGGATCCCCAAGCTCAGCCCAGTGCCTGCTCAGCCCATATGGTATGGAGGACCCACCATGTTTTATTTGATCTCATGGTTGTGCTGTCTATCACACCTTTGAGCAGGACTCAGGATAAGGATGCTAAGCTCTCCTGTTCTCTTCTCTTGTTGGATTCCTTGGGCCTCACAGGTTCCATTCAGCCTCACCCACATAAGGACCCTCCTCTCAGATATGTTTACATAAACTCAAAACACTTTATGCTGGGTGAGAAATCAAACCAAAGAGACTGGTTTTTAAAATAATTTTTATTGAAATTGCTTCTTGCCATAGTATAAAAAAAAAAAAATCTAAAAGGATACCTTTCACATGAAAATATTCTCACCTGGCTCAATCCCATCGTTCGATTTAATTGTTTGCTTCCCAGAACCTCTGACCTGCCATGTTAAAAGGTTCCAGATGTTTTCACTGTCTTAAACTACAGAGGTTGTCCCTATTTTTGTAAAAATGTGTTCTCAATATAGCTTAGAAAAATTATAAATTAACAAAGACAAACTCCATCTTGGAGATATTTTAAACACAAGCCTTTTAAGCCTAAGCCTAATTTTTCCTATTTTTATATTAACTGGGTTGGGTAATTAGATTAGCACCCCTCTCACGGTAACCTCACTCACTATGGTAGAGATCAAATAGAAAAGAAGGGACCGAGTCTTCTCGTCCCTTCTCCAGCATAAAGTGCCTGCCTCCTTGTTACCCTCACGGCTTTCTCATGTGTTTTCAATTATCGTAATATTAGCCACTGGTTTTATTACATCACTGTTCTGCCAAATGTAGAAGTCAAAAATAAACAAGCCCAGATTGTAACATGGATAACAGGTAGTATAATCAGAAAATCTCGTCCTTAATGGTGTTTGGTCACCATTTCTCTCCCTGGAGGTGGACCTTCCAGATACTTCAGCCTCAATGCTAGGGTAGGCTTCTATAACCAAAGAAGATGCCATCTTGCATAACTTCAGCTATCTTCTCTTGAGTTGTTACACTTCAACAATGGGCAAAGCTAGATGGAGAGAGTTAGAATGTTGCAGGTCCACAGCCAAAATTATATTGGGCTATTTTAGCCTTTTCTTAAATTACCAAATGAATTGTTTTCCTCTGTATGTGGCATAACTTCATTGTGACTAGCACTCAAAAACTATCTAATGGTATTGACTTAAAGAATTAGCTTTACTCTTGGCCTTTCCCCAAAATCTCTACCAAGGATGGAAGACCTGTGTGTGCTTCTTGACCAGCACCTGGCCCAGTATTTACTCCTCTGTTCATCTCTACCTCTTCTCTCGATCACTCCAACTCAAGATAATTTTAAAACTCTCCATGGATTCCCTGAACTACATCTCTGATTGTTTGGGTAATAACTGTTTTGACTTATATCCATGGCATCGATACAAAAACCACAGCTCTCTTCTTAAAGGGAATAAGAGTTTATTCTGGAGCCATTTTGAGTGACCATGGCCAGGGAAGACAAATTTAAGTCACCCCAAATTCCATATTTTAATGTGGCAGTAGTTTCATGAAATTTTATAGTTTTGCAGAACAAAAAAAAAAAAATCATAAATCAAGGAAAGTTTAAAATAAATGGATGGGCATGTCAGAGAAGTGGTTACAAGTGAGATGGGAGACCCTCTTCTCTAGGCTCGAGACGCTGATGACAATCTTAGCTTTGGATTGGTGGGGCCTAGTGGTCTGCTAAGCTAATACATTCCAAAAGGTTTCTGTTAGTCACAAGATGTTAGCTTGAACAAAGAAGTGGGCAAGGGATGGCTGCTCTAGAACTAGCTCAAGATTAAGATCATTAGTCTCTAGACCTACAGCATCACAACCTCTCCACAGCACCGAAATCCTAATTCATCAGTATCTGCAAACACAGCTTCTTTTCAGGAGTCTCCGCTCACAGTAGGCAGGCCTTCCTGAATCAGCATGCTGCTCCATTCATGCAGAATATGAGCCAGCTTCCCACCTGGACTCAGTAACATCGTCCTGGTGTGCAAACACAGATGCCAGCCTCTGCCTCAGAGACTAACACCTGATTACTTCCTCTGGATGAGAAAGTCCCACCATAATACCATGACTTCTGCCTTCTGCTTGAATGAAGTCAGAGGCCCAACACCTTGAGTCTGTTCCCAATGTGTGTGTGTGTGTGTGTGTGTGTGTGTGTGTGTGTGTGTGTGTGTATGCATTTTGTTCCAGCTCCAGGTTACACTTGGACAATTTAAACAGACAGGATACTGAAAGTCTGGCCACTTAGGCAAATAAGAAATCTACACAGCAGAGATATGACATGGTTGTTTTAAGTATACCAATGTTGTTTTATTTTTTCTCAAATAGTTATTACCCAGTGTCATCTCACCAGCCTGGCAGAATTATGCTTTTCTCAAGAAGAAAATCAGGGGCTTTATGGCACTAGCTTGTGACCCTGATCTGCTGCTCTCTTGAACCACCTGTTACAGGCATATTCTCTGGTATGGGGGTGGGTCTAGCAGATGGTTGCAAGATTGGAACCTTGGTCTCCAGCAATGTGTCTTGGTCTTCTGATGAAGAATCCACCTTATCCTGAACCTAAAACTCTTATGCATAAATCAGTCTTGAATGATTCTATTGGTTTTCAGGGGTTTGGGTGGGGGTTGTTTTCAGTTTTTCCCCCCCCCCTATAGGTTTTTTAAGACAGGGTCTCACTGTATCACCCGGTTGATGTGGACCTCACTATGTAGACCGGCCTGGCCTTGAACTTACAGAGGTCCAGCTGCCTTTTCCCACCCCTGAGTGCTGGGATTAAGGATATATGCCACCATACCCAGCCTGAATACTATTATATCTTAAAACATTTTAACTTTTCTTGAGGCAAATTACTAGACAAAGAAATAGCAGGCAGAGGTCACAGAGCATTTCAGTCCTTGTTACGTTTTGCCTCTGGCTTCTTGCTCATGGCTTCACAGGGTCATTTACATACATTCTATTTTATCTCTTGTTATTTAAAACTCTGTGAAGATTTTATAGGCAATGTAATGGTATCTCCCTCACATTTGTATTTTTGTTAGGAAACATTTGATATGCTCATTCCTTAGTTCTATTTGTTAGTCTGGAAATTGCCTGTGCATATTCTTTTTGAAGATTCTGTATTGGGCTGTTCGTCTTTTTAACGATCACTCAGACCTATTTAAGTTTGAGAAACAGTAGCCTGCTTCTGATTGATAGACATACTTAAGGGAGTGGGTCTTTAGTTTTTCTTTTTCTCTGTTGTTGTTTTGTGTGTGCTGGTTTGAAATGCTCGAGTAATCTGTCAGCCCTTTCTATACTCTGGCTCCTTAGTGGGCTCTCTCTTAGGATTATGGAACTATTCACCTTTATTTTTTTCTCTACACTTATTATTACAATATGGTAAAAAAAAAAAAATAGATGCCACCAGTCCACGTGGGCTTGTGCTGCAATGCACATGGCCTCCCTTCTCAGTGGCTAGGACCCTGTCTCTAAACTGCTCTGTACGGCTCACTCCCACTTCCACATTTTGCATGGCTTGATAACGTGAAAAGAATCCACACTGGTTAAGATACGAGTGACCGTGTTACTGTTGTTGTTGTTGTTGTTGTTGTTGTTGTTGTTACTGTGATGAAATACTTGCAGAAACCAATTTAGAAAGGAAGGAAGGATTTATTCTCACTTCTGCTTTAAGGCTGCAGTGAGTCTATCACAATGGAGAAAGCGTGGCAGCAGGAGCTTGGGGCAGCTGGTCCCATTGCATCCACAGTCAGGAAGGGTGGGGGTGGATCTCAGCTCACTCCCTCCTCTTTGATCATTGTAGAACCGCAACCCATGGAGTGGTACTGCTCACAGTTAGAGTAGGTCTTCCCATCTCAGTTAACCTCATCTAGAAACTCCATCACAGACAGGCCCAGGATTTGTTCCTTAGGGATCCAGAACCTGTCAAGCTGACAATTAATATTTACCATCACAGTGACCAACCGCTGTAATAGTAGAAGTAGTCTACTTAAGTTTTTCATCTCTAAGCATTCCTTACAGAAATGAACTTGACCAATGGTTACATAGATCAGAGCAGAGTTCTCCATGTTGAGGTATCTAGATGGGGCCTGAGGGGTTAGCCAATAAGCTTCCCTTCATGATCATTCTAAGAGAGGATATAAAGGTTAAATCACTAACCCAAGGCTCCATGAGATGCTGGAGTCATGGCTCCAAGCCCCTTATCTTCCCCATGACCCCAGAGAGTTTCAAGAGCCATTTCCTGACCTGTCCAACATTTATGAATAGTGACCACGTCATGTCAGATTACACTGGAGAGTTCCTACCTCTTTCATGAAGACAACTCCAAGTCAGAGGTTTTGAAGGAACATGTCTAGACAGAGGGATCTTTGCTGAATTTGGTTAATTATGTGGGACACCATTCTGGAGGCCCAGGACACAGAAATAAACAGGAAAGACACCTAAGTCAGAGAAAGGCAAAGTTGTAGTTCTTTTCCTAGACCTGAAGTCTGTCCTTCTGCCTTCAGCTGTAGCCAGATCATCCTCAGTGACCGGGTTCTGTACATTCTCAGTGGTGGACCCCAGGTTCAAGGATCATAGTGACTTTTGAAGTTACTGGGACCTGGTTTTTCACTGTGCTGTGTTGATCCAGTTGCCTGTCCATACTCTGGAAATAGCCCTTTATGAACTCTGATCTTTGCACCCTGTGAAAAGCTGATGCTTCCTAGTGAGACAAGGAAGACAAATCTTTGGGAAGTTGAAGAAAGAAAGGGATGATGGAAGTTAGGCTTCCTGGGGCTGGGAGGCCCATGGCTGGCCAGAGTCTGGATACCCCCACCGTATAGATTCGTCTGCCTCATATATGTAGCAGGTGAATAGGAAAAAGGGGACACTAGACTGAGTTCCTCACAGGGCAGTTTTGACAAGTAACAGCTTGACCTATGGAGAATGTTCATTGTATAATAAAAGCTGCAAATTATCATATGGGAGTGTCTGAAGGTTAATGCAAGTTGTCAAGTCAGCAGGTTCAAGAATCACCTAGGAGTCAAGCCTCTGGGAGTGCCTATAGATCCCGTCAATTGAGAATGAAAGAGTCACCTTTACTATAGGTGAGACCATGGAATGGACCAAGGTCTCAGGAATAATCAAAAAGATGAAATGAGCTGAACACCAGCGTTCATCTCTCCCTGCTTCCTGATTGTGGATGCTGCATCATCCTCCTGCTGTGACTGACTGTGGTTTCAAGTAAACTTCTCCTTAAAATGTTTTTCACAATAACAAGGACAATAGCTTAAGACAGACTGTAAGGTGAACGTGAGGGCAGAATGAAGAGGGCAGCAGCAAGCCTCAGCATGTCCTTCACTTGAGCATTTCATGGGCCTGATCATTAATTATACATGCTCATGAATTTTCCATTCATGCAATAAAACACCTGAAATAGACAAGCTGACCAAGAGAAAGGGATGATTTAGACTCATAGTCCTAGAGACTCCAGGGTGTAACATACTGGCCTCTCTGCTCTGTACTGAGTCAGAGGAAGCCCCCATTGTGGTAGGAGTTCACGGTAGCACAAGACCATTCAAGTAAGTATGAAAGAGTTGTAGAAATGTCTTCCCCAGTTGAGAGAATGGGATGTATGCGAAGAGCATTAGCCTGACATAAACAACTGAGGGAAGAGGCTGGAGTGATGGCTCAGCAGCTAAGGACGCTGGCTGCTATTTCAGAGGACCTGGGCTTGATTCCCAGCACTCATGTGGGCAAAGTAGGGCAGAAGCCTTTCACAGAAGAACTGTGGAGTTTGCAGGAAGAGGAAAAATCAAACCTGAGAGATCAGGCCAGAGAATTATGGGAACTATGAGAAACTATGGGATGGAAACTATGAGGAACTATGGGAACGATGAGGGTTGGTTGGTTGGTTGCTTGCTTGCTTGCTTGCTTTGTTGGTTTTCTTTGTTGCTTTTTTCCTTCACTATGGACTGTGGCAAGTGAATTTGGTCAAATAACCATGCTGGGCACAGCTGATCCATGCTACCTTAGACCCTGTACCACCCAAGGGCTGCACTGACTGACTGGCCAGAATGGATGATACCCTGCCTGAGTTGGATTTAACAGTGAAGCATCAGAAGATGCTAGCTGAGAAGGCACAGGAGGACTCCAAGGCAAAATAAAAGACCTTTCAGCAGGAAACGTTGGAGGATGGCACCGGGTATGCTGGAAATGCTACCCACAAGCGGGATAAGGCATGAACTGGCTCCACATGGCATCTCCTAAGGCTGAAGTGGCCTCTGAGCTGCATATAGCTCAAACCATGAATTCTAGGGTGACCTGGAATATGGTACAGGTGACCCAAGTTCTAGACAAGGTCCTTAGTGCCATGGATCCACATAAGGTGTGTGTGATAGAGAGGTTTGAGTAGCAAGAGACATGCCCACATCTGGGATGGAGGATTCCGTGAGCTTAGCCATGAAGCTGAACACACCTCAGGAGCAGGTATGCAGCCTCACAATGAAGATTACCAAAAGAAGATTGCCAGAAGTCCTAGATTAGCTTAGTCAACTCCCAGAGGGCACCTCTGCAGTGGGTGAAAGCCACCTGAATGTCACCACTATATCTCTAGTATAGTGCATCAAGTTGGCTATCTGGAGGAATTACTTAGCCCTCAGCCAGTGCTACCTGCCCCACCTTGAGATGTACTGGAGGCTCACCACCACCACCACCACCACCACCACCACCACTATCTATTTGAACACTTTTCTCAAACCCTTTATAGCTGCTTAAATTCCTGGTTTTAAGTTACTTTTTGTAGTTTGAGGAAGGGGGTGGTGAGACAGGTTTACTCAGTGTAGCCCTGGCTGTCCTGAAACTCTCTCTGTGGGCTGTTCTTGAACTCAGAATCCACCTGCCTCTGCCTCGCAGGTGCTGAGATTGAAAGGTGTGCGCCACCACCACCACCCAGTGATTAGCTTTTAATAAATGGTTTCCAAGCTTGGCCCCATGTCCGGTATGCCAACTAAAGGGACAGAAGAATAATGACAAAGCTCAAAGAAAGTGCATTAAACCAATCTAATTACTTAGGGGGAACAAGGAGGGATGACTAATGGTTCTAACTTTTGGGGGTGACAGTTAACATGAGTTTTAAATTTTAATTAAGAGTTAAAGACAAGATTATACATAAGTTTGACAGTTGTGGTCAAGATCTTATCATCTTGATTCTTGTCTCAATTCCGGTTCTACAACATGATTCCTATTGCATGAGGGTGTAAGTTAAAGAGATGGTTACTCCTGCCTAAAGGTACAATCCTTCCTTGGAGATTTTATATATATATATATATATATATATATATATATATATATATATATATATATGCTATGTAAATATAATATTTAAGAATAATTTTACCACTTCCGAGTCCTTAAAAAAAAATAAGCAAGGTCTATATCTTAACCCAAACCTATGCAAAAAGATGACTCTATACACTTTAATAAATGGCTATTTGAAACACCTGCATCAAGGCTTACAAAGATATCTTAAAATTTACAGATCACCTTACTGTGTTACATAATGATATGTTTAAGGTGGGTATTCATCTGTTTCTAGTTATCTTAAAAAGACAAAATAGTCTATGTAAAACACTTGTTAAATGATTAACATATCCACTACAAAAGTAATGGAGGCTCTGTCTTGCTACTTTTCTATTACTATGATAAGACAAAGTCAGTTTATAAAATAAAACATTTAATTTGGTGCTCATGGTTCTAGAGGATTAGAGCATACGACCATCATGGCAGGGAGCATGGCAGCAGGCAGGCAAGCATGCAACTGGACCAATGGCTGAGAGCTTGCATCTCGATCCACAAGTACCAGGCAGAGAGAACTAATTGGGAATTGTGTGGGTTTGAAACATCAAAGCTCCACAGTGACACGCCTCCTCCCACAAGGTCACACCTCTTGATCCTTCCCTAATAGTCCCACCACATGGGGATCAAGTGTTCAAACATAGGCACCTATGGGTACCATTCTCATCCAAGTCATCATGGGTTCAAAAAGGAAAACAGCTCACAAATACCAACCTTTATTCTGCTTGAACACCTCATAAACTCCAATGATAGGGGAAAGCTTTTTAAACGGTTGGAAATGAGCTTTCCAATCCCCATTCACAAGTGAAGCACCTGTCAATTTTGTCAAGGATAGACCTGTGTGGACTTCAGAAATCTTGGATGACACCTACCATCAGCTACGTTGACAACTGAGGGCCTCAAGGCACTAAACGTTTCTCTTGCTTTGTTACTCAAACCCTTTTATAAATATTTTTAAATTATCTGATAGGTAATATTTTACCTGGTATATTTCTAAAGGGATGAGATTAAAGCTAAGCTTGGATTTAATGAGGATACACATGAAGACATAATGTCCTTTTATTAATCATGTTTTTCATGGTAATGGCTTATTCAGGCCCCTACTTTACTGAAAATCAGTTTTCATATTTAGAAGATTCAAGTATTTTCACTGTTTTATAAAAAAGTATTTGTCTTATTATTGAGAATAATGTGGATCTAAAAATATTCTATTTAAATTGATAAAACAAGACTTATTTTAAGTCTTCCAAAAGATTTCCAAATTCCATTTCGAGGGGCCCCTGTATTTTATATCTAAGTTCTTACAGTCAAAACAAGTAAACATTTTCTTTTTGAGGATGAGACACACAAACATTTCATATAAATAAATTTTGATTCTTTGAGCCAGTCTTTATAACTGTTATGAAGAGTAGACCAATAACTGCATTGCTTTAAGCAGAGGTTTGATATTAATGTAATAAATTGACCTTTTGCATACTGTGTATAACCACTCAGACCCTTGGAAGTTGCTTACGTTTTCAAGTTTTCTTTTCCTCTCTAGAAAAACATTCAGCTACCTTTTGAGACTCGATTTCATTAACTAATGAAGAATCAGCAAGCCCCACTGTGGTAATCTATGGCAGGTTGACACAGCTAATGTCAAGACAGTTGCTTGGCTTGGAAGA
The DNA here is from genome assembly GCA_028551405.1 of Uromys caudimaculatus. Lineage (NCBI taxonomy): Eukaryota > Metazoa > Chordata > Mammalia > Rodentia > Muridae > Uromys > Uromys caudimaculatus. Next base: position 8,582,767 of record CM052709.1, read on the forward strand.
TAGTGCTGAAGAACATTGCTTCGCAAAAGAAAGTGGAACCCAAACTTCATACATAATAAATTATTATTACCTGTGTACATACTGTTACACTATGGGGCTTGTTAATTTCCCAGTAAGCCCTATGAAGAGCCTTTATACTGCACAATGAGTGATCTATCACAGCTATGCTTTTGGTTTTGAATGGGTCTAAAGAGCTGATAGACAGGGAGTTTTATTTCCCAAGATAAATAATAGTCATGATGTCCCTATTCTTTGTTCTCCTTGTTCGCTGACACAGGTGCCAGACTGACTCAGAAAAAGGGAAGTTTGAAGAACATTTAGAAACAAAACATGCTTAGATCTGAAATGGGAGGCCAAATCCCCTCTCCAGTCAGCTTCTCAGTGAGTTCAAACAGCACATGGCAATTTAATAAATAGACAAAAGGCATTTGATTCTCTATAAAACTGAACCTAATGGTTTACACTGAGCAGGAGACTCACTGTTGAGTCCAGCAATAGCTGCCTGGACCCAGAGAACCTGTCCTCCTTACAGTCAGTATAGATATGGACAATGAGTCTTGTCATCTATTAGTTCATTAATTGAGAATAGGGATTCACAAGCTTTCCTTTTAGCACCTTTAAACTTCATAAGGTCATGGATAACTGGTAGTAAACAACCATGATCAACGAGGATCAAGTGGAGAGAAATGTCTACTGTAATGTAGTCAGTGTTGAATCTGAGGTCCTGGTTAGACTTGAGGCAATCAACTTCTTAGAAACCTGAAATAGTTCCATCTGTGACAGAAGACCTGTGCCTGGGCCAGCAGGGTTCCATAGCCAAGTACCACCAGGAGAAAGTTATCCTCCCAGGAGTGTGGAAAAGCCGTGAGTGGGGATAAGACAAGCACCACTGCTCACTGGAACCCACCCGGAACCCGCGGGACACAGAGACTGAGGTAAAGTCGGGTATAGGAACCTTCCGGTTTCTGTCTGTGGCAGGAGACCTCTGCCTGGGCCACCAGGGTTCCATAGCCAAGCAGCGTCCGGAGAAAGTAACCCTCCCAGAAGCGTGAAAAAGCCATGAGTAGGGATAAGACAAGCACTACTGCTCACCAGGACCTGGGGACCTCAGCCTGGACCACAGGGCTCCAGGAGAGAGCTGGTACCTCAGGAGTGCTGACACACCTTTGAGCATGGGCAAAACCACCACTTCTGTTCAAACTCACTGGATCAAGAGGGACCCTTGCAGAGCCATCGGGACACAGGAACCAAGAGACCACTGGGGACAAGATCCTTCTGGTTTCTGTCTGCACCCCAGAGCTGATCCTGTGCCACAGCACCCAAACCCAAACACCTCTCAGAGAGAGCTGGTCTTCAAGGAGTACTGATACAGAGGCCTGCAGGAGGGACAAGCCACAGCCAAACAGAGTAAGATCAGCTAACATCAGAGTTAACAAGATGGCAAAAGGCAAGGGCAAGAACATAAGGAACAGAAACAAAGGCTACTTGGCATCACCAGAACCCAGCTCTCCCACCACAATAAGCCCTGGGTATCCCAACACACCAGAAAAGCAAGACTCAGATTTAAAATCAGTTCTCAAGATGATGATAGAAGACTTTAAGAAGGACATAAATAACTCCCTTAAAGAAATACAAGAGAACACAGGTAAACAGCTAGAAGTCCTTAAAGAGGAAACACACAAAAATCCATTAAAGAATTACAGGAAAACACAATCAAACAGACAAAAGTTAGAAAACCTAGGAAAGAGATCAGGAGTCATAGATGCAAGCATAACCAACAGAATACAAAAGATAGAAGAGAGAATCTCAGGAGCAGAAGATACCATAGACAACACTGACACAACAGTGAAAGAACATACAAAATGCAAAAAGCTCCTAACCGAAAACATCCATGAAATCCAGGACACAATGAGAAGACAACACCTAAGGATAATAGGTATAGAAGAGAGTGAAGATTCCCAACTTAAAGGACCAGTAAATATCTTCAACAAAATTATAGAAGAAAACTTCCCTAACTTAAAGAAAGACATGAACATAAATATACAAGAAGCCTACAGAACTCCAAATAGATTGGACAGAAAATAAATTCATCCCGTCACATTATAGTGAAAACACCAAATACACAAAGCAAGGAAAGAATACTAAAAGCAGTAAGGGAAAAAGGTCAAGAAACAAATAAAGGCAGACCTATCAGAATTACACGAGACTTCTCCCCAGAGACTATGAAAGCTAGAAGATCCTGGGCAGAATTCATACAGACCCTAAGAGAACACAACTGCCAGCCCAGGCTGCTATACCCAGCAAAACTATCAATTAACATAGATGGTGAAACCAAAATATTCTATGACAAAACCAAATTTACACAATATGTTTCCACAAACCCTGCCCTACAAAGGATAATAGATGGTAAACATCAACTCAAATAGTGAAATTACACCCTAGAAAAAGCAAGAAAGTAATCTTACAACAAACTCAAAAGAAGATAGCCACACAGACCTAAAAGTAACATCAAAAATAACAGGAACCAACAATCACTATTCCTTAATATCTCTTAACATCAATGGACTCAATTCCCCAATAAAAAGATATAGACTGAGAGACTGGATCCATAAAGAGGACCCAGCATTTTGCTGCATTCAGGAAACACACCTCCGGGATAAAGACAAACACTACCTCAGAGTAAAGGGCTGGAAAACAACTTTCCAGGACAATGGTCCCAAGAAACAGGCTGGAGTAGCCATTCTAATATCGGATAAAATTGACTTTCACCCAAAAGTCATCAAAAAAGATAAGGAAGGACACTTAATACTCATCAAAGGAAAAATCTACCGAGGAGAACTCTCAATTCTAAACATCTATGCTCCAAATGCAAGGGCACCCACATTCATAAAAG
>CM052709.1:8586159-8644366 GCA_028551405.1 Uromys caudimaculatus
AACGAACATGGTATGTACTCACTGATAAGTGGATATTAGCCCAAAAGTTCGGAATACCCAAGTTTCACTTTACAGTAACCGATGGACTGAGAGTGAGGTCCCAGATGGAGGAATTGGAGAAAGGTCTGAAGGAGCTGAGGAAGTTTGCAGCCCCCTGGAGGGAGCAACAGTGTCAACTGGCCTGACCCCCCCCCCGTCCTCCTGGAGGCTGGACCACCAACCAAAGAATACACATGGAGGGACCCATGGTTCGGACCACATATGTGGCAGAGGAGGGCCTCGTTGGCCATCAGAGGGAGGAGAGGCCCTTGGGCCTGAGGGTGTTAGAGGCCCCAGTCAAGGGGAATGTGAAGGTGGGAATACGGGAGTGGGTGGGCGGGTGGGTGGGAGGTGGAATTCCCTCATAGAGGCAGGGGAGGAGGAGGGGATAGGGGGTTTCCAAAGAGGAGACCTGGAAAGGGGGAAACATTGGAAATGTAAATAAAGTATCAAAAAATAAATAAATAATTTTTTTAAAAGGTAAAGAAAAGAAACCTGAAGTACCCTGCTACATTTAGACTCTGCCAATAAGAAGGCTCTGTGATATTAGTGGCTCAAAATTTCTGCAAGAGAATATCTCGTGTAATATTGGGGTCATACTACAATTTTTATTTTTGTTGTTTTTGTTTGTCTAATTCTGCTCAGCATTTGAGAGGGCAGTCAAATGGCAACTTTGGAGGAATCTTGGAATCAGTTTGTCCCATCTGCAGGAGATAAAGGTAGAAAGATACAGAAATCTTGGTTCAAGATTGCCTTTTTCCCATCCTCATTTCCTAGTCCACTGGAAGGGCATATCCAGTCTGTCACCAGGGAGCAGTTAGTGTGCTCGCATCTGTTTCAGGGAGAGGCCAGAATTTCCATACCAACCCATGACTCGGTCCTCTGTCATCTCTTGGTTTCTTCCTTTACTGTTTGATTATCACACAAGCTCTTAGAGGTACCAGAAGCACCATTTACTAAAACCACTGATCAGATGCTATGTGGTAGTCACTGCTCTGCACCTGTCCAACATGATCTAGTCACAGAGTAGGAGACAGAGACAGAGGCAGAAAGGAGGCTTCAGTGCCTTAGCCTATGTCTTAGTTAGGGTTTCTATTCCTACACAAAACATCACAACCAAGAAGCAAGTTGGGGAGGAAAGGGTTTATTCAGTTAAAACTCCACATTGCTATTCATCACCAAAGGAAGTCAGGACAGGAACTCACACAGGGCAGGAACCTGGAGGCAGGAGCTGATACAGAAGCCATGGAGGAATGCTGCTTACTGGCTTGCTTCCCCTGCCTTGCTTAGCTTGCTTTCTTATAGAACCCAAGACTACCAGCCCAGGGACGGCACCACCCACAATGGGCCCTCCCCCCTTGATCACTAATTGAGAAAATGCCTTACAGTTGGATCTCATGGAGGCATGTCCTCAATTGAGGCTTCTTTCTCTGTGATAATTGCAGCTTGTGTCAAGTTGACACACAAAACCAGCCAGTACAATCTACTTTACAAATGCCAAGAAGTATACCAGAAGAATACCAAGAGCAAAGATTCATCTATCTCATTCAGAGACCCCATCAGCCTACTTACCAATTCAGAGTCATTTACAGAAATTCCAGAGAAATTGTTAGAATCACATGCTTCCTAATTCCAAGAAGAAGAAAACCAGGGCACAATTATAATTTGTACTCAGTGTCTACTGTCTGGGACCCACTGAAGATCTCAGCACTCCAAAGAGTCTGAGCATCCCTGCCTTCCACAGAACATAACTTTTCTCATGAGCTCAGACCAGCTCCACTCTACAGCCGATGCTGACCTGGGTGGTTGTCCCATAGTACTGGTGTCTTCAAACCCCGCACCACCTGCATGACTCTTGTGCATTACCAAGTCTGGCTGCCAGTCTGAACCCCTGTGGATTACAGACTCTGGCTGCTGACCCTGTGGAAATATACGCCAGAACAGTTCACCACAGTGACACTAGTTCTTGGACACAGCTAACCTGTATTAATTGTCCCAGGAATACAAGGACTTCTGTTTCATGGTAATGGTCGCTTGTTAATTACAGCTGATTGCTCAGTCCCAGTTGACCGGAACCACAGAGTATACAAATAGCCCTGGTAGAGCGTTTACTTCACCCCAAGGCTTCACAAGCCAGACCTACTAGCTGGCTCATTATCAGCCATATCTGACATGCAGGCAGCTCACAGGTTTGCCTCTTGTACCCATTACAGTCTTATCTGGTCCCCAGATGGCAAGCTGGAGGCCTTTGTGGGAGACAACTTCTGGTTATGCACCTGTGACGTGGCCCTGAGTCTAACCCCACCCCACTGAAACAAGTTACATGAAGCAAAGAGGTCCTTTTAGAATCTGGCGAAAATGTTCAGCCATTGCTACTCAGGCTAAGGGTTCAAAGTTGCTACCAAGTAACAACTATAATATAGTTCTAAATCACAGAGTGTTATCTTCAGTGGAGGCCTAACACAATCCATGATCAGCCAGGGAATATCTAATTGGGAGGGAAAGTAGCCATAGTTCCAAAGCCTATGAAAATGGAAGAATCTATGAAACAAGCGGTGGACACTCTTAGCCACCAAGGTAACAGTATCCTCTGCCCTCCCTGGGATGCCCTTGCCAAAGAGATGAACTACACACTGCTCTCCCTCTCAACCATGGGAAGTGAGAGCCCAGAAGGGGCCCCCTACTCTGAGTCTGGGTGCCTGATTTCAGAGCCCCAGACCTTCACACCTTCCCACTCTCCTGACCCCCACAGGGCTGTGGGATTTAGCTCTGTTGCCTCTAGGGGCTTTCCTGAAGCTGTTTCCTTTATTGCCAACACTTAGCAGAAACTGTGAAGTACTTAGGAAACACTGGAGCAGCCTGTGAGCCTTCAGCCCTATAAGAATCCAGTCAGTCTACCTCTCACCCAGTGCCGGGATCTGCTCATAGCCTTGGGGACCTCCTACCTTGGTAGCTTTGAGCTTTGCTATTTCTCATCAGAGGCCACTGTGCAGAAAAGTGTCAGGGTTCCTTGCTTCAGGCCCACAGGTAGATCTGAATGGGTAAGGACAGCCTAGAGGCAGCTTTGCGGACAGCTATCCACCTGTAAGCAGAAGATACATTGGAATTTCTCCCAAATCTTCTTTGTCGTCCTCTTCCAGGTGTTCTCTGGAGACTTTACCAGCATGAGCCTGAGTGTCCATAATCTCTTCCTCTCTAGTGACCATAAAAGAAGTGGGAGCCCATTCAGATCATCTGTGCTATTAATGTGAAATATGACTCTTTGGGGAGGGGAATAATTTTTTTTTATTTTTGAGATTATAATATAATTGCATTTCTCCCTTCCCTTTGCTCTCTCCAAATCCCTTTCAAATTCATGACCTCTTCTTTATTGTTATTGAATGCATATGTGTACATACTTATATATTCTTAAATATAATCTGCTCGGCCCTTATTATGTGACTTGTATGTATGTTTCAGGGCTTACCATTTGGTTCTTCCTGGGGAAGTCCACCTCTCCCGCTCTCAGCTTTCTTCAGGTCTTTGTGTAGGGCTGAGGCCTCATGGGCTTTTCTCTCGCCCATGGCATGTCCATTGGTGTTGCCCCTGTTCAACCTTTTTAAACATCCAGTAACTCAGATGAATTCCTGTCTCATCTTGCCTATGTAAGATGCACCATTCAAAAACTTTCTAGAATAAAGATTCCTTTTGGCCCTTTTCCTCAAATGTATAATCTGTAAGCAAGCACTCAGTGAATGAGTCATCCCTAACCTAGAAAATATAAAATGCTTTTTCCTTAGCCTGGTTATTCACACCAACTTGAAAGTGCAAATAAAAATAGGGGATCTCAAGGTGCAGTGGGACAGAAACAAAAGCAGATGATAAGGAGAACAGAATAGAGAAAAACAAAATCAGAGATGTTGGGCAAAAAGAACAGGCATTAAGATCCAATGGTACCCATATCTCCAGCCTCCTACCCAAGCAAGGTGACATTTCTTTATGTCTAGCTGACAGTGAACCTGGAAAAAAATAACACTGCTCTTCTCTCTCTCTCTCTCTCTCTCTCTCTCTGTCCTTCCCTGTCTCTCTCTGTCTTTCTGTGTATGCCTATCTCTCTGTCTCTCTGTGTCTCTGTCTCTCTGTGTGTCTTTCTTTCTCTGTTTCTCTGTGTATGTCTGTCTCTGTGTCTCTGTGTCTCTCTCTCTTTCTCTCTCTGTGTGTAAGTCTATCTCTCTGTGTCTCTGTGTCTCTGTCTCTGTGTGTGTCTGTCTCTCTCTGTCTCTCTGTGTATGTCTGTCTCTCTCTGTGTCTCTGTGTCTCTGTGTCTCTGTGTATGTCTGACTCTCTCTGTGTTTCTGTGTCTCTGTGTCTCTGTGTGACTCTCTCTCTCTTTCTCTCTCTCTCTCTCTTTCTCTCTCCTCCACTGACTCAGTGGACAGTGATGAGGAGTGAAGCCAGGGCTTCAGGTATGTCTATTTCTACCACTATCCCCAGCCCACAGCCCCACAGTCAACACTCCAGCCATTTTCTGGCCCACCCTCCCATAAGCCTGGGGACCACCTGAGCCTAGTGTCTGCAGTGAGGCCATCAGAGAGCCCTACACACACAATAGGGAACTAGAGGAGCCTGAGCTCCAGGAGCAGGCTCATGGTGGGGGCATTTGTAAAGCAGAGTTGTCATCCACCCAACAGACCAGCTAAGGGAGACAGAGTCTGAACGTGGTGACAGCCTCTGAGGCAGAACTCTAGTGCCTCTCCTTTTGAGCACCCCAAGGAAGGTCAAGGACAAGCCTGGTAGCCACACAGGTTCCAGACAAACAGCCAGAACCAGTCAGGAGTGCTGGCACCCAGTGAAGCTTTTCTGCACAAGATGGATCTAAGGCGCTTGCTTAGGAAAGAGCACCAATGCCCCCAGTGATGCCTAAGTTCCAAGAGATGGCAGGCAGAGGATGCTATGGACCAGCACCCTGCGGATGTCATTAGGTCGTCAGTGTCACAGAGGAGCCATTTGGTTCTGGTGTTGACACTCCCGCTTCACTGCAGGGGCAGTTTGTGGTGGCTTCATTGGACATCATTGACAGTTGCACAGCATTTATGAAAAGAAAATTGCTTCCTTCCTTTTCCTCTTTCTTTTCTCCTCATGTTCCCCCCATCTATCCCTCCCTGCCTCTCTTCTTACTTTTTTTCCAGGAATCAAAACGAGAGTGAATCCGGTAAACACTCTATGGCTGAGCTACACACCCAGCTCCAGGATGTCTCACATTTTACATGATAGCACTGTAAAACTACTTTAAAATGACATGCAGCTATTAATATGTAAGTCAACCACTCTAGAAGGGTGTCTGACACTCTTTATTCAACACCAAATAGCACATCATTAGGTCCACTTGCCAGCGAATGCACAGGGTGTCTATTCAGAAGGAAAGGCTTTTCCATTTTGTGACTAAACACGGGAAGAAGCTCATCATCCTGAGAGACAGGGGTATGATTGGACCCGACAGTCCGCTCTCCTCTCCTCTCCTCACTATGCACTATATGTCATGCTATAAAATACAGATCTGGGGGAAATGCTTCAAAGCCAGCAGTAGGAAGGCAAATGCTCGTCCCTCCCTTTGCTGCCTCCAGTACCCTTGAATTGTGATGTCACCTGTGAATTAACCCTGGCCATTTACTGGGACTGTGGCCTGGATTACAATGCTGGTCCTTCATGGTCCTAGCAGCAGCCTGCTCAGACGCTGTCATTTTCTGAGACTGGGAGGAAGAGGCACCGTCACCCTTTCAGACACTTGTCTTCACCTGGAGACAAAGACAGGAGAGCATGCCCTCCACCTCAATCATCCAGGCAGGCGTCAGCACAGGGAGACAACCTGCTGGTCTAAGAAGGCCTCCTGCTAGGGATTCCTTAAGATATTAGCAGGAAGCATTCTCTTGGATCAGCTGCATGCCCACAGCTGCATGTTCTGGCTTCCCCACTGTCCTCAGTAGTCAACACCACACTGCCCGCCATTTAATTGTCCCCTAAAAGTTCCATGTGTGCTAAACCTATTCTTTTCCCTCGATTGGCAGCGTCTGAGAAGAGCCCCTGCCTCAGGTCTTCTGCTACCCGGCATTGCTGGGCGAGCAAAGGGCATTATCAAAAGGGTGGATGCTCGCAAACAAGCATGGATCTACATCCCATTTTAGAAAGTTACTGAATCCCAGTGGACCTCCATGACTCATTGAAGAAGTAGGAACAATGCCATCGGACTCCTGTGAGGTTCACAATGAGCTAGTGAACATGGCATCATATATCAGGAAGTTTTCCTAAGGATGCAGGACTGCTTTAGAAACTGGCTTCTTGCCCAAAAGTTCAGAATGCCCAAGTTTCACTTAACAGTAACCGCTGGACTGAGAGTGAGGTCCCAGATGGAGGAGTTGGAGGAAGGTCTGAAGGAGCTGAGGGAATTTGCAGCCCCATGGAGGGAGCAAGAGAGTCAATGGGCCTGACCCCCCCTCCCGGTCCTACTGGAGTTTGGACCACCAACCAAAGAATACACATTGATGGACTTATGGTTTGGACCACATATGTGGCAGAGGATGACCTCGATGGCCATCAGGGAGAGAGGAAAGCCCCTTGGGCCTGAGGATGTTAGAGGCCTCAGTAAAGGGGAATGTCAAGGCGGGAATATGGGGATGGGTGGATGGGGGGGGTGGGAGGTGGAATTCCCTCCTAGAGGTGGGTTGGGGAGGGGATGGGGGGTTCCCAAAGAGGAGACTCAGAAAAGGGGAAACATTGGAAATGTACATAAAGTATCAAAAATAAAAAAGGAGGAAAAAAAAAAAGAAAGAAGAAAAAAAAAAAAGAAACTGACTTCTTTTCTGGTTGCTTGGGAGGGGAAGGGAGGTCTATATAGGGCTATGTTTTACTTAATGATAAAAGTGTGTGATACAGAAGAGTGTTACTGCGTGACAGATATCATGTACCAAAACAGCTACATCCTGAGGTGGCATCATCTTGAGAACTCACGGCTGCGGGTGTAATATGTTCCTTAGCCAGACTGGTGTTACACAGTGCATGGCTGTGCTCGGAAGTCTGAAGCCTGGTAACCAGCCCTGACGACTATCCTGTCCTACTACACATTTTTATACCTTAACGATGATCTCGGATCATTGCTGCAAACTAATTGACTCTTCGAATTCACTTATATGTTAGGATAAATGGGGAACTTTGAAACAAGCAAAGCAAATCTCTGTTACTGGAGATTGTGGCATAGGAGGCCAGGTTGGGTAGTGAGCACTGGTAATCAAGCAGAAAGCCCAGCTGAGATCTGGGATGCCTGTGTGTGCTCCTGCCTGGTTCACAGCATGATCTCCTTTCATGAACTCTAGGCCAGAGCTAACAGCAAGGTCCTCCAGGTCTCCCTTTCTCCATACACAGGTTCATGAGAGAGTTGGGAACGAGGAAGGGGGTGAGAGGAAGAATAGACTGTTCTGCTGCCTTCCAGGCTGGGTGCTGCTTAAGGCATAGGACACATAGGGATGCATCATGTTTAAATTCACAGTGGCAGCCCAGCAAGATGGCCCAGCCAGTAAAGGCACCTCTACCAAGCCTATGATCCCCAGGACTCATATGGTAGAAGAAGAGAACTGTAGGCATGAATTTTTCACAACCAACTTTCATATGGTTTCAACCTCCCTTCTAGCTCACCAACCACCAGAGGTACTGAAAAAGACAGGTTATTAGGATATGGGGGAAGTGGATCTGTTTAGAAATAGTTCTGTGGGATGATTCTAATTTTCATTGTTCTCAATCTAGTCCACTAGCAAACACCAAACACAATCAGCAGCTGCAGTCCAGTCCACTCGACAGACACCACACACGAATCAGCAAGGGCCATTCAATTCAGGAGAATCCACGAGGCTCACCAACCAGCCCGAGTGTGTGGAAGAAGCAAGAGGCTGCAGGAATCTCTCTAGAAGTTATTTGATGAATTTCTCCCTATGAAATCACCACAAGTGGACCTCTGCAATGCAATGTAAGGCGAACCAATACCTGGGTGTTGTCAACCAAGACTGGTGAGGCAGAGCAAGGCAAACCAATGCTCCAGCTCCCACTGCCTGTGGGGTCTGTGGGGTCATCTTTATATTCTTTCTAAACATCACACATCCTTTCACATGTCTGCTATAGCAAAACAACCTTTCATTTGTGTGTCCCAGCAGAACATCATTTGACATAACTGATGTTCCAAAGAAACCAGAGGTTTCCAGTTCAGAGAACTGATTCCCACAGGTTGCTCTCTGATTTCCACAACTGTCATGGTATGCATATCTCATCCCACACTAATGTAATTTAAAAAATAAAATATTTTTGATACAATAAAGGTAGTGAGGACACATTTATTTTCTCCATGTTGTATTATAATTCCCCAAGTAGATGCTGTAAATATTTTGCCTTTTATTTTTCATTGTTTATTCCTCAATAAATTGATTTTAATAAGTTGATAAATTTGTACAAGTGTTCTTCTATTATTTGTTGATAAAACTGGTATAAAAGTGATATTTAGCTATTCAATTTATTTAGTTATTAAATCTTATGTATGAGGAAAACAGGAAATAAGTGTTCACTTATATCAATGATTCACATAAAGAAGAATCTCACTTTATATACTGTTAATGTAAATACTACAAAATACTATGTGCAATTATGAAAGGGAGTCTTACTTTCTGGAAGGATGGGAAAGGTTTCAATGAACTGATTCATCAAAGATAACAGCTAAATCTGTGTAAAGTGTATTATTGTATAACAATATTATTAGATTTCTCCATAGGTTGCCCCCATTGGTCTTTGTCATGCTGCTGTGTTTACTTCCCTACTTTACTTAATGCAAATCCCTGAGATAATAAATTCAAAAGAAATGTTCAAAAAAGTAAAGCCACAGTACTATAGCCAAGAAGCACACAAGGGTCTTCCTTTTTAGTCCACACTCAACATTACCTGAGACTTTTCTATTATGACTGGTTCCCTCCCACCCACCCCTTCTTTGATCTTCTCACAGAGGGATCTTACAGATGGACGGGTCCCAGTGTCAGATCCATGTGCTGAAGCCTCCAGAGTCTTGTGTCGCAGGACAAAAACAATGCACCAGAGACACGTGATTAGAAAGGGAAATAGAGACTGGTTACTAAGAAGGAAAACCATCCCAAAGATGTAAGTAAGCTGGAGGAAGCACGCACTCTGGACTATGAGGCTCAACATCCTGTGCGTATGGTGAGGTTTTCACTGCTACATGCACCCATATGGAGAAGGGTTTCCCATCGTTTGCTACCATCTGGCTTCTTCCATACATTAGCCTTAATGTCTCTCTCTCCAGCCTCTGCTCTCCTGTCACAAGACATAAAACGCACTCCCCATGCCCTCACCCTGGGGCACATGCACACCCTTCTCTCCCTCCATTACTTTGGAGCAAACATCCCATCTCCTCCAGTTTGGCACATTAGGAGTAACAATCTATCTAGGTTTCTATATAATATTGGGGGTTTGGTTCTCACCATGGTTTCTTAGAGCTCTATCCAGACCACCGTAGAGTTCTGTTCTTTCTTTTTATGACCTGGTTTTATTGGATAATTTCTTGTTGTCATGGGAAAAAACAAAAACAAAACACCTTGACAAAGAACAAACTTAGGGGCTGGGGAAATGCATCAGCCTTAAGAGTATTTGTTATTCTAAAGGAAGCCAGTACCATTCCCAGCACCCACACTGACAGCTTACAAAGGAGTTCCAAGGAATCTCACCTCCATAGACACCTGCATGAATTTACACACACACACACACACACACACACACACACACACACACATACGCACACACACATACACACACACATACACACACACATACACACACACACATACACACACACACACACACACACACACACACACACACACACACACACACACACACACACACACACGGAAAGCAAACTTAAGGAGAGCAGACTTATTTGGACTATGATTCTAGTGACACATAGTCTATCATGACAGAGAAGACATCAGGCAGGCAGGATTTGCATGGTGGCAAGAAGAGGAGGCAGTTAGCCCATTACATCCACATCAGAGAAGTAGAACCGGAAGTGGGAAAAGATGGAGAGCTAAGAAGCTCCCCACCCTCTCCCCATCCCTGCTGCTCCAGTGATCCATGTTCACCACCAAGGCTTGACCTCCTAAAGGTTCCTCCATTTTCTCCTGCAGCACCACCAGCTGGCAAACAAGTGTTCAAACATGATCCCATGGGGGAGCCATTCATATTCCCACTACAGCCCAGAGCCACCCACAACCAGCTGACTTCCCGGCTTTGGGCTTCTGCAAAGACGCCCTCTTTGACCATTCACATAAAGATTTTCTATGACCCTAAGCTTTCATTTCTCTGGGATGAATGCCCAGGATTGTGCATGACAGGCCACAGGCTGGACTTGAGAAGGGATGGACATACTTTCCAAGAGAGACACTGCTTCACAATTCTACGGGGACAGTGAGCAGCTCAGGGTCTCAGCTTTATTGGCAGCACATGAGCTTGTCGGCCACTTTGAGGCTGTTGATCTGACAGGTGGAACGGCCCTTCACAGAGGTTTCCATATGCAGTAGCTAGGGGTGCAGAGCCACTTTCCACGAACATGTCATCCGCATATACCTACATTTTAAAATGCACATCACTGCCCTGCCCATTTATCAAACAGATTACTTCTTCTTTTCCTGCTGGGTTATCCAGTTGGCCATGACAACCAACTTGCTTTGCTTCATTTGTTTTGCCTTGTTGTGTGAGATGGGAACTCATGTAGCCCAGGCTACCCCAAAACTCACCGTGTAGCAGAGGCAGATAATTTTGAACTTGTCATCCTCCCTCCTCTACCTTCCAAGTGCTGGGTTTATAAAAACATACAGTCATGCCTGGTTTATTCTGTACTGGGGATCGAACTCAGGGCTTTGAGCATACTAGGCACCTACTCCACCCAACGAGCTACTTTGCCTGCCTGACTGTCAAGTTTTGAGCTTCATGTCCATGATCTGCAAGTATTTTCTCCCAAGCTGGGACTTGTCTTTTCACCACCAGTCTTCCCACACAGTGAAAGTTTTCATTTCCGTTTTCCTTTAATGGCAGTTTGAGGTATCATGCCCAAAAACCCCACGTAGATCTGTGTATGCTGTTTTGAATGTATTCTGTGTGTGTTACCTTCCTCACACCTGTGCTGATAGGCCAGTATCCTCACCTGGCCAGTTTCGGGTATGTTATATTATCATAGTCACCTCTCCCTAGAATACTATTGTCTTAAGCTTACAGAGTGGGGAAAAAAATTACTAGTCATGTATCTAATAGAGAATTGGTGTCTAGATTTACAAAAGAATTTTTTAAAAAAACCCTACACGCCAAGAACAAATAAAAAATTAAAAATCAAGGCATGGAATAAGTGTTCTCAAAAGAAAAAATATAAATGACCAATCTTCAATATTATTTAAATACCATGGAAATGAAAATTAAAACTGAGTGAGATTTCATCTTGCCTAATTTAGAAGAGCTAAGTTTTTTATGATAATAAATGCTGGCATCGATTTAGGGAAAGGAGAATACTTATTTGCTATTGTTGGGAACACAAGCTGATATGGCTGCTATAGAAGTCATTGTGGAAGCTCCGATAAAAGCTAGAAGCAGATCTGCCATAGGGTCCTGCTATACCAGTCTTGGACATGTTCCCAAAGAACTCTGTATCCTATGGCATAGACATTTGGCCGCCCATGTTCCTTGCTGCTTTATTCACTACATTCGGGAAATGGAAACCGCCTGAATATACCCTAACAGATGAATGGATAGTGTCCAACTTTGATATGATGGTTTTCATTCTGTCTTATATTTTATTTAATTGTGTTTTGTTGTTATTTCTTAGAAGCCTGTTGTTTCCTAATGGGAGACAGAAAGGGATTGGGTCTGGATAGGAGAGGGGGTGGGAAGGAGCTGGGAGGAGTAAAGGAGGGGAAACCATTCAGATTATATTGGAGGAAAAAAAGGATCTGTGGTTAATAAAAGGGAGATAGTAAACTCTATCCCTGGTTTGTTTTTAAAAAGAAAGAAAATGTAGTTGTTTCCACCATGGAGTAGTAGTCATATGAAATTCACAGACAAATGGATGGATCTGGAAATAATCCTTCTTTGCGAGGTAACCCAGACCTATAATGACATGTCCCAACTATTTTCTCTCCTATGTGAACGCTACCTTCAAATCTTTAGATCTGAGCACAGAGAGAAGTCAGGAAACTAGTAAGGGCCGTGGGAGAGGGATTTCAGGAGGCCGTGCAAGCTGGAAGGGGAGAAGAGGGGCGGAAATGATGTTAATGCAGAACTTATGCATGAAAATTGTTTTTAAGCAGATTATATGATGGCACATACTTGTAATGCCACCTATGAGACAGGTGGTTCTCTGGGGCTTGTTGGGTAGCCAGCCTGATCTACTTGGTGAGTTCCAGACCAGTGTAGGACACTGACATAAAGTAAAAAGTGTAGGTGGCCCCTGTGGAACACAATGAAGGCTGACTTCTGGCCTTCATTCACACATGACTTCCCAGTCTCCACTGTGCAGCTGTATGCTTTAAATGTACATATAGAGATGTAAAATATTCCACTAAAGCTTTAAGTTACTTTCCCTGGGAGATACCAGGATTTTTGAGCAATGTTTCTTGGATCTATAGTTCTCAGTAAGCCCAGAAACATCTGTGCTTGTTTTTATCCATAGCTGGTGTCATATATCAGCGAATCGTGGAGTTGGCCCAGTCTAGCTGCCTTGAGAGGCATTATGTTAGTTTGTATATGCTCAGCCCAGGGAATGGCACTATCAGAAGGTGTGGCCTTGTTGGAGTAGGTGTGCCACCATGGACTTGGACTTTAAGACCCTCAGCCTAGCTGCCTGGAAGCCAGTTTTCTCCTAGCAGCCTTCAGATAAAGATGTAGAAATCTCAGCTCCTCCTGCACCATGCCTGCCTGGATGTTGCCATGTTCTGGCCTTGATGATAATGGACTGAACCTCTGAACCTGTAAGCCAGCCCCAATGAAATGTTGTCCTTTATAAGAGTTGCCTTGGTCATGGTGTCTGTTCACAGCAGTAAAACCCTAACTAAGACAGGCATGTATGTACCATAGGCTTTTTAGGTGAGAGGCTGTGGTTCCTGGGGTACTATGTGCATCTCAGTTCCTGACAGACCAAGGCACTTTCAGGCAGTGAAGCATTCAGGCCGTCCAGTGTTTCTCTGTGTTCCTTAGACGTAAACAAAGCATATAGAAACTTGGCAGGACAATTGGTCTTAGACACTAATCTTGGATACCCTGTATAGCTGGCAGACATCAGTGTATCCTGGAAACTATTGTACTGATCCTGGCAATCACCATTATATTCTGTCTCTTATGATAAGAGTATAAAAGGTTTGATTGTTCGCAATAAACTTGTCACAGCCTCAGCCTTACTGTAACCTCTCCATCCCAGCCTGGTTAAGATTCATTTCACACTGGCCAAATCAAGTAACCCTGGATTGCTAAGTAAATGTTGGTGCTTACATAATACATTCTTGTGGTTGATTATAGACTATGTTATTGAATAAATCAAAGTAATTTGGAACCTGAACAAAAACTGTCCCTTATGAGAGCTATGAGTCTTGTGTGTGTGTGTGTGTGTGTGTGTGTGTGTGTGTGTGTGTGTGTGTGTGTGTTTTAAGACAGGTTTTCTTGTATCCGAGGCTGGATTTGAACTTTCTATGCAACCCAGGATGACCTTGAATCCTTCTTTCTCCAACTACTGAGTGATGGGAGTGTACATGTGTACCACACGCCTACTTTATGCAGTAAGAGATAGAACCCAGGGCTATTACTATGCTAGGTGAGCAATCTACCCAACTGAGCCACATCTCCCGAAACAGTTACTTGTCTTTTAAAAGTCCTCATAGACTGAGCTCAGGAATAGTCTCCATGCTTAGGAATGACAGGGAATGGGCATTCTATCTCAGACACATCTATTAGAATTACCCTTAAAATTACTGACTCCTTAATCTCGTGTCAGAACAATGAGAATATTTTAAGAGCAGTATCTAGGCTTCAGTGCTCTAATGTATGCTTATGGGGATAGTTCTGTCTCCAAAATCTAATTTAGACGTGAATTTTAGACAACTGATAAAATATGAGCTACAAAAGAGTGGAAAGATTGATGAGGGGTGGTGATGGAGGCCATTCTGGCATCCCAGGATGGGGTGGCAGTGGCAAACCTCAAGTCTGACATTTTCTCTCTTACATCAGAAAAGCTGGCAAGATAAAGTTTCCTTAAACCTCTTTCTGTCTAACTTGAAGGTCTGTGTGTCACAGGGTGAAAGAACACAATTCTTTCAGCCAGTTCATACTGGTATGTCTTCTAGGCAGCTGGTCCCAAGGGTTCATTGATAAGTTCTTGGAGTTGATCATTGACATCTGGCTCCAGGGAGGTACAATTTTTATTCAGAGGCTCTATCATTTATATACCCTCTCAAGTGTCCCCAGAATATCAAACTTCATATATTTGCAGAAACTATCTGCAGCTGGCAAAATCATGCTCCTGCTAGAGCATGAAGCAAATCATAGTCAGCTGCTATGGACATTCTAAAGCAGCCCCATATCCCACACCTACAGTTAAAACGAAAATGTATTCCTATAATATTTCTGTGTTTTTAGGAAACCAAAATTCTCACTACAAGAGTCTATATTGTCCCTAGTATTGGGCCACATTCTTTAGAGACAGGGAAATCGACTCTCAGCCCAGAGATCTTTGGTTTCTTTTAAACCACCTCTAGTCCCCATACTTCCCTTATCCCTTCTGCAACCCTAAGAAATAAGCCTATTATTGTTTTAATCTGATAAGTGAACAATGCTTAAAATCTCATTATCTTTCCCTCCTTAGATGTCATCTTAGAAGGACCTCATACAGTGATTCTAGTCTCTCTAACAGCTACATATGAGCATTGCCTCCTTGGAATCCCTTCCTCTGTTTTTTTACTTTGCTACCTTTGGCCTACATGCCTGGTAATTTGTCCTGCTGTCTCCACTTGAATCTACATCAGGTACATGTTTTTAAAATGAGGAAAAACTACCGATATTTAATCTGTGAGACCCATGGATCCACATGGATTCATTCACGCCCTGGTCAGGGTTAGTTTCATTTTGTCCTAAAGCTGAACTTGCCATAGAAAGAAAGAAACTAAGTGGTTTTGTTGTCAACTTGAATTGTTACCTCATCAAGATGGCAGCAGTCATGTGCCTTCACGGCCATCTTGGTTAGTTTCTATGCCACAAGGACTCAGTTACACTTCACAAATCATCTAATCTTATTTTTTCCTTGTTTGATTTTGACCTTCCTGGTTGCCTCCTGGCACCATGGAAGTGGGAGGTCCAGAGGAGACTTCGACACAGGCTCCATGCCAAGTGATAAAGTCAATGCATTTCTATATCAGACTAGGGGGCAACCATCTGACCTCCAAGGTGGGTAGTTTTACTTTGATTAATTTTTAGTTTTGGTTTTGTTCTTTGGCATGTTGTTTTTGCATGATGTATTTACTGTTTTTTAAAGAACACTTAGAGTTTTGCCAGCCCTGTGCCTCCAACACTGGCCAACTTACAAAGGGAGCTGACATTTTGAGATGACTCAAACTGGAAAGCTTATGTAAATTTGGAGCAGCCCAAGGCCAAATGTTTGGAAAGCACAAATTTGAACTGGAACCCACAGGATAAATTGCTGAGGGCTAGACAGGTGATGTCAGTGGGTGGCTTGCTGCAAGCATCGGAGGAAGGAGCAGCCTGCTTGGGCAGGAGGCTGGAGATACAGGCTCTGCTGGCTCCTCACGCTTTTTCTCTCTGCCCGGTATTTCCAGGCTTGCTGTCCCTAACAGAAATGGAATATCCCACACACACACACCAGATTCCTTTTCTCCAGTTAGAGTAGCCCAGGCAGGCCCAGGAGCCATCGGGCCCAGCCATCACTTTCTCAGTTCTATTGGAAGTTTGGGCTTTGGGTTGTTTTCTGCATTTAGTATTCTCTTAATTATATGAACTTAAATTCAGTCTGCATGTGGTAAATTGGAGTGGGAGAGGCTCTCTCAACCCTGACAAGTCTCTTCAAGTTAGGAGGAGGAGGAAGAGGAGGAAGAATAGGAGGAGGAGGAAGAGGAGGAAGAGGAAGAGGAGGAGGAGGTCATCATGAATGCCTACCATGCTTTCTTCCTGTGTAGGTTTTTTTTTAAATCTAGTATGAGCTGACAATTTAGGAGAGTGGGTATGAGATGGGGAAAACAGTAAAGCCAAGAGATTTCTCCCTGTTCTATTTCACCTGAGATATTACAAACCTTGCCTGATCCTCTCAGCCAGCTAGGAACTTGATGAGAGTCAAATGCTTTTCCATTAGCTAACACTCATTCAAGCTACTATTTGGAGTGTGTTGGGGTCCTATTCCTCTTTGCATGAAATGGAAGGTCCTTCGAGACTACTTAACTCTGAATAATTGAACCCTAACCCACTAGGTAGCCCTCAGTGAAGTGTGAGTGTTCTCTCTCTTGAGCATGCTTTTCTTGCTTTTCACAGCAAACCTTAATGGACTTTTAGCAGTGTGTGCCGTCTTAGTTGAGGTTTATAGACACCATAATGAAAGCAACTTGGGGAAAAGCTCTCAGGCAACACTCCATCACCGAGGGAAGTCAAGGCAGGAACTTGAAACAGGATCCTGAAGGCAGGAACTGAAGCAGAAGCAACACGGGGGTGCTGCTTATTGGCTTGGTCCTAAAGCTTGCGCATCCTGCTTTCTTATACACTCCAACACTGCCTGCCTGGGGACAGTACCACCCACAATTCTCTCAAGTCCTCACACATCAATCACTACTTTTTTAAAACGCACCCCAAGCTTGCTCACAGGCCAACCTGGTCAGAGCATTTTCTCAGCTGAGGTTCCATCTTCCCATGTGTCCAGATGACATAAAGCTAGCCATCACAGAGGCATCAGAAATATTTAGGTTATACACAGAAATATCAAGGACCAGGATCAAAGGCAGTGGTAAGTAAGAATAAGTCCTACTCTAGAAGCTTATTTTAGGGACACCCAGATGGATCACACTGATTAACTTCTGCCTTAGTTAGGGTTTTACTGCTGTGAACAGACACCATGACCAAGGCAAGTCTTATAAGGACAACATTTAATTGGGGCTGGCTTACAAGTTCAGTGGTCCTGTCCATTATCATCAAGGCAGGAACATGGCAGCATCCAGGCAGGCATGGTGCAGGAGGAGCTGAGAGTTCTACATCTTCATCTGAAGGCTGCTAGCAGAAGACTGGCTTCCAGGCAGCTAGGATGAGATCTTAAAGCTCACACCCACAGTGACACACCTATTCCAACAAGGCCACACCTCCAAATAGTGCCACTCCCTGGGTCAAGCATATACAAACCATCACAACATCATAGGCCCAAGTCACCTCCTAGTACATAGGAATGACAGACCAGAGAAGAAATAACTTCAGTGATCTTGCCCAGTTTTGTTTTCCCTTTTGAGGTAGACTCAGAGCTATCTAGTATAGGCAAAGCTATCAGGGACCAGAGCTACAAACCGCAGCTAAACGCAGACCACCTGTACCTCTCTCCAGCTCAGGTCCCTTTGGGAGGATAAAATCACATCTGATCATGCTGAGGTCTCCCTCCTCCTAGGTTGGGTGTGCTCCCCCCATGGACTGAAAAGGAATAGGGGAAAGGGCAACCTCACCTCAATTCTCCCACTTGCTTTTACTTACAAATGAGAACCAATGCTTGCAAGATTCTCCCTGATTCCCTGATCACTGGCCTCCTGAAGAACTGAAAATATTCTAACTCTCCAAGCCTTGAGAAAGAGGCCCTTAGTTTTTATAGGGGGGGGGTGTTCTTGTTTAGTTGTTCTTATTGTCTGCCTCCATTTATAGACACACAAACCAATTGCAGGTACAGGCTTCCAAGAAATTGGTCATCCCAAGTCTAGCAAGGGAGGATTTCAGGTTAGACTTGGATAAAGGCAGATACTTCTGACAACTTGACCCATCTTGGCCATAAGTGTAGAGTGCTATGACCTTATGAAGTTTAAGGATAACACAGTTAGGTCCTCCAAAATCAAAAGTTCTGTCTGATAATACTCTAAGAGAAAATGCTTTCTGTGTCTTGCCCCCGAAATTGACAGTTTTAAGGGACATTCTCTATTAATTTTTGTTGGCGTCATAAACATTAATTATGGCTGATACATGATTTTTCTATCCCAAGTGTATGACCCAGCTGATAAGATTCATTTGGACATCTCCAAACAGGTTAGAAAGAACCAGACACTTTGGGTCCAGTCTGCCCTCATTGGGACTCAACTGCAAGTCTCCTGCCTGATGTAGAGTTCTGGGTCCCTTCTCTCTTCTCTGACCCTTCAAGAAGTGACTTTTGCTATCTTCCTTTGACAGAGGAGCAAATGCCTTTTTGTAAATAGGTTGTATTTGGGAAACTGCCAAGCACTGTTTGAGCTCCCTGAGAGACTGGCTCTGAAGATTTGGATATCCCACTTCAGACCTAAGCATGTTTATTACAAATGTCCTCTAAACCTCCTGCCCTGGGTCAGGCTGCCCCAGTGACTGGGAAAGAGAGAAAAACAAAATAGCTCAAGAATAAAAGCATTGATGAGAAGAGCTGAGAGGTGAACCATTTCCAGCAGAGTTACTGTACTTATCACATGACATACTTATCACATGACACGAACAGCTAATGGGGTGCTCATCCATAAGAGGGAGACAGAGAAGGCTTTCTGTCTCAAAGCCTCTCTGTTGGTAACCCCGAATTGGCAGTTTTATGGGGTTTTCTCTATTAATTTCTGCTGATGCCATAAACATTGGTTACAGCTGATACGTGACACTTCATTGATTACAGAACAGTGTTTTGCTGCGCCTCAGCATAGTCCTACCTCGAGCTTGGCTTTATGCCTGGATTCATGCAGACTAAAAATCAAAATGAATGTGAGATGAGTCTTCCTCCTCCATAAAAAAAAATAAAAAATAAAAAGACTCCTAAAAGTCAGCTATCCCCTTTGATTTGGGACATTTATCTCAAGCAGTGGTTCTCAACCTTCCTAATGCTGTAAGGGTTCTATACAGTTCCTCATGCTGTGGTGAATCACCCATACACATACACTGCAACCATAAAATTATTTTCATTGCTACTTTGTAACTGTAATTTTGTAGAGGAGCAATGTCTCAGTTCCTAAGACCGTCCGAAACAGGTATTTTCCAGTGGCTGGGACCAACGGTTGAGAATCCCTGATCTAAAGGTTCTTTTCTTTTAGACTTTCCCTGCCCCACCAGCTGTCTCTCTTACTCTTTGATTTAAGCTCTTGCTTCTAATGAAGCTCTTCTCCAGGCCTTAAAAGAAAGCCTCTGTTAGGATGTATTCTCCTTTCTAGTCCTATCCCATCTCAGGGCCCAATTATGGTTCCCATGGTCACAAGGCACTCTCTCATTGGCTCCCATGGTCAAGGGTTCTCTCTGTCTCTCTGTCTCTCTGTTACTCTCTCTGTCTCTGTCTCTATCTCTGTCTCTGTGTCTCTGTCTCTCTCTGTATCTCTCTGTCTCTCTCTCTCTTCCTCCCCCCAACCCCCACACTTGCATGCTCTCGCTCACTCACTTTGCAGGGTAATTTTGCAGCAGCACTTTTCCTGACCTGCTACTGTCATTTGTCTATTATAACACTCACCCCATGGGACTTTGTAAGCAACCAAATACATGCACACACGTATGATGTCTGCATCTAAAAGCACCTGCCAGGGCTCTAGGGATGAATCAATCATGTCCAGGTCATAAAACCTAAGTGCTTGATCCTAGGCTGCCTCAGAGCATCACCCAGGGCTGTTACTCGCCATCAGCTCCAGAGGAGACAGAGAACTGGTAGCCTCTACCAACACCACACTTTGTCAGCAAGCAAATGGTTACTTGGTTGGTCATGCTTTTTCTGAGCTTTTGGGTTTTTTTTTTTTGTTTTGTTTTTTTTTTTTTTTTTTTTTGGACATTTTTTTATTTACATTTCAAATGTTATCCCCTTTTCTGGTTTCCCCCTCCCAGAAATCCCTATCCCATCCCCCCTCCCCTGCTTCTATGAGGGTGTTCCCCCACCCACCCACCCATTCCTGCCTCCCTGACCTTGATTTCCCTACACTGGGGCATCTATCGAGCCATCATAGGACCAAAGGCCTCTCCTCCCATTGATGACCAACAAGGCCATCCTCTGCTACATATGCAGCTGGAGCCATCTGTACTCCTTGGTTGGTGGCTTAGTCCCTGGGAGCTCTGGGGGGGTCTGGTTAGTTGGTATTGTTCTTCCTATGGGGTTACAACCTCCTTCAGCTCCTTCAGTCCTTTCTCTAACTCCTCCACTGGGGACCCCATGCTCAGACCAATGGTTGGCTACTAGCATCTGCCTCTATATATGTAGTGCTCTGGCAGGTCTTCTCAGGAGACAGCTATATCAGGCTCCTTTCAGCAAGCACTTCTTTGGCATCCACAGTAGTGTCTGGGTTTGGTGACTGTCTATGGGATGAATCCCCAGGTGGGACAGACTCTGGATGGCTTGTCCTTCATTCTCTGCTCTATATACTACCTGAGGATCCAGTTATACCTCTCCTCGGCATAGACCCAGAAGATGCTCCAACATGTAATAAAGACACATGCTCCACTATGTTCATAGCAGCCATATTTATAATAGCCAGAAGCTGGAAACAACCCAGATGTCCCTCATCAGAGGAATGGAGACAGAAAATGTGGTACATTTACACAATGGAGTACTACTACTCAGCTATTAAAAACAATGACTTAATGAAATTTGCAAGCAAATGGATGGAACTCGAAAATACCATCCTGAGCGAGGTAACTCAGTCATAAAAGAACAAACATGATATGTACTCACTGATAAGTGGATATTAACCCAAAAGTTCAGAATTCCCAAGTTTCACTTTACAGTAACCGCTGGTCTGAGAGTGAGGTCCCAGATGGAAGAGTTGGAGAAGGGACTGAAGGAGCTGAGGGAGTTTGCAGCCCCCTGGAGGGAGCAACAGTGTCAACTGGCCTGACCACCACCCCCCCCCCCCGTCCTCCTGGAGGCTGGACCACCAACCAAAGAATACACATGGAGGGACCCATGGTTCGGACCACATAAGTGGCAGAGGAGGGTCTTTTTGGCCATCAGGGGAAGGAGAGGCCTTTGGGCCTGAGGGTGTTAGAGGCCCCAGTAAAGGGAAATGTCAAGGTGGGAATATGGGAGTGGGTGGGCGGGTGGGTGGGAGGTGGAACACCCTCATAGAGAAGGGGAGGGGAAGGGGATAGGGGGTTTCCAAAGAGGAGACCTAGAAAGGGGGAAACATTGGAAATGTAACGTATCAAAATATTAAAAAAAAAAAGAAAAGAAAGCCAGCTGAGCCAACCAGGAGAAGCAAGCAAGTAAGTAACATCCCTCCATGGCCTCTGCATCAGCTCCCGCTTCCTGACCTGCTTGAGTTCCAGTCCTGACTTCCTTTGGTGATGAACAGCAGCATGGAAGTGTAAACTCAATAAACCCTTCCCCCCCCCAAAATAAAAAAAAAAGTAAAGTCTTTTAGGGGTGGGGTCTTGCCCCCAAGGCACCGTTTCCAATGCAGAGTTCTTGAGGTTTCTCTTCAATGATTCCAGCTGCTTTTGAACTCCTTTTGTCATTAAACTCAGACATCACATTGAAAAGTGTGCAAAGCAAGTTTAAAGTTAGACCTTGAAATGTATGTAAGTAACTGTACTTTTTTTCATTTTGTCCCCCCTTATACACACACACACACACACACACACACACACACACACACACACACACACAGTAGACCTGGATCAGAGTGGTAAGGACAATCAGGAATAGCCTGAATGTTATCCCCACAACATTTTCTCTGCCAATTAAATTAGTGCGTTACTCCGGACTTCAGTCTCACTCAGAGTCTCCAGACACGGTCATAATACAGTAGTGTATAATGGTAGTAGTGATGAGGGTTGTGGTTGTTACAATACTTTGCTCTCTTTGTGCTGTCGATGAGCATGTAATGGTAGTGATCATGGTGGTCATGGGTTTTGTGACATGGTAATGGTGAAGATAAAGGTAGATGTGGTCAAAATGATGATGGTGGTATTGGCAGTCATATTCATGGTGCTACATAGTGGTGATAACATTTTTGGTGGTGGTGGTGGTCATAAAATGGATTATAGTAATAATGGTGACAGTGACAGTTGATGTTTTTGATGCTAGCTGTGGTAATAATAAGAATAAGGATGGCACTGGTTGTGTTTATTTGGGGGACTGTTGTTCATGAATATCCTTCCTTGTTTCTTTTAGAAAGGATCCTTTTCACAGATTGGATTTCATTTGTGTTCTAGATTGCTCTTCTCTTGCTGTGCTAAACACCGTAACCAAGGCAACTTAGAGAAGGAATGATTTATTTGGGTTTATGGTTCCAGATAAGAGTCTCGTATTACCACAGTGGGAAGCATGGCAGCATGTGATTGGAGCAACAAGCCGAGAGCTCACATCTTAGCCACAAGAAAGAAGCAGAGACAGTGAACTGGGGGTGGCATGCAGCTTTTTAAATCACAAAGCTCACTTTCAGTGACACACTTCTGCCATCAAGGTCACACCTCCTAAATGTACCCAAACGGTGCCACCAACTGGGAACTAAGTGTTCGAACAGCCAAGCCCATGGGGACATTCTCACTCAAACACCACAGTTAGATGAGAGTCTATGTAACTTCCCATTCATTCTCACAAGAACCCGAAGAGCCAGAGGGTAACTGAGGCAGCAACAAATGTGAGGGACCGTCCTGACCTTAAGGAGGTTCATGACCTCATGACCTGTCCTCAGAAGCTCTACAAATTTTACTCGAAGCAGTTGTGCTTTATAAGCTGCTTCCTCTCCTGAGGGTTTTACCCAATGGTGTGTGTGTGTGTGTGTGTGTGTGTGTGTGTGTGTGTGTGTGTGTGTGTGTGTTGTATAAATGAACAAAGGATGTCCAACTGAGGCCAGCCAAGTCTCCAAGCCCCAAAGCTTATGGCTTCTACCCTCCTTCCACCTAGCTGCAGTCTCACCTCTCATCAGCTTCATCATGTTCTGCCGATCACTATCATGGCCGAATTGGCAGAGATAGAAACTCACCCAAACATCCTTTCTTACAGACCAGATATGTCTCCTTTCTCAGTCATTAAACAGGGCACATCAGATGAAACAAACTTTTGAAACATTGTATGCTCAGTCCTGTGAATCTCGCCATCTATTCCTGGAACAATCCTTATGAAATAGGGGAATCACAGTGATGCCTCCTGCAGGTTTTGGCCAGATAGGCACACAAGAGCAAACAAATCGCAGCTCTTTGTCACACGCAATAGCTTGGGTGCTACACCCTCATCCAGGGCCACAGGTCTATATTTTCCATGGCTAGGTGGCAAAGAGACTTCTAAGAAACAGTGACACCATGTGAGATGCACACCGAGGCTTCAGGTGGGTAACAAGTGTCCATGAACTTGAGCCTCCTGAGCTCGTGGGATGGGTCTGTAACTGTAATAATGGTTCACAAGTTCATTTGGAGTAATGGCTCTGGATTTCCCTCTGTGGTGGTTAATGTAGACTGTCAAGTTGGTAAGATTTAAAATGACCTAGAAGACAAACCTTGGGGCATGCACATGAGGCTGTTTCTATAGAGGTTTAACTGGGGCAGGAAGATAGCCCCTGAATGAGGGTGGTACTGGGGTTCCAGATTGCATCAAAAAAAGGCAGTCAGTAGCACCCCAGCAACCTCTGGTTCCAGTTTGCAGGCGCCACCCTCCTTCCACCTGTCTGCCCTCCAGCTGTCACACCTTCCCTGCCATGATGGAAATACTATCAAACCATGAGCCAAAATAGGAAACCTTTTCTTGCTTAAGTTTGCTTTTGTGAAGTATTTTGTCACATAAATAAGAAAAAAAAAAAAAAAAAAGTAACGTGCTGTCTGCTGCATTCACCCTGCTAGACAACTTGAAAACCACTGTCTCTCTGTGCCACACAGTCACCTCCCTTGCAAAATCTTAGTCACCTAGGACATGGGCCTTCCTCAGTATGCTCTAGGCCCCAGGACTCAGGGCTGCTGGCTGGTAGTAGGCCCTGAATCCATCTGAGTCCTGGGGAGAGGAACTCTCCCTGTCCTCATGCTTGTCTGTCTCTCTGTCTCTGTCCTGCCTTCCATCCCACCAGCCTGGAGCCGTCCCCGGAACTTATAAAATACCACGTCTTGGTCAGAGCCCACAGAATGTTCTAGTACAGGATGACTGTGTTATGTCATGTCCCTCTACAGCCACTGGGACCAGATCTCTCCCCATAGTGTCACAGCTCAGCATAGGAATCACCACCTGGTCTCCACCTCTGCCACTGTCCCCAGTACCAATTAGAGTGTCTCTTGAGATTGTACTCAAGGCAGAGCATCTGGATCAGTCATCCCTGAAACAGTATTCATCTGTTTTATCATACAGGGACAATGCTTTCCCACTCAGAGAAAAAAATGAGGCTAATTTTTTGAGACCAAGTCCAGCTATGAAATCCAAGTCAAGACTTAAACTCATAAATTGCCTACCTCAGCTTCCTGAATGCTGGCATTACAAGCGTGTGGTACTGTACGTGCCTTCTTTAGGTCTCATTTAAGGAAATAAATAAAAACTAATAGGAAAAGTGCAGAGGCCCTTGCTAATAGGGACAAAAATTAACACCAAGTGGCTCCTGTATGCCAGATGTACGTTAGTTAATGTTTTAAGAGCAGTCTGATGTGGCCGAGTGAGTCTTGAACTCAATACGTACCTAAAGATAACTTTGAACTTCTCCACTCCAGAGCACGAATATTAAAGACCTGTGTCAGCACGCCAGGGTTTGTAAGGTGCTGGAGGCTTGCAACTCAGGGCTTCCTGCATGTGAGGCTGGAACTCTACAAATTGAGCTGCATTCCCTAGTCCTATATAGTTTAGTTTACTAAGAGAGAAACTAACTACTATAAAGTGAGGTTCTGCACAGAGCTGAGCTTCAGAGATCCAGCAGCCATAGGAGTAACTCAGGTTTTTGCCTTTGGTTGTATCAGCGATGTATTACTCGTTAACCCATTCCATCCCAGGAGGATGCCCTTGAAACATCAGAAAATAGATAAAACTTTCAAGGAAATAAACAACTCGCACACTGGTTGGAGGAGAGGATCTGACACTTACAACTGTGTAATTCCTGGGCCCCAGATGATATAAGCAGTAGCAGCAACTAACTGTACTGTAAACAAGAGAAGAGACATGAGGACCAATGAGCTCCCTACAAGTCCTGGAGGAAGCTCCGGGAATATAACTCTGTGGAGTCTCACCCAGCCTTGGGTGGGTCATTCATAATGCAGCTGCCTTCGGAGCATCCGTGCTCCTGTGTAAGTAACCCCAGTAAACTCATTGACTCACTCAGCTAGACTTGGGTGGACTCATTTCTCTGGTCTGTTATTGAGGTTCTATCTGGAACGAACAGACATCTATCTGTTCGTGTCTCCCCAGGGAAAGTCAAAAGACTCTCTCACTCTGTCAGAAATTCAGACCTGGAGAAAAAAGTTGCAAGTGAACAATACGGTTAAAACGGGGCTTAAGAGCAGTCCTTTCTGCCAGCCACATGTCTGCCGTGGTCCCCAGCAGCAGACTGATGGCCTCCTCCTCAGGGTTCTTAACCCACTACTTGTTTATACCAATAATCGACTACTTCAGTCCCATAAGAGATGGGCTCCCTACCCGGGCAGTGGTGGCGCACATCTTTAATCCCAGCACTTGGGAGGCAGAGACAGGTGGATTTCTGAGTTCGAGGCCAGCCTGGTCTACAGAGTGCGTTCCAGGACAACCAGGGCTACACAGGGAAACCCTGTCTCAAGAGAGAGAGAGAGAGAGAGAGAGAGAGAGAGAGAGAGAGAGAGAGAGAGAGATGGGCTCTCTGAACCCTGATGTTCCCAAAACTAGCTGTGACATGCAACTCTGTCCTACACAAATCTGGGCCATCTCAGCCCTGCAGCATAGAGAAAGTTAATACAGTTGTAAAAGTAGGTGATCAGCTCCTTGTTTACAGTCTCTATAATTATTTACTAATTAAAAAGGAACACACTGTTTATCAAGAGACCTGGTGCATATTAACAGTCTACAGAGCTATTTGCATGATGCCTTGGACGGGAAATTAAATATTACCCAACACCTTACTGACAGGGTGTTAAACATCGATCAATTATTCAAGATCCCACATATATTGACTTTTTTAAATTACAGAGCTTTCCAGAGCTCGGGGAGTAAGAAGAGAAGTGAGTTCAGAGAGAACAGTCCATTCATCTTGGAACTTGATCTGTTTCCCTCTCCTTTATTAAGACCTCACCTTGTTTTATAGATCCTACGACCGGGTGTCGATCTGTTCCCAAGACAAGGTGCTTGATCAGTTTTTCTTCCAAGGGAGCCTCTCTACCCTACTTGGCATACCTGAGATGGACGGAACCTTCAGTGTGGCCATGTGTCCCACGTGGTTCCATGCTGCCTCTGGGAGGCTGCAGGGCTCTGAGCCCCCCTGTTGGCTCTGATTGTGCTGGGTACCCCACAATGGAGCAAGGCTAATACATGCTCAACTTATTCCCGATTGGAAAGTAGAAGTGAACACAGGAGACAGAGCTGTGTCTTTGCAAACCTGACACGTAATTTTGTTTTGTTTCAATGGTTTGTTTGTTTTTGTTTTCTTTTGCTGTAATTGAAAATGGAAAGGGGCATTTTTATTCATTTCAAAGAACCATCTGGTCCTACCAACAGGAGAGTTTGTTTGAGTTTTTGAGCCACGGCCTCAAAAAACTCTAGATCCTGCCTTGGTCCCCCAAGTACTGAGATAATGAGTATGTACCTTGCAAACAGTTTATTTATGAAGAAACTGTATGCTGGGTACAAGCACAGTACATAAGATAGAATGGCTGCACTCAGAGGGCTTTTCATCCACCAGAGAAAGATGGTCCGTGGAGCTGAAAACATGGCTCAGCCTGTCGGTTCAATGATTGTACGAGCATGAGAACCTGAGTTGAATCTCAAGCACCCACCTACAAGGGCAAGTGTGGTGTTATGTGCTAGTAACCCCAGTAATGAGGAACTGGACACAGGCAGACCCCTGGAGCTTGCTAGCCATCCAGCCTAGAAGAATCAGCAAGCCCCAGAACCCAGTGAGATGCTGTCTCAACCAAGAGGGTGGTTTCTGAGTGTCTCAGTTAGGGTTTTACTGCTGTGAACAGACACCATGACCAAGGCAACTCTTACAAGGACAACATTTAATTGGGGCTGGCTTACAGGGTCAGAGGTTCAGTCCATTATCATCAAGGCAGGAACATGGCAGCATCCAGGCAGGCGTGGTACAGGAGGAGCTGAGAGTTCTACATCTTCATCTGAAGGCTGCTAGGAGAAGACTGGCTTCCAGGCAGCTAGGATGAGGGTCTTAAAGCCCACACCCACAATGACACACCTACTCCAACAAGGCCACACCTATTCCAACAGGGCCACACCTTCTAATAGTGCCACTCCCTGGACTAAGCACATACAAACCATCATACTGAGCAACAACACTTAGGTACCTCTGGCCTCTACATACCTGCAAACTCATGCGTGTGCACATGTTTACACACATAAAAAAGGAAGCCAATACATAAACAGATAAAAAGGGGCAATGTCTATATAGAGAGATATAAATGGGTACATCGAAGAAAGTTGAGGACAGTAGCTTCAGTTAGGACTAGCCAAGGACACCCTCCCTAAAAGGCTGTTTGAGTAATGAGATACTGCAGTTGTGTACAGAGGTGAGGGAACACGCAGAGTGGTGTGCAAAGATGGAAGCAGATTGGGAATACAATTAGCACGCTTGAGGGAAGAGGAAGGCAAGTATGGGTGGACATAGGCTCATCTTGGCCCTGAGCACCCGGGAATGAGACTGTGCTTGCTCCCAGTGCCATGAGAACTCCTGGAAGGTTGTGTGCAGTGTCATGACAGGGTGTCAAGCATGGAATGACTGGATAAGACTATGGCTGTAATCCTGGCAGGAGACATGCTGCAGATGAGGTCAGGTGATGGGAAAAGATCGGGAGTCATGATCAAAAGATTTTCCCCACTAAGTTGCCTTTTATTAGGCTATTTTTTCACAGGAGCAGACATGAAACTAGGGCGAGCAGCAGTGACAGAAATCTGACACTGGATAGACCTGGCTCTCCAGAGATCCGCCTCCTTCTCTCTTGAGAAGTCGACCAGACATGGGACTTCACATGAAGCATCTTCTTTTCAAATGAGTGTGTTCTCTGAAAGTCAGTTCAGGTAGAGAAGAGAGAGGCCCCACAGAGGCTAGTGTGTAGACTCAGACAATCCATGTGTCTTAGTTTAGGTTTCATTGCTATTAAGAGACACCATGATTAAGGCAACTTTTATAAAGGCAAACATTTATTGAGGCTGGCTTACAGTGTCAGAAGTTTAGTCCATTACTATCACGGCGGGAAGTATGGCAGCATGCAAGCAGATATGGTGCTTGAGGAGCCAAGAGTTATAAACATCTTGATCTGAAGGCGGCCAGGAGACACACCTCCTCCAACAAGGCCACACCTGCTAACAGTGCCATTCCCTGTGCACCAAGCACCCAAACACATGAGTCCATGGGGTGGGGGTGGGGGTGGATGAGATGGGAGGTTAAACTATTAGAGAAGGGTCAGCGAACA
The DNA here is from genome assembly GCA_028551405.1 of Uromys caudimaculatus. Taxonomy (NCBI): domain Eukaryota; kingdom Metazoa; phylum Chordata; class Mammalia; order Rodentia; family Muridae; genus Uromys; species Uromys caudimaculatus. The sequence goes on from CM052709.1 coordinate 8,614,996, forward strand.
AAGCCTGCAAGCAGAACAGTGTCAGCCTCCTCCCTCAGAAGGGATTGACTCAGAATGGTCTCTAGCTATGGAACCTGGCCTCAGGTGATTAGGACAAATACAGTGTCCCACTGAGAACATCCTGTGGGGAAGGCTGAGGCTATGGAACTTGGCCCTAGGTGATTAGGGGAGACAAGCAGTCCCACTGAGAGTACCCTGTGGGGAAGGCAGAGGGGGGCTGGGAGTGGGTCAGTGTTTGCCTATAAAAGGCTTGCTTTCATGTGACTTCCCACTGGCTCTAGGAAATGATTAACCCTAGAAGAAATGTCATTTCAGGACAAGAATTCAAACAGGGCTGAAACCTGGAGGCAGAAGCTGCTGCAGAGGTCATGGAAGGGTGCTGGTTACTGGCTTGCTCAGCCTGCTTTCTTATAGAACGCAGGACCACCACCCCAGGGATGGAACCTCCCATGATGAGCTGGGACCTCCCCCATCAATTACTAATCAATACAATGCCCTACAACTGGATCTTAGGAAGGCATTTTCTCAATTGAGGTTTCTTCCTTTCAGATAGCTCTAGCTTGTGTCAAGTTGACATAAACTTAGCCAGCACAGGAGCTCCCTCCTCCTCCTCCTCCTCCTCCTCCTCCTCCTCCTCCTCTTCCTCCTCCTCTTCCTCCTCCTCTTCCTCTCTTTCTTTCTTTCTTTCTTTCTTTCTTTCTTTCTTTCTTTCTTTCTTTCTTTCTTCTTCCTCTCTCTCTCTCTCTCTCTCTCTCTCTCTCTCTCTCTCTCTCTCTCTCCCATTGCCATTCTAAGCAAGGCTCTACTCCAAGCCTTAAAAGGAAGCATCTCTGCCCTCCCTCCCTTTAAGTCCCATCATGTTTAGATCTCCATATATTCTATTATGTCTATCTAGTATTCTCCCTCCCATTTTGAAGCCATTTCGTTTCAATAAATCTCATTCTGGGGAGGGGTGATTGTGAACTATATGTCAGCTTCCTTTCTAGACGGACCACTTCTGTCATATTTTCTGTTACGTTTGGCAGGAAGGAGTAACACGAGGATGAAGCATGCTCGGTCCCTGCCTCTTCCCTGGCAGCACTGCCCCAGACTATGGCATGTGCACAGGCACTGGCCCTCCCCTTGAAGCATAGCTTTTGGGATTATAACATCATCATACGTTTACCATTTTGGAGTAGAGGTTAATATGAACCAAAAGCCCCAACAATCAACCGAGCAGCACAATGCGGTGAAAGCTTGGCCTCTGGCATTTGTTTTTGTTTTGTTTTGTTTTAAGATTTATTTTATTTATATAAGTACACTGTCGCTGTTTCCAGACACACCAGAAGAGAGCATCAGATCCCATTACAGATGGTTGTGAGTCACCCTGTGGTTGCTGGGAATTGAACTCAGGACCTCTGGAAGAGCAGTCAATGCTCTTAACCGCTGAGCCATCTCTCCAGCCCGGTAGGGCTCTGGCATTTGTGATGGAATACTATGATTCCATAGTACAAAGAATTTGGGATACATCAGGATCCTCATCTGAGATTCCAAACATTCCTTTCTCTTGCTCTCCTCCAGGTGCATCTTGGGAAATGCCAGAGTAGATAAGAAGGGTAAAATTAACTGAAAGGTGGACCTGGTGATGCAGCTTCCAGCAGGTCATCGTCTATGATGGGGTAAGACTCTGAAGGGATGTAGCTACATGAGGATTGCTCAGGATGCTGCAAGTAAACCCAATAAACCCACTGGCTTGGTTCACCACATTGGACCCTGGTGGAGTCGTGATTTTGGCCTGTCGTCGGTGTTTTACCTGGGGTGTTCACATCATCACAGGAAGTTAATGCAGAATTACTTTATTTATCCTAGCACTCTATGCTCTATCAGCCAGGACCTGCAATTTCTCTAAGACATTAAAAGTCAATTACTTGAAGATATCTTGCTGATGTTTTTCCAGAGCACAACCTTGAGGTCTGAAGCTATAAAATAAGTGACATCATCTCTGTGAATATATGACCTGTTCTATCCAGTATGCTCATTTCCTATCTGTCTGGCAATGATGTCATGTCTAGTCTAAGGGCCATGGGGAACCTCCCAATCTCTTCTCACATTCCAACCTTAAGATTGCCCCAGTCTGAGCATGACCAGGTAGGGTTGCCCCAGCCTTCAACAGCATGGTACTCTGTTTCTCTGATCAGCCTGACTCTAGAGCTGGGTCTTGATGGAGAAAGGTCAACACACATCCCACCTGTGGGTACCAAGACCAAACTGAAAAAGCTGCAGGGTGTGGCTGGTACATCTACCTGCACACAGAGCCCCTATGAGTCACAGACACAGACAATGAAGAGTTACTTATCATGAGCTAATATAGAGCCTATCTCCCTCCCTCCCTCTCATCTAGAATTTAAAAAATAAATGCCTTGGGGATCCTCACCCACACCCTGCAAGGAAAGAACAACTTCAGTAAAATAAAGACTGCTATTTAATGAAGTCATGTCTGGTAAGATTGGCCTGATCCCTATGAACAGCTCATTCTACTAGAAGGCAAATGGTGTCAGGAATATGCATGATTCCTATGACAGGATTAAATTCTGTAATGGTTAACATGGATTGTCAGTTTGACAGGATCCAGAACCAAGAGATAAACCTCCATCGTGTCTGTGAAGAATTTTCTAGATCATGTTAGTCAAAGTGGAAAGATAGACCCTAATGGTACCCTTCTATGGGTGAGAGTCCTGGCGTACCAGCATCTCTCTCTCTCTCTCTCTCTCTCTCTCTCTCGCTCTCGCTCTCGCTCTCGCTCTCGCTCTTGCCCTCGCTCTCTCTTCCTGACTGCAGATGCTCTATGGCCACCATACTTGGCAAAATGGCAAAACAAATCCTTCCTTCCTTAAGTTACTTTTGTTAGGTATTTTGCAAGTAACTAATACAGATACTGTTGCTCTGTTAAAGACACACGCATTATGAAATGGGAAGAGACCCTGTCCTCCCTTCCTTCCTCCCTCCTCTCTTCTAGAACTTCCCTGACAGTACCTTCTCCATTAGAGCATTCTTTGTGTCCCAAAGACTATTCACAGTTCCAAATAACTATTGATTTCTATATTCAGGAGATAAACACTTTAATTAACAGAACAATAAGCTTCTATTGGAATATTTTTCATGGCTGAAATCTGCTGAAGTAGTACAAAACGTTGAAGGAAGAATCAGTGCATCTCTGCATGGAATTCAATGCCAGTGCCTGGGACACATCAGAGGAATTAAAGGCAAGGCAAAGGCATACGCAATTTAGGGCTTTGTGTGATGCAGACACAACATCTTTTGTTAAGAAAGAAAGAAATCTAGACATCTAAAGAATATCAACAAGTGATACAAAAAAGGACAGTTACCACAGACAACTCAGGCAGCACACAGATCAGAGAGAAACTGATCCTCTGAGGATGCTGGCTGGCTATTGAGACTACCCATTCCTGGCAACGAGCAGCCATATCTATGAATTCTGGGTCTGCTTGAGTCACGCTGCCTCAGTGAATAAGGTAGATAATTTCTGATATCAATCTTGAGCCTTCGAGTGCATGCATGTGCACATCCGCCCATATACACATGTGCATTCCAACATAAGCAAGTGTATGCCATATGCACACCCGCGCACAGTGTTAAAGATGGTTGAGGTTGGGTGTTTCTCAGTTTTGGGCCTCCTAGTCAAAGAACTGAAAATAAATCCGTATCGATTTACAAATGGAGTCAGATAATTTTATTTGGAGGTAAAGGATTGTAGAGAGTGATATACTATCAAGATTGATAGCAGGCCACATGAGTGAGGATACTCAGGGTCCTGATTACTCTTTGGGGCTTCCTTTTATGGAACTCAAGAGAAGGAGTATGGTTACTAATGGGTATGGTAAGAATGGCTCTCTGTTTCTGTTGATAGAACAGGGTATAGACTCTTTTTCTCCTGCACGTGTCCCTTCCCATAATGCATCTGGCTTTAATCCTATGCCTGTCCAACTATGCACAGGCATGAGATGGTAAACGGGGAGGTCTCCCCAAAAGTTCAGTTGAAGACCCAGTTTTGTACTTGCACCCCAAGCCGGGTCAAGCCGGATCAAGCCAGGTCAGCCTTTCAAGTCTTTGTGCTGAAGACATTGGGAATATGTTTGAATAGAATCTTATCTAAATTTGACAGTTGTTGGAGGAAGAGAAACTTATCCCAACGTTGTTGCTCAAAATAGAGTTCAATAGCACTGCATGTTTATGCGCATGTGCACATGTATGCGCATACGTGTGCACATGCGCATGAGCACGCAAGTAAAGGAACTGGGCTGCCGAGTGCATTATTAGAAGAGGAGGAGGTGCATAAACCAAATCAGTAAAAGTTCCCATTACCAAACTATGCCTTAAGCTTGCCTTTCTCACCTGGATACCATGACAGCCAAAGGCTGCCAGTGATGCCAAAGTGAATACTGGGATAGGCCCCACCACACTTGCCTTTTTCTTGCTCTAATCCGAAGCAGTTTAGCTCTGAGGCACAACAATGCTTTGTACTCCAGACTTAAACGACACCTTCCAGAGGGAAAGCCGCTATACTCAAAGAACCCTGTACTGATGGCTCCAGAGTACGACCTGACCACCCAGCAGCAGCAATTGAGCAACCTGGGTGCTTGGTAACGCCTCCTTTCCTCTCCCAGGGACCAGAGAAGGGGGATAAAATCTGGGTCCCCAAGGAAGTCATTCAGTTGCTAAGTTCCAGCGGAAGTGCCTATTCTCTGGAGGGCAAAGCTGTTCTCTCAGTAACCACATTAGCACCCTTGAAATCAGGCCTCACCACCTGTCCCATGGCCTGGCTGACATCAAACATGAACACCTAAAACTAGATAAATTAAATCTCCCATTAGGACTCCAGCAGCTACAGGCTCCCTGAAAAACAGGCCTATTTAAATGTAAATTTGACATTTAGCCCAAGACTAGAAAAGAAGTAGTCTCAACATCTAGTAGGCTCTGGGAAGAATGAGGATTAAATATTAATTCTTTCTGTGAGAAGACTTTTAATCTTGTTTACCTCCAGAACTTCATGCCTCTCCGGCTTTCTTTTAAACACGTTTTCTTTGTGGACAATGCTGGGTTTTTAATTACTTGAGTCTCACAGGCAGCATCCTTGCCTTTCCGACTTTCCTTGAGGCCCTGGACAGGTAGTATAACTGAATATAATCCCGCCAGAGGTACAGCTCCAAGCACTGGTAATTGGCAGAGGTGCTGTAGAGCCTGGAGATGATCCAGAAAACACATTCTTGCTGGCTGAAAACCCAAAATACGTTCTCCCTCACCACCCACCATGTGATGAAGCCCACACAGGAGCAACAGCCCTCATCCTGTGACACTGTGACATTCTCCATCCCTGCAAGCCTTACCAACACAGAAACACAGCTCTCACCTCAAAGAGAGTAAGACATACTTGACTCTAGAGCCAAATGTGAATGACCACGGTCCAGAAAGGGTTACCCCAAGCCCTACATTCCAACATGGTCGATGTGATGACCAGTTTAATTGCCAACTTAGAACAGTCTAGAATTATGGAGATGGACCTCTGAGAAAGTTTGTGAGAGATTGTCTTTATTATGTTAATTAATGTGGGAAGTTCTGCCCACTATAGACAGGACATTCTGAACTATGAAACACAGGAGGGGTGAGCTGAGCATAGTATTTATGAATTAATTCATTGCTCTCTTCCCTTGACTGTGGATATGTTGTGACAGACAGCTCTAAGTTTTCCCCACATTGAGGTCCCCACAGTAATGGACTGCACCTGGAACCCTGAACCAAATCAGCCCTTTCTCCTATAATTTGCTTTTGTTGGATTTCTTGTTCACAGCAATAGGAATAGAGCCAAGACAGAACCAGGTCATCATAAATCAAGACTTTTCAAATACGTTGGTGGAACATCGTGCAGGTGGGTTATGAGAAAGCTGTGAACTCCTCCCAGGTCTCAGGTGCCATTTGATGACACTCTTGGCTTTTGGAATGGTAGATGTGAAGAGACTGTTTACACATTGCAAAGGATTTATCCAGTCATCACAAGGATATTAGGTTAGATGCAGATGTAGAAAAAAAAAGATTATTTAGGGGCTAAGAATAGATGAGATAATTTGGGTCTGAATCTTCACTGTCCCAACTCCCACAGTCATGGAAGTTCTAAACAGCCTTGAATGTGGCTCCTTTCTGGGGATTTGATACACAGGAGTGTAGTTTCCACCTCTGGAAGGTAGGAAGACTTTCAGATAAGATGGCCTGAGATTCAGAATCCGTTGACCACCAGGAATTGAGGTGATATTTTATAAGATCTTTTCCATAAGAAAAAAAAGCCCCCATATTCTCATCTGCAGAGGAGAATTAAAACCCCTCCTGGATTGTGCCATGAGGTTCAGAGTGGCACTGAAAGAGTCAGTTCCCTGCTCTCACAGCAAAGGAAGGATAAGGGCAAGAAATGGGCTCGCTCTTCATAGTGGCCATCCCCAACTTATGTGACTCCAGATTCCTCCTCTGTAATATAAAATGCCCTACCTCTCTGGGAGCAACATGTGGATACATAGATATAGGTGGCACTAGCTTTCACCCCTCCCTTCCTCTGAACAGACCACTCTCTCATGGCCAGACTACCTCAAGGACCATGGTATACACAGTTGAACATGGGTTGTCACTGTCCAAGGTACTGATTTGTTCAAACGGTATGCCCTTGCTTATCCTTGTGAGTAGAGGTAAGGTGCTTATGCTTAAATAGGAAGCAAGAGTTGTTCCCACTGGGTAGATCCCCAGGACTTAAATGTCGTGGCCTGTACAACCTAGTGACTGACCTAACTGTAATGACAGAGAATGAAGAAGCAACAGAAACACACAGGAAAGCTGGTATCGGGAGGACTTGGAAACTCAGCCCATTTATTCTATACAGCATGAACAGGAGGAGAAGGGCTAGGTAATCCAGTAGGAAATCTCTATATGGAAGCAGTCTCTGTCGCAGACATCCAAGAAAGCTGAAAAGGCTGTGGTGGACAGTTTCTGGGATGAAGAACCTGAAATTGATACCTTCTAAGCACACTAGTTTTAATTAAAGGTCAAACATTCATCAACATTCATACTTGGTCCAGCGAAAGCCTTTGCTATGCTTCTGAGCTGGACCTGGGGGAGGCCTTGCCATCCCCGTGGGTCTGAGGCATCGTGGTCCTTGACATGGTCATGCTCATGTCAACAATACACATTTACTCAGGATTTTATGCCTACACTTGAGCAACACAGTCAGAATCCAGGAAAGACCCATTGAATACCCATAAGTTCTGGAAGTTGACCAAGAACTCAGACTTCCATTTACTTTAATAATGCATATACATATGGCATATGCATACACAAACTGACACATGTATACATTTATGCATATTTGCACACAGTCCATACACACCATACTACATACACACACATGCATATATACACACAGACAACACACACACAGCCATAGCCAACATACATGCTCTCTCTGAGTCTCTTCCAGGACATCTGCAGGAATATCCTGGTATATAAGTTCTATACGCTAACTCCTACTCCATGAACACAAAGATTGTGCTTATTCCATTCACAATCTGGAGGCTGAAAAGTCCACAAACAAAATACAGGCATCTGGGAAGCTTCATGTTACTTCAAGACCCCACAGAAAGACATAAAATGGAGAAACGGGGTCCAAGCTTATTCCTTATTTATGGGGACATCACCCTTGAAGGAAGTCAACTTTTAAAAGACCTACCTCTCAACATTTCCATCTCTAAGAAAAAAATTCTGGGGAATGGAAAGATGGCTTAGCAGTTAAGAGTACTGACTGTTCCTCCAGAGGTCCTGAGTTCAATTCCCAGCAACCACATAGTAGCTCACAGCCATCTGTAATGGGATGCGATGCCCTCTTCTGGTGTGTCTGAAGATAGCAACAGTGTACTCATGTACATAAATAAATAAATCTTATTTTTTAAAAATCTGTATAACTCACAGACACTTCATTTGCAGGACAAACATACTTTGCATATCAACCTTAAAAGACTATCCACTACTCAAGAAAATGGCATGAACTCGTTAGAGGGAGGGCTGAGAACCCCTAAAGTTGCTATTATTCTTACCCTGGTGGTCCAGAATTTGGGCCTTGACCAGCACTGCAAAGCTAAATCCCAGAAACAGGTCCCCAAACTCAATGCCCTTTCATTGATGTCACTGAAATAGCTAGCCCCTAATCATTACTGTTGCAGGATATTTGATCATCCTATGAATTCCCAAGACGGTGTTGTTTACTGGGAAAACCTGTTTTTAGTTGTGGTGTGGCTCAACCTTAGCACAAACCTTTAATACTTCTGGGTGCAATTCAGACATGCCTTCAGTACACATCTTTATCCCAAACAACAAAAGTAAAGGTAGTTTGTAGACGGAAGCACCCATGTTTGAAAGTCTAATCAAGTGGCAGACAAAGTGATGAATCAGAGAAAGATTTAACAGAATAGAATACACCCAACTCCCATGAGAAGAGAGAAGGAAAAGGAAGCTACTTAAGAGAGTAGCACGGAGAAGGAGGCAGTCTTACCAGGAAAGGTTTACAGAGACCGGTTGAAGAGACAACAAGCTAGGCACGGATGAAGGCAGAACAAGCCAGAGAATGAGAAGGAGCCAAAAGATTAGAACAGATTGCTAGAATTAGTATGAGGCCAAGCGAGCAAAGAGTCAGAGGCTGCAAAGGAAGCCAGTTTGAATCAGTTAGGGTGGAGAGGAGTTTGAGCCTGAACAACTAAGTTGAATCAGCCAGCCAGAGATAAGAAAGAACTAGAAAGGGTGAGCTTATTCAGCAGTATGTCTCAGAGGCTGAAAACATTCTAGATCTAGATTAGATTGTGTGGAGGCTGGAAGTTTCTAGAACTCGGCCTAGGTTAGCAGAGGGAGGTAGTAAGCCTCCAAGAGGACAATTATTTCGGGTAAATAAAAGTTACTATTATATATTTTTTTTAAAAAATCTGTGTATAATAAATGTGGTTTGTGTATATGTGTGTGTGTACGAAAGTGTGTATGTGTTTGTATGTATGAGTGTGAGTATGCACATGTCACAATGAAAGGCTGGTGGACAGGGGACAATTTTGAATGTCAGTTCTCACCTTCCTTCATTGAGATGGGGAATCCCTTGATTCTCTTGTATACTCCAGCCTAGATAGCCTATGAGATTTAAGGGGTTCTCGTCTCTCTGCCTCCCATCTTGCTGTAGGAACATCTGTTTTACAGATGTGCACAGCCACATCCAGTTTTATATGCGGGTGTCAGGGATCAAACTCAGGTGCTCACACTTGTGCAGCAAGTGCTTTACCAACTGATGGGGGTCCCCAGCCCACTGCTTACATTTCAACATAGGTTTTAGAGGGATCATATAAACCCTTGTCCCGTGTGACGAGAGATGTGATGGCAGAATTCTGGCTTGGGTGACCAATGCACTGTGAGTGACCCCGGAGCTCTAAAAATTACCATCTTTGATTGAGCTCAGCTCAGCACCCCCCAGTGTTCACAGCAGGGTCTGATACCATGGCACTGGCATCTGGGTGGGAAGATGATGGACCGAGGATTAAGTCAATATGAAGAAACACAGATGTTGTCCTCTCTTAGGAGAGGTGGTTCAGGAAAGGAGCTAATACAAAATTACCCCTCAGAAGTGAGCTTATTAGGAGAGAGGACACTGTGACCACGGGAGCCATGAACAGACTTTGAGGAGGGAAAGCACTGAAAAGGGACAGTACTTATCATAGACAACACAATAGGACCTTAAAGAGTAAGCTCACTGTCTCTTAAACCCTGGAGAGGAGCTTCGTTAAGAAGAATGGCCTCAAGTGACAGAGACATTGCCACCTTGGACAAGACGACTAACAGAGGAGGCCCAGAAGAGAGAGAGCCTTCAAAGAAATCTTCCAAAGAAAGTAAAATTTGATGTCTTTGCAGGGGATGGCAGAGAGTTTGATACCACACCATTTAGTCTGGGATAGCCTATGTGACAAGGGGCATAGTGCTGAGCAAGACCATAAATAAAGGGGAAGACATAGCACGGCAGAGTTTCTTAGCTTTCCCAGAGAGAAGTGCAGGGAGCAGGAGAGGGGGTGTGGTCAGATGTATTTGGGCTACAGGGATGTGGCTGCTGAGGGTGGCCAGTGTCTTAAAGGGGTAAGCCTTTTCACATCATGCTTTTCTTTCCCCCTTCCTGGCAACCTTGACTGCCCTATCCACACCAGAAAGAGAACAGCATCCTAGCAAGATTGTGGAAGCAGGTCCTACTTTGCATATTTGTAGTTAAGGGAATTGCTCCCTGAAATTGTATGAACTGCCCTTTTTTATAGTCCAGCAGGAGTAAGTCATGAAATACTGGAAATTCAAGTTTTAATTAAAACCAGTCTACTGAACTGAAGTTTGCCTTTTAAAAAAAAAATAAAGCAAAGATTAATGGGAAATATCAAGCCAAACTGTTTGCGCACAACCCACCAGGTCATAATTTATGGGAACAAGACAAAGAGAGCAAGATCATTACCTTAAAATAAATTCACTGCCTCTTAGGCTAAGCAAAATGGAAATAATAGAAACCCCCAGGTCAGCTCAACCAGAATGAAATGCTGGCCAGCCAGGTGGATTCAATCAATCAACAGGCATTCTCTGGAACTGCCCAGTACCTCTGGGTACGTCTTGGAGGACACAGGAGGGAAAGGTCCTGACCTTACTCTGTGTCACTGTCACAAACACTGACATGGTGATTTGTCCCTGCTTTATAGACAAGGAAACTGTGACCCAAAGGGACCAGGTGACTGGCTCCAGGCATACCCACCATTAGGGGATAGAAACAGGATTTGTGCCAGTTCTTTTGGCTCAGAACCCCTCCTGCTACACCACAGCATGAGATTTCTCTTGCAATCAAGCCTTCTTAATGATAGGGCTGGGTGAGCCAAAGGCAAAACCCAACCAGGGACACTGGGCTCAGAGGCCAGAAGGTAGAGTTGAGCAACAGGCCTGGACACCTGTGCTCTCATTCCCAGACCCACAACTACTCTTCTCTGTGGTGATGAACTTTATGTGTCAATGGGGTTGGGATCTTTTGGTGGGGTGGGCTGTAGTGGTGGTGGTGTTGGTGGTGTGTGTGTGTGTGTGTGTGTGTGTGTGTGTGTATGTGTGTGTGAATGTCTGCCTCTGTGTGTGTGTGTCTGTGTGTGTCTGTCTGCCTCTGTATGTGTCTGTCTGTCTGCCTCTGTGTGTGTCTGTCTGCCTCTGTGTGTGTGTCTGTCCATCTGCCTCTGTGTGTGTGTGTATGTGTGTGTGTGTGTGTGTGTGTGTGTGTGTGTGTTAGCCCATATGTGTGTCCATTGTTGGCTAGCACTGTCCCTGGGATGGGAGTTCCAGACACAGAGCTCAGGCATGGCTTGACTGCCTATAAAGGCTTCCGTTTGATAGAATGTACTGAGACAGTTCACAGCCCAGTAAAGCCTTGTGGGAAGTCAGAGGTTATTTTCTTTTCTTTACTTTTCCAGTTTTCAGTAAGAACAGAACCTTTCTCCTCTTAGGTCTTTGCTCTCCCCAAAGTTATCTCATGTGGTCATTGTTAAATGTGAGGTGTCTGTAAAGCAGATCACTTCCCACAGAATGGATGGGTCGCATCCAATCACCCAGAGACCCTTAAAGCCTAAAGTTTCACAAACAGAGAATTCATCTAGCAGATGGTATTCCAACTAGAAGGGCAACATTTTCCTGAGTTCCCTGGTGGGCCCTTACAACAAGGAAGGAGATGATAGAGTAAGGCCATCACCAGACTGCTTGCGATGCTAAAGACGCGAATCTTCACAAGAGCAGACAAATAATAGGTGATAGATAAAATAGGTGCATAGAAAGATTGAATATACAGATAAATGATAGATATTGACATGAGAGAGAGAGACAGAGACAGAGACAGAGAGACAGAGAGAGCGCAGATAGGTAATAGATATGACAGACAGATGTGTGTGTTCTGATCTCCCCCTCTGGAACCCCTGACCAATATAACCTTTATAGGAAGGAGTTTATGTAAGGTGATGCTTGGTTCTAGAAATGGAGATCCCCTATTTCCCTGATGGGACCTTACAAAACAAGAGGACAGACTAGAACAAGGCTATCACCAGTAGAAAACAGACTGAAGTTTACCAAGCTAGGATTGACAAGGAAGGGGTTATCCCAGAACCTAGTAATCCTGCCAACATTTGACTTCATCCCAGGGATAAGCAACTCCAGACTTCTGAGGTACAGACCTGAAGGATACATGTCTGCTCTTGTAGCCCTCTCAGTATGGCACCATGGCACCATGGCACGCCCTGGAAGCTGCTTCAGTGACTCTTCTCCGAGGTGGGCTCTGCTCTGATCATTGCCTGGTGTGGAGCAAGCTGGTGTCTGTTGTCAGGCGAAGGGCTGTGAGGCACCCGGGACCCAACAAGAAATAAGATACGAGCTCCACAAAGTGGTGGAATGGATGAATGAAAGATGGAGATGTTGGAAGAGGAAGGGGTAAGCAGTCAAGGCAAGGGTCAGCTCACACAGCAACATGGAAGGAGAGAGGCTGCACACAGGCTCTTACCCACCCCAGCACCCCAGGAGTCTTTCCCTGATGTTCCTGTACCCTCTTCCTTCCCTTCCTAAGCAGGACTGACCACTATAACCTCTACAGTCAGCAGTGAGGAGGACAGAAACACAGCTCCTGACTGCCACCCTCAGCAACATGATGCATTTTCCTTGGTCTCAGAAATCTGACTCCAGCTAAACCAGAGTTCCTGGCTTAGATACTGAAAAGAATTTCAGGACTAGCCAGTATAGTGAGGCAAATGTGGAAGTTGTATTCAAGAGACTCTGATATAGGCTTAAGCAGAAAGTGAAACACACCCACATGGAGTATATGTTTCCCAGGGGAGAATGGAGAAAAGTATACCCACGTGTAAGGACGCATTCCTCAGGAGTCACAAGTAAATGTCTTAGCATTCACCATTGTATAATTAGCATAGATACCATTTCTGGTGCTTCTCAGGTTTCATCTAAAAGGGTGGAAGAGACATTTTACACCCCCTCTGTCTGTCTCTCTCTATCTCTATCTCCCTCCCTCCCTCTCCCTCTTTCCCTCCCTCCCTCCCTCCCTCCCTCCCCCCTCTCCCCTCTCCTCTCCTCTCCTCTCCTCTCCTCTCCTCTCCTCTCCTCTCCTCTCCTCTCCATGATATGTAAGGAGGATCCAGAGGTATCTTTCACAGAGTTATATTCTGATCAATTAAAGACAGAAGCTACTGGGGTTGCACAGATGTTTAGGACATGACCTTTCCCTATAAATGGGGTTTGTATGGAAAGGGAGAGGGTGTCTAGCAGGTGCTAACAGTGCTAGAGCTCTTGCTTCTGTGCTGGTGAGAATCGTCAGACAGATTCCAGTGAGGGGCTTCTTTCTGCCTTTGTCTCCTGACTTAGAAGAGTATCCTGATTCTCTCCTGACAGCTGACTCAGCTCTCTGTAGCCTGGATCCCACAGACAGCCATGCAGCCCAACACAGTTCCCCCAGTTCAAGTTCAAACGTGAGCTAAGTTTTGTGAGGGCTGAGGAGGGTAGACTTCTGGAGACAAGTGGCTGGTCATGATTCCCTCAAGACTCAGACTTAGCAATCATGCCAAGTCCTGAGCTTCTGGGAATTGCTCTGCCTTCTGTCTGCTCTTCTGGTCAGCTTCTTAGCCAAAACGACCATAGTATCCCTTCTCATACATAAAAGATGCTGAGAGAGACAGACCCTGTGGCTCCAAAGCAAGTTTCTAGTCCACCCCACACATTCAGTCATGAGTTCAGATCTGTGGATATCAGGGTCCACTAAGATCATGGACAATGATCTGGGTCCTGTCACTTGGGAAAATGGTACAGACAGCTCCACACACATCCACAGGAGGAGAGTAGGAAAGTGTTCACACTGAGGGGCAGATGCTACCCAGTGAGAGTCCAGCTGTGCAGGAAAATGTCACCAAGGATGGCACCACAGCCATAAACACCTCTGCAGGTTCTATCCATGTACTTCTCCACAGCATCACTGGTGTGGCTACACACGCAGTGAACATGTACTGAGCTGCCCATCTTGTGGTCATGTACATGTGTTCTTATTCTACCAAGTGCTACAAGCACCTGGAAAGCCCCCCTTCTCCAGGTAAGTCCATTGGGGTGAAGAAAACTAGGGCTCCAGGCAAGCATAGCTGCATGTAGATGGGATACCTATCTCTCATATCTGTCTGAATTTATGTGGGTATCACAGAATCTCTCATGTGGTTGAGCTGGAAGATGATGGGGAAGCAGGGCAGACCCCCACCCAACATCTTACAAACCACCACTCCCTCCCTGCCATTGACTCAGGGACTGGGATGCAGGAAGGGGAGATGGGTGATTTTTCCTAACAGAGCAAGTCCATGCACAATTTCCCAGACCTCCTATTCCCCAGGAGTTTCACTCCAGTCTAATGATGACTGTGCCTTCCATAGCCAGCACCCATCCTCTGCTCCCCAGCCCTGACTCCTACAAGTCACCTACAAGCACCTGCCTCACATATCGACCACAACCAAATCACATTCCACATTCTGAAGAAGAGCTGGCCTGTGCATGCTTCCTGGGAACCCAGCCTACCCCAGCCAATAACCAATGGACCAACCTTCTTGTTTCTTTACCCCAGTGCCGGGGTTACAGGTAAGTGTACACATCACTTTTACATAGGTAATGGGGATTTGAACTCAGGTCCTCTTGCTTTTGCAGCAAGCACCCTTAATCACTGAGCCTTCTCCCCAACCCCGACTTTACTATTAGATCCTATACTATTCTGTAGAATTACCGACACATTTCCAGATTTGTGACCTCTATTCTGCTCATCTCTCAGTGAACCATAGTAATGAACCCTTCCCTCCAGAAGCCCCTGGTAAGGGTAGTAGTGGCCTCTAGTTGCACCATCATCCTAGGACCAAGACAGCAGGCAGCCCACAGCCTTTGCAACCTCTGCAAGTGAACCTGGGCTCAGCTTCAGTCTGGCACTGTGCCTACTTTGCAGCGTCCAGACTCAGCACACAGCAGGAAGTCTGTGTGCCCAAAATGGATTGCCTTTCTAGAGCCATAAAATTAGCCTCAGCAGAAAAATTTTAAACTCCACTCTCCAAACACAATGATCTATGCTCTTTACAAAAGAAAAACTAGAACACAGTCTTGACTTCCCAGCATGATTTAAATCTCAGTTTAGTTTTAACCCAGGCAAAAATAAATAAATAACAGCCACCAAGGAACAGCTGGAGAATGGCTTTCCTCCTCTCCTGACTGGGGTTGGGCAGGGCAGGGCTGAAGTGTGGAGCAACCTTCTTTAGTATTCTGGGTCTAGAGCCAGGCCCTGTGGACACTGCAGAATCGCAGAAGCCCACTGCCTTCCCTGTGGTTGTCAGCAGCCCAGCCCCTGCCAACCACAGCACCCTGCAAATGTGCTTGATCTCTATGGCAGACCTTCCGTCCTACTTTGCTTTTTGTTGCTGTGATAAAGCAGCAAAGAAAGGATTCATTTCATCTTATAGGTTACTTACAGTCCATCACTGAGGGAAGCCATGGCAGGAACCCTGGAGGACCACTGCTTACCGGCTTCCTCTTCCTGGCTTGTTCAGGCATCTTTTTTATAAAGCCCAGGCCCACCTACCTAGGGATGGTACCGCCCACAGTGGGCTGGGCTCTCGCACATCAATTGTCATTTAAGAAAATGCTTCGCGGGCCTGCCCACAGGCCAGTCTGATCAAGGAAATTTCCCAGTTGAGGTTCCCTCTTCCCAGATGTTTCTAGGTTATATCTAGTTGACAATTAAAACTAACCCAGATAGCTGCCAAGAGGACAGAGAAGAGCCATGCCTGTAGCATTCTAAAAGGAAGGCCCCGCCCTCAGAAATACCACTGGGCAATAATAAACCACCTGGCTTCGCAGAACCACACTGCGCAGATGTTCCATCTCCCTCAGGTTTCCGTTGAGAGTTGCCTTCCCATGCTCAAGCAAATGGCAAGAAGAACTGGCCTTTGGCAAACTCTCCAGAAAAAGAAAAAACCTGGTGTGTAAGACCCAGTGGATGCCACGGGTGCAGTGTCCAAGAGAGGGCTCACCTTCCAAATATCTACATGCAGTACCAAGCCACCTCAGACAAAGTGGTTTCCCCCAGCCCTGAAATTGGCCACAAGCAAATGATCATCCTCTCTGAAGGAGTGTCGCACCCAGATATTCTCTCTAGATTTCATTACCAACATGGCCTTCTACGGAAATGAAGAGTTGAGTGAAACAGGAAAGTGATAAAATTTTAAAAAGGAAAGTGAAATAAGCCAGTAAAATTCTAAATATCAGAGTTAACAGAAAGTGATGTGCATAGGAGTTCTGTTCATGGATTAAATATACTAAACGATATAGAAATTAATTCAAAGCATTTTCCGATAAAACTAGCATAACAGTTTGATTTCTGTTGCAGTAACAAAGTTCTTGAGGCTGGGTAATAAAGAAATGTTACCTATTTAGCTCACGGCTTTGGAAGCTGACCTTCCAGTACTGGGCAGCCCCATTTATTTAATTTTTTTCTAATTTATCTATTTATTCAATTTACAACCAGATTGCAGCCCTCCTCTCCTCCCAGTCCCCCACCTCAAGTGGCCTCTCTCTTTCCCTTTTTTTCTCTGAGAAGGGGGAGTCCCCCTACCCCCTGGGTAACAACTCACCCTGGCACATCAAGTCACTGCAGGACTAGGCACAACCTTTCCCACTGGTGCCAGACAAAGCAGCCCAGTTAGGGGAACAGGATCCACAGGCAGGCAACAGAGTCAGAGACAGCCTCGGCTACAGTTGTTAGAGGACCCACATGAAGACCAAGCTCCCAGCTACATGTATGCTACATATGTATGTGGCTGGGAGATGGGGTCTCTTTGGTTGGAGGTTCAGACTCTGGGAACCTCCAGGGGTCTCAGTTAGTTGACTCTTTTGGTCCTCTTGGGGAGTCCCTCTTCCCTCTGTGTCCCTCGGTCTTTCCCCTAACTCTTCCACTAGATTCACCCAGCTCTGTCTAATGTTTGACTATGGTTTTCTGCATCTATTTTGGTCAGCCTCTGGGTGGAGCCTCTCAGAGAACAATTATGCTAGGCTCCTGTTTGCAAGCATAATAGAGTATCATTAATAGTGTCCTGATTGGTTCTTGCCCACGGATGGGTCATAAGTTGGGCCAGTCATTGGTTGGCCATTTTCTCAGTCTCTACGCCATCTTTGTCCCTGCACTTCTTGTAGGCAGGACAAATTTTGGGGATGGAAGGTTTTATGGGTGGGTTGGTGTCCTTATCCCTCCACTGGGACTCCTGCCTGGCTATAGGAGGTGTCCACTTCAGGTTCCATATCCCCCACCACTAGAAGTCTCAGCTAAAGTCACACCCACAGACTCCATGGAGCCTCCCCTATCCCAGGTTTCTGGCACATCCTAGAGATGCCCCATCTGTCCACTGCCAATTTCCATTCACTCTCCTGGCCCTCTCTTCCCAGCTTTCCCTACACCTGACGACCCCACCCCCATTCCCTTCCCTTCCTCACCCCCTCCCACCAAGTTCCCTCCATACATCCATCTCTGATGACTATCTGTTTCCCCTTCTGAGTGAGATTCAAGCATTCATTTGTTTAACTTTTATCGATGGCCTTGTAGGAGACGGCATTATGGCAGGAGTGTTTATGTAAGGAGAGACTGCATGGCTAGAAAGGAAGCCAGAAGAGGAGTGAGCTCAAGATGAGCGTCCTCTTTTGCAACTCATGAAAACTAACTGGGGCCCCACAAGAGCTACTTCAATCCCTTCCGTTAGGGTCTCATAGAGCTCTCACGATCTCAAACCCACACCAATGGTGCCAAGCTCCCAGGACCCCTTGGAGGACAAACCCCATCTTAAGAACAGCAACAGAAACTCAATGTGTTGCTGTTTTCACAGGATGATGAAGAGCTGAAGCAATGGCTTAGTGGCAGCATGCTTCCTGGGCATCCACTAAGACCTGGGTTAGAATACCAAGCACCAACGTAAAAGCCGGGCATGGTGGTGCACACTTGTAACCCCAAGGCAAAGGCAGGAGGATCCCCATAGCTTGATGGACAACTAGACTATCCAATGGAAAGCTCCAGGTTCGATGAGAGACTCTTCCTCAAAAAATAACATGGAAAGTGATAGAGAAAAACAAGTGATGTTGACCTCTGACCTCTGCACATGCAAACACATCTGTGTTGAGGGTTGGTCTGGTGCTACTATGTATTCAGATACTAAATTCTGTACCGCAAGATCTGGTTTCCCCAAGACTAGCAAATTCTCATGTACACCAGCCTTTGTTGTGCAAACTTTACTCCCCAATTTAAAACTATTGGTTAAATAAAAATGACTATAACCAATTACCAGGGAGAAGAGAGAGAGGTGGAGTTACCAAGCTGAAGGTCATAGGTAGCGACATTGAGGGAGGGAGGTAAGGAGAGAGAGAGAGAGAGAGAGAGAGAGAGAGAGAGAGAGAGAGAGAAAGAGAGAGAGAGAGAAGAAGGAGGAGGAGGAGGAGGAGGAGGAGGAGGAGGAAGAGGAGGAGGAGGAGGAAGAGGAGGAGGAGGAAGAGGAGGAGGAGGAAGAAGAGGAGGAGGAAGAAGAGATGGGGCCAACAGGAGGTCTCATTAGATGTAATGGACCAGCAACACTGACCCAAGTGAAATGCATTCCCAGACTGCTGGAGCAGAAACAACTCAGAAAGACTCATACAGCAAGCATTTGGGGTCCACAGCTGGGGAAGTAGCCAGTCCAGCCATCAGAAAAGTAGATTAGGGATAACCCCCTTCCCCTAGTAATTGCCAAAGCCAAATAAACAAACCATAATCTGAGTAAGCTAGATGAGAAACAATTCATTATTTTACAGATATGAACTACTCACATGCACACCACACACATAAGTATATAAACAGACAGACAGACAGACAGACAGAGAAGATAGACCAACAGAGCATATCTGGACTGAAGAACAGAAAATCAGGGGGCCAAAATGGCTGAGACACAGATCTAGAAGGAAAAGCTTAGCCTGTGCTGTGTGTGCCTGGAGTCCCAACCAACAGATGAGTCAGGGATGCAGAAAGTCAAATGTGGAAAGATAATGAAAGAGAATTTTCAAAATACGATGACAAGCATCCAACCACAGATGGGAAACAGCTACTTATAGCCAGACAGCAACATCTGAGAATGTCAGTGTAAAGATGCTGAAAGCCAATGAGAAATGGTGGAGAAGCTGAGAGGGAAAATAGATCACTTTTCAGCAGAGCTGTGGTGGGGACTGCAGAAAGTTTCCCTTGGAAACAAAGGAAGCAAAGGAAGAGGAAAGAGGAGGAGGAGGAGGGAGATGAGGAGGAGGAGGAAGAGGAGGAGGAAGAGGTGGAAGAAAAAGAGAGGAGGAGGGAGAGAGAAAGGAAGGAAGAAAGAAAGAAAGATAGATAGATACATACATACTTACATACATACTTACATAGAGAGATACATAGAGAGATAAAAGGCCTTCTGGAAGCTTGCCTCAGAGAAATATTCAATTTCTTTGGTAAAACTGAAAAAGAAGGAAGAAATGAGAGAGATGGACATGTAAGAAAATCTAAATGAATATGAATTTTTGTCATTTAACAGCAATGTTAAGTGTATGTCCTTAGCTATTATTCACTACACTGGGGACATAGAACCTGAAGAGGCCACCTCCTGTAGCCAGGCAGGAACCCCAGTGGAACCATGGAGACACCAACCCACCCACAAAACTTGCAAACCAAAATCCATCCTGTCTACAAGAAATGCAGGCATGGGGGATGGAAAAGAGATTGAGGGGATGGCCAACCAATAACCAGCCCAACTCGAGACCCATCCCACGCACAAACACCAATCCCTGACACTATTAGTGGTACTCTGTTTTGCTTGCAGGCAGGAGTCTAGCATGGCTGTCCTCTGAGAGGCTCCCCCCAGCAGCTGCTTCAGACAGATACAGGCACCCACAGCCAAACAGTGGATGGAGCTTGAGGACTCTTATGGAAGAACAAGAGAAAGGATTGCAGTCCTGAAGGGGATAAGAACTCCACAGAAAGGCCACAGAGTCAACTAACTGAACCTTTGGGGCTCTCAGAGGCTGAACCACCAACCAAAGAATATACACAGGCTGGACCTAGGCCTCCCTGCGCATATGTGCAGCTTGGTGTTCATGTGGGTCCCAAACAACAGGAGGGGGGGAGGGGTATCCCAAAAGCTGTTGCCTGTGCGTGGAACATGTTCTAACTGAGATGCCTTGTCTGGCCTCAGTGGAAGAGGAAGGACCTGGCCTAGCAGAGACTTGAAGTGCTGGGGTGAGAGGATGCCTAGGGTCCCTACCTGCTCAGAGGAAGAGGAGAGGGGGTGACCAGGAGGAAGCACAGTGAGCAGGATATAAGGTGAATAAGTAAACAAATAAAAATAAATTTAAAAAATCAGTAGCACAGTTTAAAAAGCAAATTGCGTTTTACAATTAAAACGCCATTGATGCAATCCAATTCATTAGCAGGTTAAAGACAGAATCATATCCTCATCGTAACAAATTCAGAGAAAAAGCATCGGATAAAACTCAGTCTCTGTAAAGGAAAACCAATTTCAGCAATAAACCCCACACTAAGCATAGATCCACCTCACTGCCTATTGGAGACCCCTCTCTGGGGGCTGCTCATGCTTCTTTCACAATGGACATGTGGCTTTTCAAACACCCATTCCCCCTCCCCCACTCAGAGCTGGTTAATGAGTCTTCAAGGGTCACTTCCACGTACCCGCACCCCTGGCATAGTTTTCATGGGAGCATCCTGTGCATAACCTAGTTAGCACCAGATAGCCCCAGCTTGCCTGTCCTGTTCTGAGGGTTCCTGCCCTTTCAGGAACAGCAGAGTCTGAAGCTAGACCAGTCTGGGTCTTTCCCTATCTCTGAGCATCTGTGACCTCAAGATCCCCTTGAGCAGGCAGGGAGGGTACGATATTCTAGGAGGGTACACAGCGTCTGCTCAGCAGCTAGATGCACAGTTCTGAAGAGTATGGGGACCTGTGTCAGGAATCCCTGCCCAGAGCTGTGAGACTGGGGTGCTTTAAATTCAGTGACCTCAGGCTGTCGGTGCTTGTCTCTGCAGCCTTCCTCACAGTGCAGGGATTCCCTCTCACTACAGAATCCACTAATTCTTCATAGAGCAGCTCCACGGTAGGTCCCATGGTCACGATGATCTTATGTGTGGATCCCAACTCTACTGACTGCATAAGATGTTAAAATAGCTTCAAAGTTTGTCTTTATTCTTACCCCCAAAACCTCTTTTGAAAACTTGCTGGTTACATATTAGATAGATAGATAGATAGATAGATAGATAGATAGATAGATAGATAGATAACTGGTAGATAGATAACTGGTAGATACATAGATAGATAGATAGATAGATAGATAGATACATAGATACATAGATACATAGATACATAGATACATACATAGATACATAGATACATACATAGATACATACATAGATACATAGATACATAGACAATTGATTGACAGGTAGAGATATATTAGTTATTTTTCTCATTTCTGTGACAAAATATCTGACAAAGTCACTTAGTGAAGGATGGCTTAGGACATAGTCCATCGTATGGAGCTTGAGGCAGCTAGTCACCTGTCACGTGACTGTTCACTACATGCCAGACTAAGGGTTCACCTCTCTATTTGATACATTAAGACTAACAAGTCAGGTTGGGGACAGTGATCAGAGCTTGCTGTGCAAGTATACGCACCTGAGTTCAGATGCGCAGAGCCCAGGTAAAGGCCAGGCTCATGCTGTGAGTCCATGGTCCACTGGATGCATTGTTCTAGGCCTGGGGCAAGGCAAAGGTCTTCAGTACAGCAAAGCAGTCGCCTCTGGCCAGGAAACAAGAAGGAAGAGAAAGAATCCGGGGTCCTACAGCTCTCTGCAAGGGCACACCCTTAGCTACCTTCTACGGAGCCCTACATCTTAAAGGTTCCCAACAGTGCAGCTTAGGTACCAGCCTGGAGCATGTAAGCTTCAGGGTGAGACAAACAAGATTCAAACCACAGCAAGCATTTAACTGTGCATCAGCACGGACCACTGCTAGTTATGACTTTGCTGGAGAGTGAGATCTAGGCCTCAGAGAGCTGTTCTCTCATTAACTCACTGCCGAGGCTCTGAGAGCACGGAAGAGTGGAGTTCTCTCAGGCACACATGGCAAGTGCCATTTGGAGAGATGAGCCTCTGAGGACCTCACGTTTGGGTTGAACATCTAACTATAAGGCAGAAAGGAAGCAAGATGAAGTGAACTGTGACTGAATTGTGATTGAGTTGGGCATTAGGATGTATTCCATCCAGGCGCATCTCACAACGGAAAAGCAGATGTGAAGAATTCAAGTCAGTATCCCAAGACAGAATGGCGAAGCTTTAAACAAACAAAAACAAACAAAAAAAGCATAAGGCTTGAATCTTGGTCCACAAGCTATTTAGATTCTCAGAGCCCCAGTGCCCTGACCTGCAAAACAGATTCAATGAGAGACTCTCATTCTAGCCTTCTGGTCTAGCTTTCTTACCTATTTGAACTCATTACTCAATTGAAGAATCATAATTATGCATATTTATATAGCATGATGTTTTAATATATAGACACATTGCTGAACAATTAAACCAAGCCAATGAAACATCTCAGCTACTCATCATTTTTTGTGACAAAAAGATTAAAGTATACTCTCTTCTCAATTTCCAAGTTTTCCATATGTTATTAACTGTTCATACCGTGCTGTTCCTTTAGTCTGACTTCACGCCCTTTGACCTCCATTTTCCTGAACCTCCCCCAGCTTCTTGTAAGCAGCCCCTACTCTATACAACCCATTCAAATGTTTGAGGCTCCACCCACAAGGGCTTGCCTCCATCCCTGGTTGATCTGCTCAACACAATGTCCTCTAAATCTCTCCATGTTATTTACAAACGAAATCTTCTCTTTCTCTTCTCATTGAGATATATTAATTGCATAAATATTAGGCTTTAGATTGGTGGTCTCTAGAGTCACAGAACTTATGGGATGTCTCTATATATTAAGGGAATTTATTGTAATGACTTACAGTCTGTAGTCCAACTTACTCAACAATGGGCAGTTATGAATAGGAAGTCCAAAAATCTAGGAGTTGCTCAGTCCCACCAGGCTAGTTGTTTTAGCTGGTCTTCTATATAAGCAGCAATCCTGAAAAAGGAGGTTCCAACAGATGTGCTTCCTTCTTCCAGTGTCCTTATGAAGGCCTCCAGCAGAAGGTGTGGTCCAGATTAAAGGTGTGTACCACCACACCTGGATCTTGTCCCAGGATGGCCTCGAACTCAAAGATCTACTTGTCTCAGTCTCTTAGGATTAAAAATGTGTACTATTTTGTCTGGGCCTAAGCTTTTCATGGCCACCGTGCCTCAAGATCTCCATGTCAAGATCCAGATCAGAAACCTGTGTCTTCCAGCCTCAAGATCTGGGTCACAGGTGTGCACTCCATTTCTGGATTGTAGTTCATTCCAGATGTTAATTTGATAACCACAAATAGCCATCACAATTGGATACATGCCTATAATCCCAGCACCAAAGAGGCTAAGGCCTGGGTTCTGTAGAGATGCTTCTTCAAGCACATATGAAAAAAAACAAGTGGATTTCAATGTGAGTTTATATAAAGTACTTTAGAAACGATCCCTGCCCCCTTTGCTCACATTTTATCCCTTCTTCGCCCCCTCTGCTGGACCGTTTTTATTCCTCAACAGTCCCCTTCTATTCTAATGTCCTTTTATTTTTAAAATTCTATGTATGGATAGAAATACTCTCTTCCCATCTGGTTTGTTTTATTTAATGTGGTCGGTCGTCTCCACTCCCATGTTTTTCTGCAAATGAAATGGATTTCGTTCCTTCTAACAGCTGAGCAATATTCCATCCCACCCTGAGGAAATATGTCCACGTTCTCATGATAAGTTCACCTGCTGGTGGCCTCCACAATCATTTCCAGGGTGTCTAGACTAATTTTTATTTTATTTTTCCCCCAAAGTATAAACATTTCCCTTTTTCCAAATCTCTGAGGTATTTGCTGTCAGTTGTTGTCTTCGAGGTAGCCATTCCGACTATATGAGAAGGAATGTGAGCGTGGTCTTGGTTTGTGTCTCCCAGGTGGCTACGGATTTTAAGGATTCCTCAGGTATTTGTGGTCATTTGGTTTCTTCATTTGAGGTGTGTCGGTTCAGCTCATCTGTCTACTTGCTGACTGGATTGTTCGGTTCTTACTGTTTCATTCTTTGCAAGTTGTTTGTTTTGTAGTGGAGACTGAGCCTCAGCTCGTGCTGAGTGCAGCTTCAACCCCCCTTTTTCACTATTCATTTATTCATTCATTCATTTATTTATTTATCTATTTATTTACTTGTAAAAAAGGCTTATTGGGGAGGGGGGAGGAGTGAGGGCCTAGGAAAGGAATAGAGGCAGACAAGTGGACATGTGGAGACAGACAGACAGATGAGAGCAGATCCATGAGGACAGAGAGGAGGGGGAAGGGAGGCACCCACAGAGAACAGATAAAGAGGACACTGGGAACAGAGGGGGGAGGGGAGGGTGAGAGGGAGACAGACAGACAGACAGGGAGAGATGAAGGGACGGAGGGGGAGAGAGAGAGGGGGAGGAAGAGAGGGGGGAAAAGGAGAGTGGAAGAGTGAGGAGGGAGAGAGGAGGAAGGGAGGGGGGAGGAGAGGAGGGGGAAGAAGGAGGGAAAGGAGAGAGAGAGAGAGAGAGAGAGAGTTCACTTTTTATTTTGAAACATGGCCTCACTAGTTTGCCAGGCTAACCTCATATCTGTGATTCTCCTGCCTCTGCCTCAAATATAGCCGGGACTAACCCAGCTCCACCAAGCCTGGCTGTGCTCTCCACAGACTTCACACGTCAACACGGACATAGTATCGGTGGCAATAATGTTCTCCCAGCCTCTAGGCTGTCTCTTTGTTCTGATCATTATTTCTTTGCTTTGTAGAAGCCTTTTGATTTCATGTAATTCTATTTGGCAGTTGTTGAGACCTTTCTCCTATTGAAATCCTTTTCAGAAAGCCCTTGCCTATGCCTCTACCTTGAAGTATTTTCCCTATTTGTTTTAAAGTTCTTGAGTCTCCCATTAAGGACTTTGGTACATTTTGAGGGTTTTTTTTTTCCTACATTTTTTCTTTTTTTGGATGCTGTATAGTATTCTATTGTATATATTCTCTTTCTTCACTCATGTATCCATGGACACTTGAGTTCCTTCTGTGTTCTGTTGTTGTTGAGTTGAGACAAGATCTGACTATAAAGACAGGCTGATCTTAGACTCACCCTCCTCCTGCCCCAGCCTCCTCAGTGCTGGGTTGCAGGCACATTCTACCATGCTCAGCTGCTTTCGTGTCTTCATTTTTATACATAAGGCTACCATAAACATGGAGGTATAGATGATTTTTCAGCATAGCGATTCCAGCTCCTTCAAATACAGAACCCAAAAGTGAGGTTTCTGGATCTCATGGTAGGTATTTTAGGTTTCTGAAGAGCCTCCATACTATTTTCCAAAGTGACTGTCCCTTCTCCTAGCTCTTCCCCAATACTTGTTATTGTCCGTCTTTTTAACAGTAGCAATATTCTAACAATACATAATCAAATATTATATATAATTGTACTGCATAATATATAATTGTAGTTCTAACACACATTAATTTAGCGGCATGCGCTTTCACATAAGTGAGGACAAACATTTTTATAGGTCTGCTCACTTATCTTTCTTGAGAAACAGCTCTTCAAGCCCTCTGCCCACTTACCCATGTTTTAGTTGGTTTCCTTGCCACGGGTTGTATGCCATTCCCTACAGTCCTTCCTTATGCTCAGCAGACAAATTCTGAGACAAGCCTCTTCACCAGTAGGTGCTTGAAGTGGTGAACAATACGCAACTTACGATTCATTTTTCTATATGTAAATAATTGGGATAACACTTAATTTATCAACTGGTCATGAAAAGAAATTAAAGACCATTTCTAATAATAAAATGGAACAATTATAGCAATATGCTATGGGGAAAGCTTTTGAGAACAAAGGAGATGGATCCTTGGGTAAAGCACTTGCCTGGAACCTGTGTAGAACGGAGAGAGCGGCACAGAAGATGGGAGCCAGACCCTGGAGGCTCCTAGGACAGCCAGCTTGGAAGATACAATGGCAAACAAGAAACGCTGTCTCTAACAAGGTGGGAGGCAAGGATCAACATACATGCACACTTTTTTTTGATACTTTATTTACATTTCAAACAGTTTCCCCTTTCCAGGTCTCCCCTTTGGAAACTCCCCTATCCCATCCCTCCTCCCCCTGCCTCTATGAAGGTGCGCCCCCACCCACCCACTCCCATCTTCCCTCCCTGGCATTCCCTTACTCTGGGGCCTCTAACACCCTCAGTCCCAAGGACCTCTCCTCCCCCTGATGGCTAACAAGGCCATCCTCTGCCACATATGTGGTCTGAGCCATGGGTCCCTCCATGTGTATTCTTTGGTTGGTGGTCCAGTCTCTGGAAGCTCCGTAGGGGTCAGGCCAGTTGACACTGTTGCTCCCTCCATGGGGCTGCAAACCCCCTCAGCTCCTTCGGTCCCTTCTCCAACTCCTCCATCTGGGACCTCACACTCAGTCCAACAGTTGCTGTGAAGTGAATCTTGGGTATTCTGAAATTTTGTGCTAATATCCACTTATCAGTGAGTACATACCATGTTCATTCTTTTGTGACTGAGTTAGCTCGCTCAGGATGATATTTTCAAGTTCCATCCATTTGCCTGCAAATTTCATTAAGTCATTGTTTTTAATAGCTGAGTAGTACTCCATTGTGTAAATGAACCACATTTTCTGTATCCATTCCTCTGATGAGGGACATCTAGGTTGTTTCCAGCTTCTGGCTATTATAAATATGGCTGCTATGAACATGGTGGAGCATGTGTCCTTATTACATGTTGGAGCATCTTCTGGGTCTATACCCAGGAGAGGTATAGCTGGGTCCTCAGGTAGTATTATGTCCATTTTTCTGAGGGCCCACCAAACTGATTTCCAGAGTGGTTGTACCAGCTTGCAATCCCACCAACAGTGGAGGAGTGTTCCTCTTTCTCCACATCCTCGCCAGCATCTGCTGTCACCATACATGCACACTTGCATGTGCATGTGTGCAGGGGCTGGGGAACAGAGAAGGAGGAGGAAGAGGAGGATGAGGAAGCTGCTGGAACTGCTTTCTGTAATTCACACATAGCTACAGCTGCCGAGAGTAAGACCGTGGATGACAGAGAGCTACATTGCTTGTCTTGTAAGTTCACACCTTGTCGGATGCACGCTGTACAGATATTAATATTTCTTCCCAGTCTGCGGCTTGACTTTTCACTCTGTGCTTTCCTCGTTGTTTTGGTTCGATGAAATTCCAATTTTTCTATTTTTGCTTGTCTTGGATGTGCTTTTAGGGAATCCTGCCCATGAAATTATTACCCAAACAACATCATAGGTCTCCTACTCTGTGTTTCTTTTTTAAACCTACTATACTTTTATTTTAATGTTTTTCCTTTTTTTGTGATTAATTTACTTTACATCCTGAAGCGGTAATATGTTAAGCTGCTCTAAACTCCCCAGCGGGTGTGTGTGCCTCCTCTACATCTGCCCCAATTGTTTTCGATTCATGAGAGAGAGGGGGGAGGGAGAGAGAGAGAGAGAGAGAGAGAGAGAGAGAGAGAGAGAGAGAGAGAGGAGAGAGAGAGAGGTCTTATTTTTAATATGCCCCTAAGCAGTTCAACAGCAGCTGAGCCACTCCCAAACTTCCCCATGGCTAACACACTCCCTTCTCCGATATTCTTGATAACTTTCTAAAATCTCTACTTCATCTCTGCTACCCCAGACCCCATCGGGTGAGTGGCCTCTTGGGTCGCGCTCACACACACACACACACACCATTCTTACATGGCTGCCCTCTGTCTTCCCCATCTCTCAGTTTGCACCCTATTCCTTTCCTGGCATTACGATTCTGAAACCTCCTTCTTCCTGCGGTCCCTTGCCTGGGAAATCTCTGTCTCCTTGTGCAGCCATTGGCCGCATGCAACTTTAGTTACCAATTGGAGCTAACTGGGGGCAGGGACCCTCCGTGTCTGACGTGCAGATTCCTGTGTGATTTGGGGAGCTGAACCAACACAAAATAGCATTACAACCAATCCACAACATCCTAATCTCAGCTTCCCCTCCCTTCTCTCCTCCCACTCTCTCCCTTTCCCCTCCTCTCCCCCCCATTCTCCTGTCCTTCCTTTCTCCTCAGAAAAGGGAAGGCTTCCCATGGATATCAACCCGTCTCAGCGTAACAAGTTGCAGTAGGGCTAGGAGCGCCTTCTCCTATTATGGCTAGACAAGGTAGCCCAGTTAGGGGGAAGGAATCCAAAGGCAGGCAACAGAGTGAGAGATAGCCCCTAACCCTGCTGTCAGGATTATCACATGAAGACCCAGTTGCGCATATGTACTGAGGGCCTAGGTCTGTTCCATGCATGCTCCCTGGTTGGTGGTTCAGTCTTTGTAGCCTCTTTAGGGCCAGATTAGTTGACTCTGTAGGTTTCCTTATGGTCTCCTTGACCTCTCTGGTTCCTTCCTTCCTTCCCCTCTTCCACAGGATTACCCAAGCTCTGCCTAATGTTTGGCTGTGGGTCTCTGCATGTGTTTCTATGAGTTCCTAGATAAAGCTTCTCAGATGACAGTTATTCTAGGCTCCTGTCTTCAAGTACAGCAGAGTATCAGGGGTGCTCTTTCTCAAGGTATGGATCTCAAGCTGGGCTAGTGATTGTTTGGTCATTATAACATTCATTTTAAAATGCTATATATTATATATACACACACATTCAGTTGATAACATGTAATATATCTTCTTAAAAGAAATTATGTCGCAGCAGTTCTCTGGTGGTGTTTTTTGGGACACTTAAGTATACGATCATATCATCTGCAAATAGTGATATTTTGATTTCTTCCTTTCCAATTTGTATCCCTTTGACCTCCTTTTGTTGTCTAATTGCTCTAGCTAGGACTTCAGTTACTATATTGAATAGATAGGGAGAGAGAGGGCAGCCTTGTCTAGTCCCTGATTTTAGTGGGATTGCTTCGAGTTTCTCTCCATTTAGTTTGATGTTGGCTACTGGTTTGCTGTATATTGCTTTTACTATGTTTAGGTATGGGCCTTGAATTCCTGATCTTTCCAAGACTTTTATCATGAAGGGATGTTGAATTTTGTC
>CM052709.1:8644866-8661730 GCA_028551405.1 Uromys caudimaculatus
GGGGGGTGGGAGGTGGAATTCCCTCCTAGAGGCGGGTTGAGGAGGGGAGGGGGGGTATCCAAAGAGGAGACTCAGAAAAGGGGAAACATTGGAAATGTATATAAAGTATCAAAAATAAAAAAAAAAATAAATAAAAAAAAGGAGAAAAAAGAAAAAAAAATAATAAATAATAAAAAAAACATCTAGAAAAATCTATTAACTATTGACATCTTAACTAATTAATCCTTTAAATCAATTAATTAATAAATCCTTTTAATCCATGAACATGCTACAATTTTAAAATATTTAAGCCTAATTTCTTCCATAAGCATTTTGTAATTTTTGCTGTCTAATCTCACTCATGTTTTGTTACTTTTATAATTAAGAATCGTTTATTATTATTATTATCACTTATTAATTTTGAGACAGGGTTTTACCTTGTAGTCTTGGATAGCTTGGTACTCACTATGTATATGAGAATAGCCTCAAGCTCACAGAGGTCCTTCTGCTTCTGTCTTCTGAGCTGGGATTAAAGTTGTTCACCACCATACCTGGGTTATTTCATTCTTGATAATGTCTAAGAAACTGTTGCTTTTCCCTACAAACATATGCAACACCATAATTTCATACCTACACTTGTTTCTCGGTATGTTATTTTTTAAGTGAGGAAGAATGGAATGAAAGCATTGGTCTTAATTTATAACATGCTCTGTTTAGTGTGAATGGCTCTTTAAGTAACTGGAATGTATTCTACCTGTACAGCTGTGTGTGAGCGTGTGTAGGTGAATCTGTTTGTGTGCACATCTCTGTGTATAACTGTGTGTTCATGTATGTCTGCGTGTGTCTCTCTGTGTTGGTGTTCATATCTCTATATGCATGTTTCTGTATATGGTTATATCTATATATGTATCTGCATGTCTCCCTATGTGTGCATGTCTCTTTGGGGGATGTATTGTGCGCCTATAGTGTGCATCAGAACAGACTAACGTGGAGGATAGCGTCTACCATGTCTTCTTCTTGATATACTTCCTCCCTTACATAAGGCAGGTCATTCTGAGTTGACAACATGCGGTAAAGGGCCACACTGCAGATATCACAGCCTGATTACCGTCCTCTTCCATACATGCTCCTTCCAGGGACCTCAATATATTCTTCAGTCATCAGCCATCTTTGAGGAGTTTCCATACTCCTGAGGTAGATCTCGTTCACCAGGGAGACACTCCACTTCACACCATCTACAGGAAGATAAGCCATCCCAGTCATTTCCATTAGGGACCATCCACTCTGAAATGGCTCTGCCATTGTTGCATGTCTGTTCATCCACAGCAGAGGCCATTGCTATAGCATGGTATTCCACAGAACATGGAAAGCGATCTGATTACGCTCGCTCTAAGTATAAATGTTCTTTATAGGCTCCTGTGTTACAACGCCTGGTCCCCAGCTGGTGGCGCTGATTTGGAAGGCTGCAGCCCCTTTAAGGAGTTGAGGTTTACTGAAGGAAGTAGGTCACTGAGATCAGGCTGTGCAGCCTAACTCTAGGCTCACACTCTGCTTCCTGGCTGTGGATACATTATGATCATGGCATTCCAAAAGCCATGCTTCCCCACGGTGACGGACTGTACCCTCCTTGAACTGTGAGACCCTCCTTGCTTAAGTTACTGTTGCCAGGATATTTTATCACAGCAACAGGAAGTGACTGAGACAGTTGGTTATATGGAGAATTTGCACTAGCAATTTCTCCCATGTTAAATGGCTCGGCTTTAATTGAATGTCTTATCATCCAATGTGTGGGAATGCAACTGTTTCTCCCTAAGTCATCTTTGATGGTGATCCTTGTTTGGGCTCCAGTGGTTTGTACTATTTTTGGGGGGTGGGGGAGGAACATGAACGAATGTTTATTTATTCCAGATAGTACACCACTGACAGATCCACTCAAGCCTAGCTTGGTGAATTCAACAAGTTCCTTGGGGGTTACAAGAGAATCAGGGATTACTCATAGCAGAGGTGACTCCAAGGCAGCTGCATCATCACAAAGCCCATACCACCAAAGATGACTCATGAAAGCTGTATCCCGAGAGTTCATTGCCCAACATGCAGACAGCTCCACCAAAGCCTCTTGCCTCCAGCAGCTATTTACTGACCCAATATCCTAGGTAGTGACCATGTGAATCTAGTGACTATTTGAGCTTCCCGTGCCTCTAACATTCATGAGCTATCTAAGGGCTGTTAGCTTCCTAAGTCTAATTAGTCTGTCTCTCCCCTGAAGGAATGTATGTTTTAGTTTAGAGGAAGTAGCCACACAACAATGAGTCCTGAGGAATATATTCAGGGATAGCTCCCCACTTCTCCCTTCCCTTATCAACCAGATCCGTTTCTCTCTAGCCTGTGTGTGTGTGTGTGTGTGTGTGTGTGTGTGTGTGTGTGTGTGTGTGTGCTTGTTATTGCTTTTCCCTACTCCTCCACTGAGGATCAAACCCAGGGCCACTTACAAGTTAAGAATGGTTTCAACCACCACCCCTGTTTTTCCTCTTTTGACATCTCTGTCTTTGGGTTTCTGTGGCTTTATGTCCAGCATGGCCTCCTTACCCTTTATCTTTCATTCAGGGCTTCTTAGCTTTCTCTTACCAAGTGCAGATAGCTTCCAGACATTGGAGAGAGCAAAGTGG
Source organism: Uromys caudimaculatus (assembly GCA_028551405.1). NCBI lineage: Eukaryota > Metazoa > Chordata > Mammalia > Rodentia > Muridae > Uromys > Uromys caudimaculatus. Next base: position 8,647,512 of record CM052709.1, read on the forward strand.
TTCACTGCTGGCTAGCCATGGGATTTGATGGTTGGCTAAATTCTGTGGGTGAACTAATGAGTAAGGAGAGTTGGTGCAGTGTGGAGAAGACCAGGTGATGTGCAAATGTAGCTTTTATTTTTCAGATATAATTGTCTTCTTGGAGGCTTACTGTTGAATAAGCTCACCCTTTCTAGCTCTTTCTCAACTCTGACTGGCTGGTTCAATTCTACTGTTCTGGCTCAAACTCCTCTCCAAGCTGACTGATTCAATCTGGCTTCTCTTGGCTTCTCACTGAATTACTCTGCTTGACCTCAAACTAACTCTGGGAATTTGTTCTAATCTTCTGACTCCTTCTCATTCTCTGGCTCATTCTGTCTTCACCTGCAACCTGTCTCTGTAAAACTGTCCTGGTAAAACTGCCTCCTCCTCCTCCTCCTCTTTTTCCTCTTCCTCCTCCTTCTTCTCTCTCTCTTCTCTTTTCTCTCCACCTCTCTCCTCTATCTGCCCTGCTCTCTTAAGTCACCTCTCTTTCCTGTGCTGTTCTAATGAGAGTTGGGTGTATCCTATCTCTGACTCATTCTGTAAATCTTTCTCTGACTCATCACTTTGTCCTTTAATTATATGTCATTTTCAAACATGGCTGCTTCCTTCTACAAACCAAAATTACGTTCATTGTTTTGGATTAAAGATGTGTGCTAAGGATCTCTCTGTATTCCAGCCAGAGGGATTAAAGGTATGTCATTCCAGATCACATAGACCTAGAAGGTCTTTGGATGTGATCCCTTGCCAGAGCAGCCATGTTGGTGGACTAAAATTTCTCTACAGTGATGTGTTGGTTTAGACCCATGAAATGCAGAGTTGGTGGCAGTGCAGGAGCTAGACACCTACCTGTCCATCTTCCTCAGAGACAGTGGTCCCTCTGAAGGCATCTGTACTTAGAAAAGGTATTTAGGGGGACTTGAGGGCCATGCTTAAGGGTGAATTCATACAAACAATTCAGTCTTTGGACCACCAAGATCTTGCTGCTGAGATCCAAGAAGACCCAATTCCTTGCCTTATGCTGGCTGCTCATGTGCCGTACCATCAGGACTTGGGTTTCTAGACACTTTGAAGGAAGAGTAAGCCCAAATCTACCCCTGTTTCAGTTGCCAGCTCAGTGGCTCAAAACCAAAGTGAACCATAATCAACCAAAGCAAAGCAAAGATAGAAATCTAAGCCATAAGCCTTGGCATACTAGCTGTAATGATAGTGTGTATCTGTATCTGTGTCTGTCTGTCTGTCTGTCTCTCTCTCTCTCTGTGTGCATGTGCGTGTGTCTGTGTATGTGTGTTTGTTTCTCTCTATGTGTCTGTTTCTCTCTCTCTCTCTCTCTCTCTCTCTCTCTCTCTCTCTCTCTCTCTCTCTGTGTGTGTGTTTGTGTGTGTGTATGTATGTATGTTTGTATGTATGTATGTTCTTGGTCCTTTATCCTAGTTGGTAATGAGTTCTCAAAAATGTAACTGCCAGATCACAATGAGTTTCAGGAAAAGTTGTTCTGGGTCTACGTACAGCAATGTCCAACTGAGAGAACTTCAAGATGCAGGGCAAATGCAGACCAGGGTAGCCTTATAATGTCATTGCACCCCTTCTGGGAGAGAATTGTCCCTGAGGATTAGAAAGGCTGGGGAATGTTTAGGTATTTGAAGTTCTAATGATTGGACAGTTCCCACACCTCTCCTCACATCCTTACTTGTATCCAAATCTCACCATTTGTCCAGGTGCCATCTGTGGTCTTGGTGTGCCCCTGGGATGTTGGTCATCAGTACCTGGGCAGAGGTCCTGGTGGAAGATCTGGGAAGGTGTGAGAAGCATCTTGCTGAAAGCGCACAGTCTGCTGGCTCCTGACTCCCACACAGCCTCACAAGGCTCTGTTGCTTTTACTGTCTTTAAGTGCTAGGGATTGAACCCATCCATGCTCTCCTGGCCCAGCTCATAGGATCTTTGAGCATATGCAGTGCATATGCACATGTGTGCATGTTCATATGGAAGCCAGAAGTTCATATTGGGTACCTTCCTCAAACCCAACAAGCTCAGTTGGTAGAGCATGAGACTCTTAATCTCAGGGTCATGGGGTTGCACCTCACATTTGGTGCCAGTTGTTGGTTCGAGTCCACCCTGCCACTGGGCATGGCTCCTTGGGGAGTCAGAATGCAGGGAGTTTGACTGCACTTATTCCATGCTGCCACTGGGGCAAGTACTGGATTGTAGGAAGTGCCGAGACACTGCTTTGGGGGTGAGAAAGCACAGTCTGAGATGTGGGAAAGCTGGAGCTGGTTTGGGGGTCCTGGGGTCTGTGATGAGGCTGAAGCTATGGGGTTTTTAGAGTCTTGGACATCCACACACTGTTGAGAGTCCTGGAAGAGCCAAGAACAGAGTTGGGGGCTCAAGGAACAGTGTCTGGTCCGGGGGTAAGGGGTGGAGGGAGCTCTGTATTGTCCCAGCAGAGATTGTCTTTAGCTTGGCAGAGGCAGGCTTGGTGGTGGTTGTGCCTGGGAGCGCAAAGAGGCCTTCTACTGGAGAATTAAGCTGTGGCTCTATAGTCAAATGGCTTCTCTATGGCTCCCCACAGGGGATCTTGATGAAAGAGACAGTCCATGGTTCTAAACAGTTTATTGGTTGTTCATGGCAGAAAATGGATGCATAATGTACCATACCCACTTCTCAGGATAGTCCTGAGATTAAATACCTTTTGCAGGGAGGAATGCCTGGGAAGGAAGCTTATTGACTAACCCCTCCCCCTGGGGCCTCTAGGCACCTCATTAGCATGGAGAACTCTTGTTTCGAGCCTACATAACCATAGGGCACATCTCTTTTATGTGAGGAGCACGGTATGTGTGTTCCAAGGCAGGAGTCGTCTGGCAGGGAGAGAGGAGTCACCTAAGTCTCAGGTGTGTGCCCATCCAGTCTCTGGGTCCCAACCTGCTCTACCTTTACCAAACTTCCTGGCATGGTTTTACATCCCACACTCAATCACCCTCCCTCTTGTTTTATGGGGGGAGTTTCTCACTGAAGGACACCCCAAAGTCTAGTTTAGGGTAGATCTAGGTCCTGGAGCTGTTCTTTGAAGGGTGGCTGTGTACCAGAGATATTCATTTGATTCACAAGCTCTTCAATCCTCTCAGTAAGTTCCCCTTAGCAGGGTACCCCAAGTTTTCTGACCTGACAGGGTAGAAGAGTGGATGAGCAGAAGGGCTTGTCTGGGAAGAAGCAAGTGTGCCTCAGTCTATAGAATGTCCTGTGGACCTTGTGGACCCTAAGAGATCTGAACAGCTGGCAAGGTGAGGCACAGGGCACCTCATCTCCTCCAGCAGCCATGTCAGCAGAAGCAAAAGCAGCTCAGTGGGAATGTATCAGGGAACTGAAGGGGTGAGACAGCAGGGATGTTTCTTGGTCTCTTTGCCTTGGCATCTCCGTGAGGCCACAGAGCTCCATGGATACAGTGTGAAGAGAATTGTTCTGGCGTGCTTTATTTTAGGTGTGGAGAAACTCAGAGCATCTCTACCTCAGCTCTAGCCACCACTTTGATCAGCTCTGGTTTTGTATGTCTGTGCAGTGTACACCCAGCTATGGAACACATGCATCCAGACAAAAGTGGGCCTGACTAATGTCCAGCTGTCCCTTCCATTAGCTGTGCTGTTGTTGAGCCTCAATCTGCCTCAAAAGGCCATGTGGTATTAGACATGTCACATTACTCTTAGCTCTTTGTGGGTAGCTGCTCTTTCTGGCCTTCTGCTCTGGAGTGCCTCCATCAGGAAGAAAGGACATCTCTCTGTGTAGGCTAAGCACCAGCGCCTGCTGCAGTTGCAGTGTGGCCTTCTGCTGGCACAGCTCTGGTTTTCCTCTGTCTCTGTCTCAGAAGGCAACAGATAGATAAATCAGTGCATGGATAGAGAGGGTCTAGTACCCTAGCTGCTCCTGAGAAGGCCTAGGGAGGGTCACTGTCCTTTCTCTGGGAGGAGGAGGCTAGACTGAAGGTAGATACATACAAGCACCCTTTCTAGTGGCAGGACCTCACCATTAATGTGTGTGTGTGTTTGTGTGTACGAGAATGTGTTTGCAAGTGTGTAAGCATACATGTGGCAGCCTTAGGTAGGCTCTTCCTTAGGGCCCTGCCCACTTAGGTTTTTGTTGTTGTTGTTTTTGTTTGTTTGTTTTATTTTTTGAGGTAGTGGCCTGAAACTTACCAATTCAGCAAGGCTGTCCCTCCAGTGAGCTACAGAGATCCATCTGTTTCTTCTTCCTCTCCTCTGGAGTTACAATCACTTGTGTCCAGTTTTGCGTGTGTGTGTGTGTATGTGTGTGTGTGTGTGTGTGTGTGTGTGTGTGTGTGTGTGTGTGTGTGTATGTGTGTGTGTGTGTATGTGTGTGTGTATGTGTGTATGTGTATGTGTGTGTTTATGTGTGTATGTGTGTGTTTATGTGTGTATGTGTGTGTTTATGTGTGTATGTGTGTGTGTATGTGTGTGTATGTGTATGTGTGTATGTGTGTGTGTGTGTGTGTGTGTATGTGTGTATGTGTGTGTGTGTGTGTGTGTGTGTGTGTATGTGTGTATGTGTATGTGTGTGTGTGTGTGTGTGTGTGTGTGTGTGTGTGTGTAAGTTCTGGGAATCAAACTCAGTATCTCACACTTGTACAACAAGCCCCTCTGTCCCTGCAACCTCCAGCATTTTCTGTTTGTTTGCCTAATCCCAGGCTCAGTTGCTTGCTCCGTTAAGGTGGGAGCCAGAATCAACAGAGACACAAAAGCCACCATGGCTCAGCAGATCACCTGGCATACCTCCTTTGGCACCAGTTCAGGCAAGCTGGTGTAATGGGAAGATTAAAGGATTTGTAGTTAAACACGCCAGCCAAATCCCAGCTGGATTGCTGATTATATGACTAATTATGCATCAAATTATGTAATTATGTCGTGAATTGCACACCTCATTATGTAATATGTGCCAACTTGACTTTCTGCCACGGAGCCTCAGTGTCTGCATCTGTACAGTGGGTATGGTGCTAATGGAGATTGAAGAGGTTGCAGAAGAAATTGCCCACAATCCCCTGCATTTCACCAGTCCTTTTCTACTCAGATTCCATGGATTTTTTCTGTTTTATTCCTGTGAGGTATGTCTCTCTGTGTGTGTGTGTGTGTGTGTGTGTGTGTGTGTGTGTGTGTGTGTGTGTGTACACATATATGTATTAAGTCTCTACTTTGATTGCTCTATACCTTACTTGTTATTTATTTATTTATTTATTTATTTATTTATTTATTTAGATATGGTCTCTTATTGAACCCAGAGCTCACTAATTTAGTTAGGTTGGCTGATCAGAAAGTCCCCGAGATTTATCTATCTCTGCCTGTCCAGCAAAGGAACTACAGGAACCCGTGGCCACACTTAGTATTTGTTTGTTTTGGTTCTGGGGGGATTTAAACTTAGGTCCTCACGTTTGCACAGCAAGTGCTTTATTGATGGGACTATCACCCCAGATCCTGTAATGCCTTCTGAGCCTGCATTGCCTAATTGATGCTGAGAAAGTCCTTTATGGATGGACTTGGCTCATTCCCTCCCGCCCCTCCTTCACCTGGCCCATGCTGGCCTCCTGGTGCCAGCATCTCTCTAACAATGCTGTGAGGTTGCTGAGCACAGCTCTTTCTGAATGCTGCCTGATGCCTGTGGCTTCCAGCTAGGCTGTGGGTCTAGTAAATACACACATGTGCACTGAGAAGAATGTTCTGCACCACATGTGAGCTGACATAGAAAGGACACCAGGCAGCCACAGAACAGCGTGTCATATCAGCTGACTCAAGCGTGTCCCTGATGACCCAATGACAACTTGAGACATCTTCTTTTTTTGCCTCTCAGATAAAAATGACCAACATGCATGCTTATTGTACTGACTCCACTTCCGCGCAGCACCTGATGCACGGCTCTGGTACAGCAATTTCCTCTGGATTGAAACTTTCTCTCCTGGAGGAAGGTTCAAGCCACTCAAAACTTAAAAGATTTACTGGGCTTCTCCCTAAGTTCCTACAGTCCCTGTGCTGTGTTACATTATCAAGGACAACAGCTTGGGCGAGCGACTCTGAGGAGAGGAGCTGCCTGGAGAAGACTTTCTGACCTGCTGAGCTGCCTGCAAGTTATACAGAGAGGTCGATGGGTGCAGCTGGCTCTTGTGCATGCTGGGATGGGCTGTATGCAATGCACTCCTGTAAGTCACTCTGATAGACGCAACAGCTTACCAAGTTGAGCTTTGGTGGGACCATTTGTAATTATTCCGCGATAAGTCCCTCATCTGGGGTGCGTAGACACGTGCTCACATCTCTCCAGGAGAAGTCACACAACACTTTTGGCTCCTGAACAGAGAGGGACTTGATGGGACCAGAGAGAGGTTGTGGAAGAATGGTTACACTGGCCCTGAATTAGGCACTGAGACAACTGAAGTGGATTCTGGTAATGATGGAGTGTCTGCAGGGGAAGCCTTGATGTGACCATGCTTGCCCACGTGGTATGAGATGGTGAACCTTCTGGCTGGTGCTATGTGTAGAGCTGTGTAGCTAAGGGTGAGCCATTGGAAGATTGGAGAGTCCACTGGAGGATCCCAGGATGGATGTCATTAACTGTGTGGTATGGAGTTGTTTACTTCCTTGATGAATGAGGTCTGCCGTGTGTTTGGGGACATGCTGATAATGGCTGAAAGATGAGAGAAGACATAGCTGTCCCTAAAGGTTGCATGCATGGGACAGGAGCAAGTCTTTGTAGCAGTCGCATGGCCACTGCTCTGTGTGGTAAGTCATGCATCTTAGGTGGGGGTGGCTGCTCTCAGGGAAGCTTCCATGAGGAACTACAACGGGAGGGGCTGCAGGTAGTGCCTTCCTCCTTAGCTTACTGTTTTCATGGACAAAGCAAATTAAAGAGAGGATGAGATGGATGGCTTGCTTAGGGAACTGGAAGGAAGAGAGGACAGATTAGATCTATGCTGAAGAGTCCTTTCTGGAACCTAGAAATTCATGGGCAGAATTAGGGGTGTGTGTGAAGAGAACCCAGTAGAAGTGATAGAGGACAGCTCGCAGGTCCCATGATCTGACATGCAGATGAGTCCTCAGCAATGGTCCAATAAAAGAAACTATGACAATCAGGGAATGCTCAGCACCCAGGGGGCTTGAATTTACAAAGACTTTTAAATACACAATGAACCAGAAGCTTACATGTGGCGATGATGGTGGACTGGAGCTGTCCTATGGAGGTAGAAATACTGAGCAGCATAACTGCCTATTCCTCCTTAAGACAAAGGCTGCATAGATGGAGACAACATGGGGGAAGCCAGTCTCTGATGGACTGGCTTGTAGGAGCCATTAGGGGCATTTGGTTATTGCTGAGGTTCCCATAAATACCAGGGCCTGGAAGACAACAGAGGAAAGACAGGGGTTTCTAAAAAAAAAAAAAAAAAAGTTTGTATGAAAGGGACAGGGTTTGATGTTAAGATCTCTCAGCCAGATAGAGCTTTGCAGACATTGAGCCCCAGGTTGGGACATGTTCTTTATGAGGTAGGAGAAGCTCTGGCATGTAAATTCAGTTTGTAAAGTACAGGTACAATTAAGGGGGATGGCAGAATGGGAAAGAAGACCAAGGTAGTTTATTTGGGCAACTCAAGGAAAATGTGGCAAGAAGATGTGTTAAGTTGGAATACTGAGAGCGAGAGAGTGAGAGAGCGAGAGAGCGAGAGAGAGACAGAGAGAGACAGAGACAGAGACAGAGACAGAGAGAGATTTTGGAAACCTTTAAAGTCTTAGCAGTGGTTCGCAGGGAACATAAATAGTAAAACAATGCAGGTAATAAAGATTAAGCCAGTCCTAGGGTGGGCAACTACTCCCCAGAGTGTGCACTGTGTATCTCTTCCAGTCTAGAGGGGCTGGAGGTTCCTCACCCAGCCAGGTCTGGCTGACAGAAGCCATAGCGTTGGCCCGGAGCCTGTAAGGACCAAGGGGCTGGCTCCCAGGCAAGCATAACTAGAGTGCTGTACGCAGGCACTGAACTGGGAGGCATAAGCCGACGTTGGGGGCTGCCACCTGTGATCATCTGGATCTCACCTGGAATGGATGACAGTGGACCTTTAAGGATCATGTACTCTCCGTGAAAGTTTTTGTTCCATACTGATCACCCTTGGGGTTTTGACAGTTCTGTGAGGGCATCTGAGAGGATGGTGAAAACAGCAGTGAGGTGACTGAAAAGAAGGTGCCTGGCCAAGCAGAAATGGACATTCCTCAAAGCCACCCGCTGCTAGCACTAGGCTACTCCCCAGGTGAGCCTCAGCTCGTACCACACAGGGGTCTGCAGATCCTCTCTAGTGGGCACCCAAGGCTACAGGGGTACTAGATTGGAGTCATTACAGTCGCATGCTTCCTCAGACCAGTTCAGCCCATGGGTGGCAGCCTGGCCAGGAGCAGAGCATGGTTCATAAACTGGCGAATCCAGAGATGCGATTTAAATCATGTTTTCATTCTTCCTTGTGCACATAAGCATATGTGTGTGCAGTGCTTGCATTTATACAGAGGCATTTGTGTGTGCAGGTGCACACACATGCGTGTATGCAGGTGGAGGTTGGAGAAAACGCTCGGGTGTTTCCTCAAATGCTGTCTACCCTGAAGTTTTTGAGAAAGACTCTTTCGTCGTCACCAAGCAGGCTAGGCTGGTGGTCAGTGGGCCCCACAGACATGTCTGTCAAAGTTACAGGAGCACCACCAGGAACACCACCATCCCCCACTCTCCACCCTACCTCCCAATCCCTGCTTATTTCAAATGGGTACTGGGGATGTTTCCTGTTCTGCTCAGCAGCAGGCAAAAGCTGATTTCTGAATTTATCACACCTGACAGAGACATCCTCACCAGCCAGACACTGGGCCCTTAATTACCCTTTAGAATTCATTTCACTCCAGAATTATTTTGACTCCTATGCCTGGTCATACTAGGCAGAGGGAGTCATTAGCAAATAGACAGGGAAACACAGAAACTTGTCAGCAGATGGATTACAAAGGAACACAATTTTACGCAAAACGCCTTTGCTTTTTAAAAAAGCGTTTGTGCATAAATTAGTCTGTCAGCAAATGCATACGCCTAATTGCAGGAAAAAAAATGTGTCCCGCCATAATATCAGCTACAGAGTCACTTCTTGCAAAGCAGAAGTGATTGGGCACGTTATTAATGGAGCAGAAGAGTCAACTGCTTTCATTAAATTGCTTTTAGGAGAGAAGAAGCCTATTAGAATTCATTTTATAACATACTTATTCCTTTTTACAATTTATTGAGTATTTAACTCTTGTTTGCAGACCGGCTCAAGTAGCGTTCTGCCCTTTTTGAGTAAAACTAAAAATAAGAAATAAACGGTAATAACAAGTGTAATGATTAGACCCAGCAGGGTAGAAAGCAAGCAACATCTCAGTGTCTCTGCATCAGCTGGAGTTCTGACCGGGGCTGGGGAGCTGGGGTGGCTGCTGAGCCTGAGGGAACCTGTGAGGGGCGCTGTGGGCATTTAGATGTTCTGACTGGATGTACTTGTGTGAACAACTTACATCTGCCCAGACTTGGGGAAGCATACTAAACCATGTCATTGCTGCTTTTGCAAATCTGGCTGGGGGTCTCAAGTGGACCCCATGAATCTTCTGATTTCTGGATCAGGTAAAGAGCAGATGTGTGGCAGTGTATTCCAGATGTTATAGCTTGCATGGTGGATGTCTCTGTTCTGGGTGCCTCTTTGGAATGTCTTTATTATTGATGGCAGTTGGGTGCAGCAGACAGGCCTAATGACTATCCCATGCTAAGCTAAGCTTCTGGCAGGATCTGGTGTGAGGTGAGGTGTGAGGTGAGGTCTGGGCAGCACTAGAAGTAGTTCACGGTGGACTGAGACTCAGGGTGCTCAGGATAGTTCCTTGGAAAGCAATTTTGTGGCCAACTGTACCTGTTGTTTCATGTATTCTAAACACTATGTGTCTTTGCACATTGACACATCTACAAACAATACCCTCCCTTGAGGTTTGTTTATCTCAGAGTGAGGCTGACACACACAGGTCCTCAGCATCCCCTACTCATTCCTTCAGCTGAAAGATGGTGGCTGTCAAATGAGACTTTGCCCTGACTTGCACCGTATTATATAAAATTGGTTTTTTTCCCAAACTGCACCTTTCCTTGAACAACTCCATTTTATGAGAAGCTTTTTACTCCATTCTGAGGATAACAGATGGCATCTATCTATCTATCTATCTATCTATCTATCTATCTATCTATCTATCTATCATCTATCTACCAGTCATCTATCTATGTATCTATGTATCTATGTATCTATGTATCAATTATCTATCTATCTATCTATCTATCTATCTATCTATCTATCTATTATCTATATCCATCTATGTATTATCTATGTGTCTATGTATCATCTATCTGTCAATCAATCAATCATCTACATCTATGTATCTATTATATATATCTATCATCTATATATCTATTATATCTATCATCTCTATCTATGTATCTGATTATCATCTATCTATCTATTATCTATATCTATCTATGTATCTATGTGTCTATGTATCATCTATCTGTCAATCTATCATCTATATCTATGTATCTATCATCCATTCATCCATCTATCTATCTATCTATCTATCTATCTATCTATCTATCTATCTATTATCTATATCTATGTATCTATGTGTCTATGTATCATCTATCTATCTATCTATCTATCTATCTATCTATCTATCTATCCATCCATCCAAGCAATAACTTGGCTTAGCATGCTTAGTGGACTGGTGTTTGGCACTATCTGTCCAGTGGCACCATTCAACGGGAACTGATAAATGACTTATTCCTGGAAGTAGATTACATCCCTAAATCTAGCCCCAAGGCCTATTCCCTTATTTGGTCACTTCCTCTTACCGAGGCTGAACTGACTACCAAGGTTCAGCTATCAAAGCATTGAAGTCCAACAATCAAAAGCCCCCTTTGTCCCCCCTAATTAACATGCCCATTCAAAATTAACCACCTCGTCCTAACAGGAGGCTTCCCCTTTTACCATTATAAACTGCCATTTTCCTAGGGGCCACATCTGTCTCCTCTCTATCCAGAGACAGTCCTTTGTCCTACTCTGGGACAAATGTCCCTTACCTCTCCCTTGCCCCCTTTCTTCCCCCGTTCCCTTCTCCTTCTCCACCAGCCTCTGTCCCTGTCTTTGTCCCTTATTCCTGACCTCTGCCCCTCTGGGGCAAATAAATCTTGGTCTTGGGGGTCCTAAGCCGATACTTTTCCTTTCAATGTGTGTGATCTGAGAGTAGTAGTAATTATAAGTGGATAGTAGTAATATAAGTAATATAAGTAGTAATTATAAGTGGATTAAAAGCATCTGTGTTCACCTTGGCTAGGCCTATCAAGGGAAGTGAGAGTGCCTGGCAAATTGCTACTATCAGAACCAGTCTACAATGTGGATTTATTATGCCATAAATTATGATGCTGTGTGTGTGTCTGTGTGTTTGTGTGTGTGTTTGACATAGTATGTATGCTCATGACAGTGGGACTTTATTTTTTTCTCTTTCATTTTTCTCTGCAATCCCAGAACTCAGGTTGGGGCAATAGTGGAAGCAGCAGTCTGGGTAAATACCACATGAATGATGGTGTAGACGTAAGGACCCCTGGGTAGTTAAGACACAGCAATCTGGGGGCCAGAGCACAAGAATTTGGAGTTGAGGATGGAAAAACCTACAAGAAAGGAGACACATGCACTCAAGCCTATAGGCTCTCACAGATTAGCCAGCTAAACACACTGAATCTGGCAAGGGGCAGTCAGGAAGAGAGGCCACAGGGAGCTGAGACAACACGGAAGCTGGAAGCTGAGCCTCGTCTGTGTGGGTGGAGATGTCTGCGAGTGGGACCTGTGTGCACACCTAACCCACATCTGCAGGGCTGTGCCCCGGGCAAGAGCTTCCTCTGTGAGCTGAGAATTGTGCTCAGAAGTGGCTCTGCAGTGTCCAAAAGTTCATTAAAAATGAGTTTGTAAAGTAAATGAGATTACTTGCCAGCTCTCGGGCCAGGACAGCGTTGCTCTCGGTATTTTATTATGTCTTCATAAAGCGCACCCTATGATGTCTTCATGGAGACTTGCTGAGCTGGCAGAAGAGCCTCCCTGTGGAAGGAAGATCAGCTGGCATTAAAACGAACCTATTAGCTGAGATACTTTATGAATGCCAGATGATCTTTGCTTTAGCCTCTAAGAAGATGAACTGCTTTCGAGATGCTTTTGAGAAGTTTTGGGGAAAGACAAATAGCCCAAGGTTAAGTAGAAGCACCCCTTCCTGCCCTGGTAATTTCCTTTTCTTAATTTGAGCCTGCAATCAGGAGCAGGGAGCTCACAGCTGTACTTGCAGGCAGCTTTGTTCCTGTCTCACCAGATGGTGGGCTGTACTTCCTGTGGTTGCTTGGTAGATTGATGGGTTGATTGGTTAATTCATTCATTTATTCATTGAAAAATATTTACCATGACTATTAAAGGCCAAGAACAAAATTAAGGACCTGGTATAAAGGACATCAGAAATGTAGGCCATATTTCATAGATTGTACAACTGGTAGTGTTAAAATGCCCATATTTACTAGATGCAGTCTATAGATTCAATCATACCAAAATAATGATACTTTAAAAAATTTTTTTAAAATAAGATCTAGCATGTGCAGGGTGATATAGCCAGAAATTATTAACTTTTTTTTTAGCCTCTAAAGAAACAGAAAAATAATCTTAAAATTCATACAGAACTGCAAAAGACCCCTGAATAGCCAAAGCATTTCTGGACAAAACCAACGAATCTAGATGACCCACAATGCTTCATTTCTGAGATGAAAAAAAAGTGCAGTAATTACAACAGCTTAGCAGCTGAGGATGTGCCCCAGGAGGCAAAGCTCTTGCCTAGCATGCATGAGGCCTTGGGTTTAATCTCCAGCCCCACAAAAAGCTGGGTGTCATAGTTCATGCCTGTAATCCCAGCATTGGGGAGGTAGAGGCAGGGGTGTTGGTTGTTCAAGGTCAGGGGTGTTGGCTACAGAGAAAGTACAAGGCCAACCTGGGCTAATGTAGCACCCTGTTTCAAAAACACAAAAATAAAAACAAACTTCAAAGCTCAGTATGCTTCTGACATGAGAACAGATACCCAGACCGATGGAACACAATAGAGTTTGGTAATCAACCATTTGTACTGAATTGATTTCTGACAGAAATGACAAAAACAAAACTTAAAACCCAGGCAACAAGAAAACATAATCTCCAGTAGGTGCTGCTGGGAATATTGAGTATCCACGGGTGAAAGGCCCCCGATCTCATACCACCCACAAGAACCAACTAAAAAGGTACGAAGACTGAGCTGTCTGGCCTACCTATAATGGTAAGAGTTCTTAGAAACATAAATTAAAAAGTTTAAAAAAAGGAAAATGTATAAATATTTGTATAGATTAAGAAAATAAGTTCAAACTTACAAAACATTTCTTTTTTTTTTTTCTTTTTTGATACTTTATTTACATTTCCAATGTTTCCCCCTTTCTAGATCTTTGGAAACCCCCTATCCCCTTCCCCTTCCCCACCTCTATGAGGGTATTCCACCTCCCACCCACCCGCCCACCCATTCCCGTCTTCCCACCTTGACATTCCCCTTTACTGGGGCCTCTAACACCCTCAGGCCCAAGGGCCTCTCCTCTCCCTGATGGCCAACAAGGCCATCATCTGACACATATGTGGTCTGAACCATGGGTCCCTCAATGGGTATTCTTTGGTTGGTGGTCCAGCCTCCAGGAGGACTCGGGGGGGGGGGGGTCAGGCCTGTTGACACTGTTGCTCCCTCCATGGGGCTGCAAACTCCTTCACTCCTTCAGTCCCTTCTCCAACTCCTACATCTGGGACCTCACTCTCAGTCCAGTGGTTACTGTAAAGTGAATCTTGGGCATTCTGAACTTTTGGGCTAATATCCACTTATCAGTGAGTACATGTCATGTTTGTTCCTTTGTGACTGAGTTACCTCGTTCAGGATGATATTTTCAAGTTCCATTCATTTGCCTGCAAATTTCATTAAGTCATTGTTTTTAACAGCTGAGTAGTACTCCATTGTGTAAATGAACCACATTTTTTGTATCCATTCCTCTGCTGAGAGACATCTGGGTTGTTTCCAGCTTCTGACTATTATAAA
>CM052709.1:8662230-8693839 GCA_028551405.1 Uromys caudimaculatus
GTTAAGTCCATTTGGTTCATTACCTCTGTTAGTTTCACTGTGTCTCTGTTTAGTTTGTGGTTCCAAGATCTGTCCATTGATGATAGTGGAGTGTTGAAATCTCCTACTATTATTGTGTGAGGTGTGATGTGTTCTTTGAGATTTTTCTAGATGTTAATGCTATCCCTATAGAAATTCTAGTAAGATATTTTTCTTGTCAAAGTACATCATCATAGTCGAAATGCATTAGAGGAAGGAAGAAATAAAGAACAGAAAGTGAGAGGAAGCGCCTTTCCAGATGTTGTAGGCCTCGTATGCAGTCACAAACTCATGACACTGTGGGGCTGACAGGAAATATACTTTGATCAGAAAAAAAAAAAAAGAGAGGGAGAAGGGAGCTGGGAGACAGCTCATTGACTAAAGTGTTTTCTTCCTCAGATACACGAGGGCATGAGTTTAGTTTCCAGAAGGCACAGAAAGATTCCAGGAATGATGGAACCCACTTGTAATCCCAGCACTGGGGAAACAGAGGCAGGCAGGTCCCTACGGCCCACTGACCATCCAGTCTAGGTCCATTTGTGAGCTCCAGGTAAGCAAAAAACCTGATCTCAAAAGGAGGTGAACAGTGCTCCCGAGGATGCTGGCCAAGCTTGTCTTCTGGGCTCCGTGCATGTGCACACGCATCTACAGGCATGTTCCCACAGGTACATGGACATGTGGACATACATGCATGCACACTACACATACATATACACACCAAAAAAACGCAGCCCCATACACATAAAACCACATGGACACTTAGAAATGGACAAAGGCAGCTTGAGCAGAGTGATGGTCTTTTCAGTTTACCACATGCTCAACAGAGTTATGCACCCATAAATGTACATTTAAACCATACACAATGTGCCCAGAAGATGGCTCCACTGATATCCTGCTTGTCTTGCAAGCATGGTGACCTAAATTCAATCTGCACAGTTGTGTAGTGTTAAAATCCTACCCATGGGGAGGCACAGACAGGTGGATCTCTGAGACTTGCTGATCAGCCTCGCTCAGGAAGTGTGGTGGGCCATACCTTCAGAAGAACACCTCTGGCCTCTACGTACACAGATACACATGCATGCACACCTCCATCCATACAAATAGGCATATTCGTGCACACACATAAACATAAGAAATGATAATAACAAGATAACACTATGTGCCTGTCGAGGCCCAGGAATGATGGGAAAAGCCAAATGCTGGTAAAGATGGTGAGAAACTGGAACATTCCTTATATAAAATGGTAAGACGCTTTACAAATAGTTTGGCGGCTTCTTTTAAAGCTAAGTGTGTAGTTACGTATGGCTCAGAAAATTTGCTTTGGAGCATTTATCCCAAAGGAATAAAAACTTGTGTTCAAGGACAAGCCTGTCATCTCTCATTATCATGAACGATGAAGAAAGCTTGTTTTCTTCTTTGGATGAATGGTTAACATCCAGCATCCACAGCATAAGCTAGAACCTGGGGCTCAGGGGTGGACAAACTAGCCGTACATGGAACACATCCACACAAGAGCACACATATAATACATACATAAATAACATGTGCACATGTGCCACCCACACAATACATGCTTGCTGAGTGAAAAGGACACTCTCAAAAGGTCACACACTGCATGATTTCATTTATAGACTATTCTTCAAACAATGAAATTGCAGCAATAGAAACCAGGTTTAGTAGAGTAGACGGGAGTTAGGGTTTAATGGTGAAAAAATATAACTAGGTCTTTGCTGGGATGGCTGTGTATCAGGAAGCTGATGAAAATGCATGTGGTGAAACTGCATATGACTCTGGACCACATGTATCTACATATGCAAATGACCGCTTGTAAAACTAGCGAGACTGGGGGATCTGGAGGTGTGGCTCAGTGGGAAAGAGCACTGGCTGCTCCTGCAGAAGACCTAGGTTCTGTTCCCAGCACTCACATGGCAGCTCACAACTGTCTTTAACTCCAGTTCCAGGAGACCTGACAGCTCTTCTGGCTTCTGCAGACACCGGGTGTGCACATGGCAACGCCTGTGGAACTATGCTTACACAAAACACACTCAGTCATCCTCTGAGTTCATTGGAGGAGACCGAGGAAAAGACACAGCAAGTCCCCCTACATTTCTATTTTACAGATCCCTGTGAGTCTACAAATATTTTAAAATTAAAAAGTAATCTTAACACTTTTTGCCTGTGTGTGTGTGTGTATGTGTGTGGTGTGCGTTCCCAGGAATGTGTGCACTGATGTGTGTATGTGTCCTTGCAAAAGCTGGAGGACAATCTCAGATGCTCTTCTGTGGCTGAAGCCACCTTGTCTTTTTGAGACAGGCTCTATCATTGGCTTGGAACTCACCAATCGGTCTAGGCTGGTTGCAGGGAAGCCCCAGGAATCGCCTGTCTCTGCCTCCAAGGCTTTGTGAATACAACCATATGCCTCCATTTCCAGAGCCTTTCACACAGGTGCTGGGGACTGAATTCAGGCTCATGTTTTTAAGGCAAGCCTCTTGCTGGCTGAGCTATCTTTGCAGACCCTAAGTATGTTATGTATGTGAGGATTCTTAAAATCTTATTCTTTGAGAATCTTGTGTATGTATACAAATGTAGTGTGATCACACCCTTCATCTCCCCCTTCCAACTCTCTCTAGATCCCCTCAGCACATCTCCTTCCAGGATTTGTACTCTCATCTCTTTTCTTAAATAACCCAGAGTTCAATTAACTCTGTGTATGTATGCATTAGTGTGGGGCCATCCACTGCAGCATGGGCAATCTACTACAGTCCCAAAGAAGACCCATTCTCTGTCACCCAGCCACTATCAGCTACTAATAGCTTTTTGGGTGATGATGGGTCCTTGCCAGCTCCTTCCCCATCTGTGCTGGAATTTTGGAAGATTTGATCGTGTGCAAGTAACTATAGCTGCTGTAAGTTAGTGAGAGCAACAGCCATGTCATGTCCAGAAGACATTTGTGCAATTCCCCTCCCCATCTTTCAGCTCTTACAGCAATAGCTGCTCCTCTGGGGGCTACAACCTTCACTGCAATGAGGTTTTGACCAGGTTTACAGCACCAGGCATGAATTCTCTCCTGTGGAGCAGACCTCAAATCCAATAAGGAAGTGATTGGTTATCTGGTAATAGTCCTGACACTTTTGCAGCTGTGAGGACATCTTGCCTGGCAAGTGGGTGTTGGAGGCCAGGGCTATGCAAGTCCATTGGTGTCTTTGCCCCCAGAGTCACCTTCCAGCACTGTGAAAGCTCCTGAGCAGAGGGGACATTTCTGGTCAGTTTGAGATTCATTTTTCCTTGTCTTGCAGCTAAACTGTGTGGCATCTTAAGCCATAGGGTCTTTGCACAGTTAGGCTGGGTAACAAAAGCAACCATTTGTGTTGTTTTGGAGACCTCTGCAGCCTCCCTGAATGAAAATCTTCTTCAAGTAACTGTTTTCGAAAAGTTCTATTAACTGGATTCCAAGGTACCTTATAGATGCGTCACTGAATCATCCAGTGTTCCTTATTGATGTGTTTATAAAAAATGATAAGATATATGTTACATGGGTGTAGGAGAGGAAGGTGTGGGGAAGGGTGTGTAGGCCCAAGCCCAGGCATCCCTTCCCCCAGAGGGACCATGCGAAGGCATAGTATAGAAAGAGAGTTTATTTAGGGCATGGGGAGGGGAGCTAAGAGGTAGTAGAGGCAGAGAAAGGCAGAGAGAGGGAGAGAGTAGAGAAGTGGAGAGGAGTAGAGGCCAGCCATGACCACATGGAGGGGGGAAAGGGAACAAGAGGGATAAGAGATGTAAGAGAGAGGCAAGAGCAAGAGATAAGAGAGAGAGAAGGGGCAAGCAGCCCCCTTTATAGTGGGCCAAGCCCACCTGGCTGTTGCCAGGCAACTGTGGGGTGGAGTTTAGACAGAATGCTAACATTTCCCCATTTTGATTTAATTAAAAGAAAAATTAGGAAGAGGCAATGGGAAAGCAGGAATAGGGTGGTCATAATATCTGACTGCTTCATGCTGGCATTGGGGGCGACATGTCTCTGGGGAACCTAGAAAAATGGGTTGGGGGATGTTTGTCCAGTCATAGGAGAGTTGGCTATTTCCTTGCTGTCCAGGGTCTGTGGAGACATCTGAGGGTAGGTCAGAAGGAACAGGTCCAGTAGAAGCGTGTGTGTCTGAGAGGAGATTGGAGCATCTGACGGTTGCTTCTCTGGAGCTGTCCTAGGTGTAGTAAGCACCTGGACTTGACAAGATATTGAAACACATTATTATAGATAGAGAAATAAGGTTAAGTACATTTGGGAGAAAGAAGTTTCTTAAGATGTACATTTTAAACCCAGAGGAATTCCACCCTTTGGAATAGGTAGTAAGTGGGAACTTTGGGCAGATGTTCTTATCTGGATGGAGTCCATTGGGTCCATGAGAGGCAGATCTGAGTGGATTTTCTGTAGCTTATAAGTTTATAAAAGAGTTAACAACATGAACAGTCTTTAAGATGAACCTTTTGAGCCAGGCAGTGGTGGTGCACGCCTTTAATTTCAGCACTTGGGAGGCAGAGGCAGGTGGATTTCCGAGTTCGAGGCCAGCCTGGTCTACAGAGTGAGTTCCAGGACAGCCAGGGCTACACAGAGAAACCCTGTCTCGAAAAAACAAAAGAAAAAAGAAAGAAAGAAAGAAAGAAAGAAAGAAAGAAAGAAAGAAAGAAAGAAAGAAAGAAAGAAAGGAAAAAAATGAACCTTTTGTGGAGCAGAAGGGACAAGATTAAAAAGTTGAAAAAGTTGGATCATACAGTGGAATGTTTTGTTAGAGTTAGGCAAATTATAGGAACTTAGATAATATTAGGACGGTGGTATAGCAAGAAGAGGAAATATAAAGCATTTAATTAATGGAAACTGAGTTTAGGTAAGGAGATAACAGATTACATCTGTGAAAGCTTAGCTGTCAATGTAGTCAGAAGTCTGAGAAATAAACAATAATCTAACAGTTATATTATTTAAAAAATGACAGAGTCTACTAGTCAACAGTTCCCTGGTCTCTGTGGCAACTCTGGCAGAGTCAGTCTGGCTTTCAAGCGCAGAAGATGCAGGTCTTTTTCTCTATGGAATGGATATGCATGACATGGGAAGTAAGCTTACCTTGGTTTAGTAGCCAAGCCCCTTGACCCAAAGTATCTGGTTTTGTCCACTGCATTTTCAGTGACTATCATATCACAATCTAAGCAGTATCCTACAGCTGTGTCCACATCTTCTGAGACCAATTACCATCCTGGGGCAACTGTCAAGGACTTTGGGAATTCTGTCTGCCATAACTTAATAATTAACAAACTTCTGACAGGATTGAGAACTGTATACATTGGTTATAACTGAATAGAATTTAATAGCAGTAGCAAAGAGACATGGCTAGAACCAGAATAAGGAAGCTGGCAGTAGTGGCATGGAAAGAGAGGGAGAGAGGGAGAAAGGCAGATAGGGAATGAACAGAAACAGAGCTGCATTTCCCGAGGCTGTGAGCTTTGGTGGGGCAGCAGGTGGTCGCACACGCATGGAAAAGCAAATCTAAAGGGAGGAGATCTCCAGCAGGACACAAGGGGTGGGGCCAGACCCACCTTTCCTACTAAGAACCAAGAGCAGAGCCAAGGAGTAGAAGGGGAAGGGAAGCAAGTGGGGTGCCCGGCAGGGAGCACAAATCAGACTTGCTTCTACGGCAAACTAGCTGAACCTGCTGTTTCAGTGAGCCACAAATAAGAGGGGGGGGGCACTATGGGTCCTCAGTGAGAAAGTGCCAGTTTAGTGAGATGGAGAGAGAGATTGCTTTAGACCAAGACATCCCATTAAATAGGAACAAAGGTGGAGAAGACTGACCCCCCCCCCCCGTGAGACACGTGGAGGTAGGGGACTAACGCTCAGAGGTGGTGCTCCTGAGAGAGCAGTTGTCCAGGCCCGGCCTGGAATTCTCAGCAGCAAGAAAGCGAAAGGAAAGAGGAATATCTCACCCAAGGGATTAAGTCCTAAAACGAGGGTCAGTGAAAGACTGCATGGACAAAACAGGGTAGCTCTGAACCCAAGAACTCTCTCCCAGGACCATGCGGATGGTCATTTACTCAGGGTGGCAAAGGAGTATCTCCGAGCTCAAGAACTCTCCCCTGAGTCCATGTGGACGGTTACTCTGACCAGTGGGAGATGGGGAACTTACCGGTTCTTTTGAGCTAGCGAGCGTGGATCTCTCAGGGTGGCTGAGGTGGGATGCAAACCTGCAGAGTTTCTAACCCAAGTCTCAGCACCAATGATGTATTTATAAAAAATGATAAGATATATTTTATATGGGTGTAGGGGAGGAAGGTATGGGGGATGGGTGTGTAGGCCCAAGCCCAGGTATCCTTTCCCCTAGAGGGACCAGCCACACACGAAGGTATAGTATAGAAACAGAGTTTATTTAGGGCATGGGGAGAGGAGTTAAGAGGGTAGTAGAGGCAGAGAAAGAGAGAGAGAGAGGGAGAGAGTAGAGAAGTGGAGAGGAGTGGAAACCAGCCATGACCACGTGGAGAGGGGGAGAAGGGAATGGGGAGAGGTAAGAGATAAGAGATGTAAGAGAGAGGCAAGAGCAAGAGATAAGAGAGAGAGGAGGGGCAAGCAGACCCTTTTATAGTGGGCCAGATCCACCTGGCTGTTGCCAGGCAACTGTGGGGAGGAGCATACCTGGCTGTTGCCAGGTAACTGTGGGGTGGAGTTTAGACAGAATGCTAACACTTATAGATACGTCACTGAATCATCCAGTGTTCCTTATAGATACGTAACTCAATCAATGCCAACTGGGTGAGAACAATGCTCTCACACGGGATGGAGTGTTCTGGGGGAGATGAGTCATATTTGAGCACCTGGAAGCCTGCTTTCTGGAGTCATGATTCTCCTGAGCCTTCTGAATGAATGCATGCCTCCTCTCAGTGGGCAGACTGGCCATGAGACCATGCACCCAGACTCTGTAAGCTTCAAGTTACTTTCACATTCCTTTTCCCCTTAGAGAGTGTCCCTGGGCCCTTAGGAAGGCTCTTAGCTTGTTAAATTTGGTTTCCTGATTTTATTGCATTTCTTTGTGTGTGTGTGCATGCAGACGTCAGGGGATAACTTATGGAGTCAGTACTTTCCTTCCACTATCTGGAAGTGGGTCCCAGAGATTGAACGTTCGACTCACCAGCTTTTAGTTTGTTTTAAAACGTGGTCTCAAGCTCTAATGACTAAGACTGCAGAGGACAGCTGTTCTTCCAACAGCCGCCTCCCAGAGGTCTGATCTTGAAGTCTGATCCTAGTTGATAGCCTCGGTAGTGATATTATTGAGGTATTAGTGTGTGATCATGCTCGAGCCAAAAAAGCTGGCACAGAATTCACAAAGTTTCTTCCAGGGATAGAAATGTTTTATCCCCTAGAGTTAGCTAATCCCACTATAATTAAACTAAGATAAAACCCTCCACACCTCCAAAAATAGAATTCAAAGAGAACTCTGCCAGCTCCACAATGATGCCCTGATGTACCTGCCTCCTCTGACATCAGGGTTCTTTACACATGCACACTGGTCAATGCTGCCCTGCTCTACCTGCTTCCTGTGAGGTCAGGGTTCTCCATACTGTACACTGTTCAATGCTGCTCTGATCTACCTGCCTCCTGTGAAGTCAGGGTTCTTCATACATGCACACTGGTATGAGAGGCATCCATTAGTCCAAGAACATCAGAGCCGTGTCCCTGTGGCTGAGTCCATGTCTTCTTGTAAACGTGAATTTCAGTCCCTTTCTTCTCTAAAAATAATGATTCTCTGAATGTACTGAGATCACCTGTGTGGGGGATTCATCCTTAGTTTCCCATTGTACCAACAAGATGCCTAGGTTTAAAGAATGGTGCAATTTCCCCCAAATCACACAGAATCTAACCCAAATTAACTCAGGTCTAAAGTGCGTACTTTCTCAACCAGTCCACTGCCACATGCCTGGCACTAACCTGGATGTTATGAAAAGGAGAGAAAAACTAAAAGTTTCTCCTTCAGGATGCAGCCGCTTAGATGCATGACGACATCAGAAGGGCCTTGAACTACATACGTCCATCGGGTCGTAAGGGCTGGAGGGGCAGAGGAGGATGTGGAGGGATAGGTGCCACCATATCCTGGGAGAATGTGGTCAGTAGATGAGGTGGTGGTTAGACTGTGGTAACAACATTTGTGATTATTCATTCCCTTTTATTCCTGTTTTATATCACTTCCTAGAACAGGTATGCCTGAAGAACAGGCTGGCAATTTAGAAAAACTAGCATTTTTATTACTTTATTTAGTATATTTTAGGAGCTGAGGAGATGGCTTAGTTCATAAAGCACTGGCTATAAAAGGATGAGGACCTGACTTTGATCTCCGGTTCTCACATAAAAAGCCAGCTATAGGCACGTTGTTGTAATCTTGGCACTGAGGAGGCAGATAAGGTGGATTCTTGAAGCTGGCTAGACAGCCAGGCTAGTACTTGATGAGCCACAGGCTTCAGTGAGAGAACCTATTTCAAAATGCAAGGTGAACAGCCCCTGAGGAACAAGGTCTAAAGATGACCTCTGGCCTCTGCATACACACACACACACACACACACACACACACACACACACACACACACAAAATATGCACACATGAAAACATGAAGAACGCACACAAAATAAAATTATTATTTAATATATTCCATATATTTAGAGTTTGTTTGACATTGCCTATGAAAATCATGTGTACACTGGAGAAAAATCAAGGTAGAATTTCAAATTCTGCTCTGCACTTGGAGTACCTCACCAGCCCGGTGCACGGTCAAGTTGCCTGTGATTACAGCAGCCGAATCTTACAGAAAGAATACATTTGATCTCCCACTCTTCATTTTTTATCATAATTTTTTTGGTTTTCAAAGTTATAAATACATCATTTTCCCGATCCCGTCCCCCCAGCTACCATTTAGCCCTCCTCTGCAGCCTATGAAGTCCATATAATGTGATATGGTCTCAGGGCTAACCATTCAGTATTTATTGGATAACCATTGGTTTGCTCTCTCCTAGGGAAGACTGATTCTGCTATTCTCAACATTCCTGAACAGACCTTAGTTCTATGTCTAGGGTTGAGGCCTGTGAGCTTTACCCCTTCCCTGTTAACATATCTACTGTGTCCTTCTTGTTCAAGTCTTGTTTAGGCAGCCATGTTAGTGAGACTTCACTGGGATAGCTTCTCTGACATTCCTAGAAGATAAAATCTCGCAACAAACTCCCTGTTCATTGGGCTCTCACAGTCTCTCCATCCATCACAATCTTCCTGAGTCTTACGTGCACAAGTTGTGTTATAGACTTATCTGTCAGGACTAGGTTCCATATAGTCTCTTGTTCTTATACTTTGATTAGTTGTGTTTTTCTGTACCAGTGACCAGTCATTCATATCTTATAGTCATTTGTTTCCAAACAGGACTTTGCGGTGTCAGTACTCACAGTATGTGTTCTATGTCTTGTCCTTATGTCCCCAACCTCCTTGTGAGACGTATCTTCTCAACATAAAGTTTAGCAAGCAGATCCTGGTGACCTCAATCAAAAACAAAACCATCCCTACACCTTAGTTAGAATCATTACTACCACAGATTGAATGTGTCCCCCAAGCCTCAAGTGTTGGAAACAGTCCCCAAATGCATGTGTGAATGTGGTTAAAGGCAGACCTTCGAACGGTAATTTGGGTAAAATGAGCTCATGAGGTAGGGCTCCTTTAATGGCACCTTTGTCTTTGTAAGAGGGGAAAGAGATGCCCAAGCAAACACATGGCTCTGTCTTGCTGGGTGACCTTCCTCTGCTGCCAAGCCGATGTTGGTCCCTACTACTTGTACTTCCAGCCTCAGAGCTACAAACCCTGTTAACTCCTACTCCTTTCAACTTGTTTTTGAGATTGTATTTTAATTACATTTCTCCCTTCCCTTCCCTCCCTCCAAATCCTGCTATCTATCTATCCCTTTTCTCCTTCAAATTCATGGCTTCTTTCTTTTTTCATCCATTTTTGTTATTGCATAGGTGTGTGTGTCTATGTGTGTCTGTGTGTGTCTGTGTGTGTGTGTTCCTAAATACAACCTGTTCAGTCCGTATGATATTGCCTGCATGCATGTTCTCATGGACTGACCATCTGACACTGGACAATCAGTGGTGTGCTCCCAGCTTTACACAGTTGCTTGTAGTTCTCTGTGTAGGGTTGAGCTCTCATTGGCTTTCCCCACACAATCTATCATGTTCTTTGGCATCCTTCTTGTTCAGCTCACACTTGGCAGCCATATTGGTGGGGCCTTACAGGTATAGCTTCTGATGTTACTAGGAGACACAGTCTCACAGCAAACTCCCCGATCCTCTGGCTCTTACAATCTTTCTGCATCCTCTTCGGCAATGGTCCCTGGGCCTTGGGTATGTGAGTGTTTTATAAATGCATCCATTGAGACTAGATTCCACACCTCTGAGTTTTGATTGGTTGTGTTTTATGTAATGGTCTCCATCTGTTGAAAAGAAAAGTTTCCTTGATGGGGGGGAGAGGGTGGTGAAGTAAGACTATACTTACATCTGAAGATTTGGCGCTGGGAGTCTCCAATAAGAAAAAACATGTGACATTTGTTATTCTGGATCTGGGGTATCTCACTTGATAAGATCTTTTTGAGTTCCACCATTTAACCTACAAATTCTACCATTTATAAATCACCCAGTCTGTGATGCTCAGTTACAGTAACTGAAAATGGACAAAGATAAGTTATGTCACATCAAATGGGCCAATATTGAGAGACCATAGGCTTCTCTGAAGGTCAAAATTGTCCCCCTCAAGATGACATTATGTGACAAAAAAAAAATAGTCACTATCCCAAAGTTCCATCCTGTGTCCTATCAGTATGAACTAGCTTTGAAGCTGACCAGAAAACTCATCTTAACACACATTCACATTCTATTAGAGTCCTGATACCCTGATACTTCTCATACCCTGTCCTCTTGATTTTGATCTTTCGTTGGTTCTCTCTCTTTAGCTAATGAATAAGATAAGTACTCTGAAATATGTTTGTATTCAATTTTAGAAAGATCTTGACTTAACAAACCAGATGTGAAAAAGCAAAGAAGATCTACGGGCTAATACGCTCCTGTTGTCAAGTCATGTGCTAAAATGGCAGCCAGGCAAGAGGCAAGTCGAATGAACTCCCAGCTCTGAACCTCTACCTGCAAAATGCAGATAGTGGAGCAATTATGAGAGATAGGGGATAGGAGAGTGGGAGGGAGAGAGAGAGAGCCTGAGAGAGACAGAGACAAGGAGAGACAGAGTAAGGAGGTGTTTCATGTGGGAGTGGTTATTGAAATGTGCTTAGCATATGAGTCAATTAAGCGTGTGTGCAAATGAATGCATACAAGGGTACACGAGATTGTGTTTCATATCTGGAGAGGACTGTGTGAATAGAAATGTCTATGCCTGGGTGTGCATGCACGAGTCAGCTGGCTCCCTGACAGAAATCATGGAAGGCAAACGGACCTTCTCCAAGTGCTGGTCTCTAATGGCTTATTGGTTTCCTTCAGTGTCGCCATAAGCAGAAGGAGGCAGCCACAAGTGGCATTCTCTAGTGTCATGGCCCCTGTGCAGGCTTGGACTACCAGGACCCTTGGCAGTGACTAGTGTGACAGTTCTCAGCAGGGGTTCTCAGAACAGTGACTCTGAAGTTGACAGCTCTCTGTACTCCTCTGTCAACCAGAACCTGCAGATTCTCTTGTCTGGGTTCTCACGGGCTCTTATCAACTCTGCTCTCTTATCTACTTGGCTTCTGAGCTTCTCCCCCCCACCCCCGGCTACTCTTGAAATAACTCTTCAACTGCCAGGAAGCAGGATGCTGGACTCAGTGCTGCTGCTGGGATACACCAGGGTACCTGCCCCTGACAGCTGTATTTAGGAACCAGCATTGCTTGAGACACAGCTGGCAGGGCCCACAAGAAATAGACTGTGCAGTCATCCCCTGCTGCTGGCCATGGGATGTAATCCTAGCAGAAAGAGAGAGCGACAGTCAGTGGGCAACCCACTGCTGGATCTTCAGCTGTCAATCTGCAATTGCACAAGCAAAAACCTAGAGCTCGGAAACCACGCATGAGACAGCTGGCACAAGACACGGGAAACCTGTCTGCTGCCACCACATTCTGCTGCCTTAGCTTCTATCTTCAGCATGAAGCTCAGTCACCACTCCCAAAGAAAGCAAGAAGAGCTGCTCAGAGCCATTATTGGACCAGATACTCTAACACCAGGAGAGACAGCACAGGAGAGCATCTCCCAGCCTACTGACAGTAGATCTGAACTCCATGTTTATGTGACCTGTGATGCTAATCCTGATATCTACTCTACACCATCCATGAAGAAGGAACCTCGGGTGAGGAACTGCTTCTATCACACTGATCTACGGCCACGGCTGCGAGGTATTTCTTGATTGCCAATCGTTGTAGGAAGGCCTAACACATTTATGGACAGGTAAGTATAGGCTATACAAGAAGAGTAACTGAGCAAGCTAGTAAGTAGTGTTCTCCTATGGTCTCTTCTTCAGTTCCTGCCTTGAACTCCGGCCCTGGCTTCCCTTGGTGATGGATTATAACACTCAATGGCCTAGGAGTTGAGTTGGAACACAAATCCTTTTCCTCCCAACTTGGCTTTTGTCGGTGCTTTCTTATAGCAACAGAGAAGCAAACTAAAGCATAAGCCAATCGGCATTCTTAGACCAATACCAGATATTTGTTTGAGTCAATCACAGCCTTATCTTTTAACAGCAATCACAGCGATTAAACCTTGATGTGCCAATGACAGCCCTGCCTCTTAGCACTGCTCATAATCTGCCAGGTGAAGTTCTGCCTCTTTGATTTAGGTCAAAATGGTTGCAACAAGGTCATCTAGAGTTCACCAAGACCTGTAATAGTAAAAACTCTGGTAGGAACTATTCATATAGCCCTGGTTGGTACCGTGTCTTCAAGAACCAGAGTAAATGCTTAAGTCTTTGCATGATAGTCTCAGGGCACTGGAGAAGTTCCAGTCAAGATGGCTAAACTAGGTCTGGAGACACAGACCAGTGGTTAAAAATGCTTGCTACTCTTGTAGCAAATTTGATTTCCAGCACCCACATTGGGCAGCTCAGGATCACCTGTAACTCCAGCTGTAGAGAATCTGACACCCTATTCTGGCCTCTATTGATACCTATAAGTATGTAAGCACACAGGCACATGTGCGCGCACACACACACACACACACACACACACACACACACACACACACACAGACGTTGTAGTAGTTTGAATGAGAAATGTCCCCCATAGGCTCCTGTAATTGAATACTTGAATCCCAGTTGGTGGCACTGTTTGAGGAGGATATGGATCGTTTAGGAGGGTCCAGCCTTGCTAGATGTATGTCACTGAAGAATGGGCTTTGAAGGTTTGAGCCTGTCTCACTTCCTGCTCTCTTCTTTCTACTTCCTGTGTGATCAACCAACTTCCTGTTGCTGCCTCTGTGTCATACCTTCCATGCCTCTGTGGACTCTTCCCCTCCGGCACCACAGGCTAAAATAAACTTTTTCCCATTGCTTTACATTATATTTTATCACAGCAACATAAAAGTAACTAATTCACACAAAAATATTTTTAAAAAATCTTTTTTGTTTTGTTTTCAGATGGCAGCCTGCTGGCTATTAGACTGTTCGTTCTTTGGCTCAAGGCATCTAAAACACCAAAGAAAAGTCTGACATCAGCCAATTAAGGAGTAAAATTGCGCCCCCCCCCCCACATCTTCACTTATTTACAGGAAAATGAGCATTAGAAGTGGTTATAATTTTAATAGATTCTATCAATATATAACACTTGCCCATTAGGAGAGGCAACTTCCCCCAGTCTATCTCATGGGTGTGAGTGTGTGTGTGTGTGTGTGTGTGTGTGTGTGCGCGCGCGCGCGCGCGCCCGCGCGCCTGTAGTCTGGGTACGTGAGGGCACTGGGTCTATCTCCAGCTCATAGAGGACTGCCTGGCTCTTTCCCTACCTATCAGAATAGCACTGGGACTTTTTGTACACAGCTCCCTGAGTCATTTATACTTGTCTCATCCCCTTGTAGCAATATAAGAGTTTTCATTTTCACCTTTCGGAGAAGGAAACAGGCGCAGATATAATAAAGAAAGGAAGGACAGAGAAGGAGCTGTTCTTAGCTTTCCTCTCTCCAATCTCTGGCCATCGATCTGATCAGCTCAGTGTTTCAGATCCAAGGTGCCCTAGGATGGGGACCTTGCCCTTTTTCAAAACTCCATGTGAAAAGATGCCATGTCCCCTTAGCCTCTCAGACTGTATTCCCTCATGTGTGCCCAGAGTACACACCCTCTGACTGAAGGGAGCCAGGATACCGTGGGTGTCTGACCCCGCAAGTCCCCTATAAGGAAAACACAGCAGCCCCTGTGCTATATGAAGCCTCATTCCCCCATCCCAGCCCCAGATGGAGGGAGCAGGGACCAAGGGATGCTCTTCTTAGGTTCAACCCATGGGCACTGATGTTTATAAAAAGAGAGAGAGACAGAGATGTTATATGGGGTTATGGGGAGGTAGGTGTGGGGGAAGGGTGTGCCTCAGGAGGCCCATGCCGAGACATCCCTTCCCCCAGAGGGACCAGACACACTCAAAGGTATAGAGTTTATTCAGGGCATGGGGAGGGGAGTTAAGCGGGTAGTAGAGGCAGAGAAAGGCAGAGAGAGGGAGAGAGTAGAGAAGTAGAGGAGTGGAAGCCGGCCATGACCACGTGGAGAGAGCGGGGAAGAGAATGGGGAGAGGTAAGAGAAGTAAGTGAGAGGCAAGAGATAAGAGAGAGATGAGGGGGCAAGCAGCTTCTTTTATAGTGGGTCAAGCCCACCTAGCTGTTGCTAGGCAACTGTGGGGAGGAGCATACTTGGCTGTTGCCAGGTAACTGTGGGGTGGAGTTTAGACAGAATGCTAACAGGCACTGTCTGCCACTTGGGTTATTTCTACTTTGGAACACATCTTACCATACTCTGCGCATGTCTGATGCATTTTTGAAAGGCTTCTCACTGACCTGTCGTGAATATGAAGGAGGCTTTCATCCTTCTTCAACAATGACAACTTGAGCTGATGCCACTACTATGTGAGAGACACTCCACAGGAGGAGGACAGACAGCATCAGATCAGCCTGGAGCCTATAGGAACCACAAGGCAAGACACAGCAGCACCTAGCCACAGGGCAGGACTGGTAGTGGTGGTAAAATAAATACATAAGTAAATAAGGTAAAAAATAAAATAAAACAAAATAAAAATAAAAACAAATAAAAATCCACCTTAAACCACTGGGAGAAATCGGCAATAGATGCAAATGGCGGCTCTCCAAAACACAAGTTTCAATTAGTATCCTGCCTCAGGGCAGACCTCTCAGCCCATTCTGGAGCTCAGAGCTCAGAAGTCCAACCTCAGACTTCTGGCAGGGCTGGCAGGAAGCTCATCTGCATCATCTTCTGTCAGATTCAGTTTCAGTCACACGGCTGGCTAGATCACAGGCTCCATCAGGGGAGCGACAAAGCCAAAGGCCTGTCTTTGTAAGGCTCGGTGCAGTGGGGACACAGACGGGGTGCCTTGTTTGTGCTCTGTCTGTGGATGAATCTTTCCAACAGATATTGCCTGTCGCATATCTGATTCTCTCAACAAATATGGAGCACTCAGGCAACTCACACTGTAGTGAGAAGAGCCGCAATAGACAAGATGATAAATATTAGTGAAAGAGTAAGGCGGAGAGGGAAGAAAAAGGTAGGCATTACATGGTGTGTCTGTCAAAAAGAACAAAATCTCATTTGCAACAATGTAAATGGGCCTACAAGATTTTTTATATCGAATGAAATGGACCAGTGCTGTTTTGAGTGTGAAATGCTCCCACCTACCCCCACCACCCCCAGAGGCTCCCGTGTTTGAAAAATTGGTCACCAGCAGGTGGTGCTGTTTAGGGAAGTTGTGGAACCTTTAGGAGGTGGAGCTTTACTTAAGGAAGTGAGTCCCTGGGGCTGGGCCTTGAGGCTTTGTAGCCCAGCTCCACTTCCTGTTTGTTCTCTGCTTGCTGAGCAGAGATGCAGTGTAACGGACTAACGAGCATCCTGTTGCAGCCACAGGCTTTCTGTACCTGCTACCATGGTGGGCAGCATCCCTCTGGAAGCGTGACCAGAATAAAACCTTCGCAGGCCACATGTGCTAAAGCAGAACATTGGTAAGAAAAGGCACGATCCCTGTTAGCAATTCCTCTAGGCCCCGCCCAACAACTACCTAGGAACAGCTTGCTTAGCCACCTGCCAGGTGCTATCCAACCTGGCCTATAAGAAGTACAAGTTTGTTTTTAATAGCTGAGTAGTATTCGCGAAATTTGCAGGCAAATGGATGGAACTTGAAAATATCATCCTGAGTGAGGTAACTCAGTCACAAAAGAACAAACATGGTATGTACTCACTGATAAGCGGATATTAGCCCAAAAGTTCGGAACACCCATGATTCAATCCACAGCAACTGTTTGGACTGAGTGTGAGGTCCCAGATGGAGGAGTTGGAGAAGGGACTGAAGGAGCTGAGGGAGTTTGCAGCCCCATGGAGGGAGCAACAGTGTCAACTGGCCTGACCCCCGATGCTCCCAGAGACTGAACCACCAACCAAAGAATACACATGGAGGGACCCATGGCTCGGACCACATATGTGGCAGAGGAGGGCCTTGTTGGCCATCAGGGGGAGGAGAGGCCCTTGGGCCTGAGGGTGTTAGAGGCCCCAGAGTAAGGGAATGCCAGGGAGGGAAGACGGGAGTGGGTGAGTGGGTAGGGGAATACCCTCATAGAGTCAGGGGAGGGGGGATGGGATAGGGGGTTTCCAACATGGAGACCTGGAAAGGGGAAAACATTTGAAATGTAAATAAAGTATCGAAAAAAAAAAAGTACACTTTGGTGCTCTTACTCCCCTCCCCCTCCTCTTCCCTCTGTCTCTCCTTCCCTCTCTCTATCTCTCCCTCCCTTTCTCCCTCTCCCTTTTTCTCTTTCCCACGTGTTCCAGGCTGGCCACTTCTCTTCCTCTCTCTATCTTTCTCTCCTTCTCTGCCCCCCCTTTCTCTGCCTCTACCCCCTTTCCAGACTCCCTTTCCTTCCCACCGATAAATCTTCATACTAGGTCTATCACAGGGCTTGGTTGTTCTGGGAAAAAGCGTGGCCAGCCTACTAAGACACTCCCTCCCTCTGCATTATACTGCCATTTTATAAATTGCAACAATCCCCAGATTCCAGAAAAGATAGGTGCTATGAATATGTCCCACCACACTTGTGCCTGAGACCCATCCAACCTCAGGCCTACCCTGGTTCTCTAGCCAACATCTGTTCTCAGCTGTGCCTTGCTCTTTCCTGATTAACGGGCTCTGTTTCTATCACTGCCCATGTGTCTCTAAGTCCAGTTCTTTCTTCTGGGACACAAGAACATGGAGATTTCAGCAGGTGCCCTGTGGACTCTGGTCCATGCTTGTTCCATGATGGCATTCATTTTGTGATCGTGTAGGAACAGAAAGTAGCATGACTTTTCCCAGAGACTGGTGTGGGAGTGGGGAGGGATTGCTAGTGGGTACAGAGGAATTACTACTGATGAGGAGTGGGGGGAGGGGGCCCTTCTGCACAGCAGGATGTCTGTCCTTAGCAGTAATGTCTTCGGTGTTTCAAAATGAGTAGGAGATAACATTTGGAATGATTTCCCACAAATAAGCAATGAGATGCTAAATATAACCCCAAGCACCAAAGAACACATTGTAACCTATGCCTGTAAATACCAGTGTGTCCATTAAAGTATGCTTGAACTATGGAGAATGGAAGTACACATTTCAAGACTGCATGAGGTATAGCCTTCAAAAGCTGCTTAGTGGATTGGGGATGGAGACCGCACTCTGGGGGTGGGGTGTTCGCCTAACGCGCACTGAACCTCGGGTCTGACCCCAGCACCATATAAACCAAAGGTGGTGACACACGCCTGTAATCCCTGCACTCAGAAGGTAAAGACAGGAGGATCAAAAGTTCAAAGTCATCTTCTCACTATGGCTAAAGGTCAAGCCAGACAGAGCTACCTGAAAGCTGCCTTTTTATAGGGAGGGTGGTAAATGACGTCGCTCAGATCTAGAGAGCTTGACAAGCTGAAAAGAGCTTTGAGCTCCATTACCAGCCCAAAGTGCACAGGTTTTCACAGTCCAGTGGACCCCTGAGATAGGGTATGTATGTGTCCTTTCACACTGATGAAATCAGACAGGCCTTCAGTCTGCTCTAGCCACCGAGTTTCCAAACTCCACATGGTGGAGAGCAATGGCTTTGCAACAGGGGGCCTAGGGGACCACCTGATAGCTCAGCCTCAGGACTCTGTTCACAGCCCCTAAAAGAGAGAAGGTGTCTCTGTCAGAGCACATCTCCCAGCTGAAACCCCAACACTGGGGGCTCTTGGGGTAAACTATGAGATGTCCTGGTTGCTGAGGTGACACTAGGCCATCCCCCTTGCAAGTTCACACCCAGATGTTCCGGCCAAACAACAGATGTGGCCAAACCATCCATAACCCTTCTCTGCTTTCTTTATCTTTAAGTGTATTCTTTTATATTATAAAATGCCATCTCCAAAGGGTTAGAGAGATGGCTCAGCAGTTAAGAGCACTTGAGGCTCTTGCAAAGGACTGGGGTTTGGTTCCCAGCACCCACAGAGCGGCTCACAACCATCCATGACTCCAGTTCCAGGTTATCTGATGCCCTCTTCCGACCTCTGTGGGTGCCATACATACACCTGGCGTGCACACATATGTGCAAGGAAGTCACTTGTACATGTAAAATAAATAAATAAATAATAATCTAAATGATAGTCTTTAAATGCCATCCCCGAGTCTGGTGGTCGTAAACAACAGGTCACCTCCACAACCAAGTAGTTATCAGGGATGCAGCAAAAGTGAGTTTGGAGCCGAAAACACAGACCACGGGTCCCATGCTTTAATGCAAGAAAATGTAAATACATACTAATAATTCATGTCATCTAAATGTAGTGCGTGGGGCCATGTGTTCCCTGTGGTCTCCATCAAGTGGTATTCCACAGTGCCTCCAGCCCGAGTGAAGCCATCTCCTTATGGCTACATGGAACTCTCCATGACTACAGTCAGCTGTAGGAAGAGCTGCTCTGCACACGGTCCCGTATGAGGTAAGAGGGGACCCTCCCACTCTGCCTACCACAAAGCCCCTTGTTCTGTCCTCCCCAGTGGTTCTCAAGTTTGAAGCATTTCCTACTCATTTTTATTTTTAAAATGAGATTCATGGGCCAAGGAGATGGCTCAGTCAGGAAAGGGCTTGCCTTGAAAATATGAGACCTGAGTTTCGGCTCCCAGCACCCACATAAGAAGCTATATGTGATGGCATGTGCTTTTAATCCAAGGTGCTGAGAATGCAGAAACAGAAGGATCCCTGAGGTTCACTGGCTGGCCAGCCTTGCTGAATCGGCAAGCTACCACACTGAGTCAGAGAACTTGTCTCAACAGGAAGGTAGAGGTTAATAGAGAAAGGCACCTAAAATTAACCTCTGACCTCTACATACATGTGCAAGCACACAGAATCATATGCATGCATCATATGCACACTTAATTTTAAGTAGCCTGCAAGGAACATTGAGGTGCTTCATCGGATAAAAGGCAGCTACCTACCTGTGTTTGTCTCCTGACAGGGCTGGTCAAGGATCTCTTAAGAAGCTTAGCAGGAGGTGGTCTGTACCACCAGGGTACAAGCACATTCTATGACACAAAGGGAATAACCACAGAAGTCCACACCCAAGTTCCATCTCCCTAGGACCTTCCTTATCAATATGTGGTCTTATCCTTTGTCTGGGTGGTTATATTCAATTAACCATAAGATAGTATCCAGTTTTAATTTTTACTTGGATTTATAACATATCTTCAAGAATTTCTTAGTCCTTTGGACTTCCACTCCTGTGAGTTATAGTTGTCTATTGGAGTCTCCCATTTCCTTTTTGTTTTGGAGAAGTTTTTACTAGCTTTGCTTAGTCCTGTTGGCCTTCTACATGATACACAGTGTTTCCTCCAGAATGAAACATCCCCTCCTCCAAGACACAGGCAGGCATTTGGGGTTCATGAAACTCATTAGCAGCTGAAAGGTCTCTCAACTACACCCCCACCCCCACCCACAGAGTAATATAAGCTATCAACAGTCACTTGCAGGTTATTCAGGGAGTTTCCCCGAGCATCAGTCAGGTGTGGGTAGACTCTGGAGGATACCAGCAGCCTTTGGAACCCAAATGAACTCATTGGTTCACCAACCAAGACTTGAATGGAATTATTGCTTCACTCCATTTGTTATCCTTCCTATACAATAGAGAGAAATAGATGGTACAGGAAAAGCAGCCACAGCACATCACCATTAACTCTCATTGAAGAGAAAATCCTAAATATAGAGGGGACTATGACATTGAACTCTGTTTTAGGGTTATGATTGTAATCACAGTGTACAAGTAAATTGTTCGGTCTCCGTTGTTCCCTCTGGACTCCAGAGCAAAAACCACATTGGTCTTATACCCCAAGTGTCAATAACTTGTTATACTATTTCATGAATAAATATTTGCAGAAATAACGTGACCAGACTCTACATGCTGTCAGAAGTCAATAAATGGAAACTGATAGTTTTAATGAGTGAATTTGTTTCCCCAAAGGAAAAGCCTGAGAGAAATATAATGAAGCTGTCTTCTGCAAAGAGACAAAGACAGAGATGTCAATACTGATGGAAAAGAAAGGCGCCCCGGCTCTCTCATACAGCTTTAGTTTTATTTTATATGGGAAGCCTTTGGGAGAGGTGTATCTAGGTATCAACTATATGTGGGTGACATGGAAACCACAGATGAGGTACCATGTCCACGAGATTCCCCCATGTGTAACACAATAAGGGTCTCTTGCTGAAATCCCCTTAGAAGCAAAACAAAGAGTACATGGGGAACTACATGGAAGCCAACAGTTTGCAAGTCAAGTTGAAAATAAAGAATAACAGAACACGTGTGATAGGAAAGGATGGAGGGACCAGGAATCTCCATGGGGCTTAAAACTTTAAGCAGAGGATCAGGGAAAGGAGATGGGGGAAAGGGGGAATGGGTCAACCAAAGCTAGGGAAGTATGAAGGTTTATGAAAATGCATTCATTTGTGAAGTCATTTTTAAAATATTTTTAAAGTAAAACCAGGGTTTGAACATTGTCTATCATGCATGGATAGACAATGCTTCACCCAGACTTTATGTATTATTAAATGAAAACTCAATGTCGGGCATGGGTTACCTCTCTACAAGGTATAGGTCAAGAAGACCCCATGAGTTTCCAAAGCAACACCTACTATTGTCATTACCCTGGATTGCCTACATACATAATAAGGCGCTATTGCTTAAGACAGCAAACACTAGAAAACAAAGAGAAATCTATCTCAAACTAACCAGAAAACTTTTGTCTTCCTGACTAGCTAGATGGTGCCTGACAGACCACTGAGAGACAAAAGACATCAATGGCCTTCCCATGCACTAGACCTTGTACAATATAATACTAACCTTAACCTTACAGGACAGATGCGTCCACTGGTACAATAAAGACATGACTGTTACAGAGAGAACCAACTGCTTTCCCATTCGAAGATCCGCTTCCTAGGAAGAAATTCGTGTCTGCTGCTGTAAACCTGGTCAAAGTTCATGGCTGGGAAAGTCATAGGCCTAACTGGAAGACCTACTGTGGTTTTGCACAGTCATCTTGTCAGATTGCCTTCTAAATGTTTATGTTTATGCCCATAGACCTGGGCTACTCTCAGCTTACTGAGGCAAGTAGTGCTTGTTCCATGACTCTGTGAGTTCCGTGGACTGTGAGGGTCCAGCCTCTTCCCTACCCAACACCAACCCTAACACCAAAAGGCTTAGAGGGGGGTAAGTAGAAAGAATGGGAGACAGAAGACAGGAAGGAGTTAAATGCTGTCTTCTGAACATGATAGAGGTTGTACTCACAAACTCACAGCTGCTGTGGTTACTCTCACAAGATCAAGCCAGTTAAAATCCCAGCATGGGTCAAGAGATGGACTTCTGAAGCCCTACCTCTAACTGAGGAGCTATTGACAGGTGATGGCTTCTGGGGAAGGAAGAGTCATTTTTATCTGGAGGCGTAGAGCTACTGGTTGGTTGCCCACACTCCAGTGGTTCTGTTGTTTAGGAAGGGCATGGAATGTGTAAGAATGAAATGAAGTAATAATTCAAGACTTGGTTGGCGAACCAATTCATTCGGGTTCCAAAGACTGCTGGTGTCTCCCCAAATCCTACCCAAGCCTGACTGATGCTCAGAGAAGGTCCCTACATGACCTGCAAGTGATTGTGCATATTGTGTATGTGCATATAAGTGATACTGATTCAACACAGAAGAGTACTGAAAAACTTAAGGATATGATGTTGGGAGGGGAAGGTGTTGGGGGAAAGGAGAAGGAAGTTGAAGGGTAAAGAACGGAATGAATATAATAAAGATTCATTGTATACATGTAGGAAATTTCCAAAGAACAAATTAAAAATATTATTTAAGAGGAGAGTCTATGGTTATTGCTTCTGATTCAAGCATATTATCCCATTAGCGTGTGTGTGTGTGTGTGTGTGTGTGTGTGTGTGTGTGTGTGTGTGTGTGTGTACTTGGCATTGAAAGACCCCCCAAGTCGGGGAGACCCTCACTCAAGTCTCGGGACGGCGCGACCCCCCAAGAACTCACGAAAGACCATCCTTGCTGCAATCACACGAGGTTTAATTCGGGAGCGGCGGCAGAAGGACCACGGAAAGGCCAGTGCACTGGGGTCGAACACGTAACCTACACAGAGGCAGAGGGGTTCGACCCCTACCAGCTGAAGTCGGGGGTATTTAAAAGAAGAAACATCCCCAAGGCAATGAAGGAAATACAACTCAGGAAAAGGCTCATAAAACAGAATTCACAAAGCAAGGGGTGGGGAACGAAAGAATTTGCATTATGGGGAAGTGAGGTTTGTTCTAAGCTATTCACAGGTTGGTTGCACAAACGTTTCTGGTTCCTGAAACATTTTGCCTCTGGTCCTGAGGCCAGGTCAAAGTCACCCGTAGGAATGTAGCTGGGTGGGATTTTTGCCCGGGCATGTAGTTTCTACTCTTGGCCCTGGGCCAGGTCAAAGTCACCCGTTTCTTAGGAGAAAGAATGTCATTGCCTTCCTCATAAAAGGGCCAGATCTTACAGCATCTCTGGGTTCCTTGTCATTTATGAAGTCTTAGATATTACACCTAGACTGTCTTGATGTCTAAACTACTTTAGAAGGAAGAAGAAATTGCATTTTTAACAGATTCAGGAGGTGAGTGTCTAAATTCAAGTCTCCCTAAGCAGAAATGACAGCTTGTCACTGTCCTGGTGCTGTGAAGAGACCATGGCCAAGTCAATCCTTCAGAAAGAAAGCATTTAATTGGGAACTGGCTTATTGTTTTAAAGCATTAGTCCATTATCATCATGGTAGGGAGCATGGGGGCAGGCAGGCAGGCATGGTGCTGGAGGAGTAACTGAGAGCTACATTCTGATCCACAGGCAACAAGCAGAGAGAGACAGCCTTCCAGGCCACACCTCCTCTAACAAGGCCACACCCCCTCAAACAAGACCACACCTCCTCTAACAAGGCCACACCCCCTCAAACAAGACCACACCTCCTCTAACAAGGCCACACCTCCTCAAACAAGGCCACACCTCCTCTAACAAGGCCACACCTCCTCTAACAAGGCCACACCTCCTCTAACAAGGCCACACCTCCTCTAACAAGGCCACACCTCCTCTAACAAGGCCACACCTCCTCTAACAAGGTCACACCTCCTCTAACAAGGCCACACCTCCTCTAACAAGGTCAAGCATCCTAATCCTTCTCAAAGAGTTCACCAACTGGTGACTAAGAATGTAAATATGTGAGCACATGGGGGATGCTCTCATTCAATCCACCACACCCCCACCCTGTTTTTTACCCTGTTATGTGGAAATTGCCCACTGCCAGGGAGAAACCTGATATAGGAGTCATCAAAAGACACCATAAAAGAATGGACTCTCAACATGAGGAACACCACTGAAGTCTATGAAAATAGGGGGGAAAAACAGATTCTAAGAACACAACCATTTAAAAGTTTCTTAAACTGGTTCTAAATGCACACAGCAAATGAGGAACACTGGTGCAATAAAACCTAAATGTTTTGGCCAGAAAGGCACATGAAGAAATCCCTCTTGTCTACAGTTCTGCTTGCACTTGGTGGCTAGTTTAGTTGCCCATAGTCAGCAGCCATCAAAAATATGAAATAAAACATTCAAGAAACAGACAGATGTGGTGGGCACACCTTTAACTGCCAGGGGCCTGCCCTGGCCTTTAGGGTTGAATGGGACACAGTATCAGACAGAGGCTAAAAACTGATGATCCCTGGCCTTATAATCTTACTATTTATGCTTTAATAAATGTGGGTTTTCTTTCTGTTACTATTTAGCACTTTACTATTTTGTGCTGGTTTCTTACTCTGTAACTCTCTCTTCCTATTTCATGCTAATAAGTATTGGTTTCTTTTCTCTCTTGCTCAAGAACTTCATGTTGGCCAGGTGAAAGGCTTGGAACTCATTGACTCTTTGTGAACCAGAGAGTAAAGAAAGGAAAACAATTGAAATATTTTACACAGGCAATATGCACAGACACACACACACTCATGCACACACACAGACACACAGACACACAGACACACACACAGACACACACACACACACACACACACTGGTCAGGCCCGACCACCAGTTTCATCAACTCCACAGTGTTCATGCAAACTTACATGCACACACCTATACTTACATATGCATATATACATTTGGTAAATGGAGCAAAAGTTCCCATGAGCAAATTCTAATGAGCAAGAGTCAATGCAGAAAAAACCCCACTCATTCTAGATGAAAAAGAAGCTCTAACCTTTATTGCTCAGAGAAAGAAAAAACTTCTACCTTTTTATTGCTACTAGGAAGAAAAGGCTCCGTATCTTGTAGTTGTTCTTTTTTTTTTTTTTTAATAGTATAGAAATAGAGTTTATTTAGGGCATGGGGAGGGGAGTTAAGAGGGTAGTAGAGGCAGAGAAAGGCAGAGAGAGGGAGAGAGTAGAGAAGTAGAGGAGTGGAGGCCAGCCATGACCATGTGAAGAGAGGGGGGAAGGGAATGGGGAGAGGTAAGAGATAAGAGATGTAAGAGAGAGGCAAGAGAAAGAGATATTGTAGTTGTTCTTAATTCTTAGTCTTTCTCAGGATAAATGATCACATGGTTTCACAAGTATCTTTACATTCCAAAAGCTCATAGCAAGTTTAAGACACTAAATTCAAGTCATGAATTGATAAAGAGTCACAGCAGAAATGTTTACATGTGTCTCCATTAAGACTAGTATCTGACTAAACATTCGTCATCTGTTACTAGCTCCACAAGTTCATTAAAAGTTTAAAACAATAATTCTTATGTCATAGATTAGCATGGGTTTGTCAAGAGCAAATCATCTCTCATGTGTCTCATTAATTTTAAAGTTTTATATAGCTAGACTTAATATTTTATTTCTGTCCTTGCACCTACAATAAATTATCCATTCCCAGTTTATGACCTTTAGTTATCAGAGAGTGATCTCACAGCTAACTGAGGGGGGATTGTTTTCCCCAACTGAGAATCTGTTCCAAGCCTGCTTTCTTATTCTAGTGCAATTAGCCCATGGCACATGAAGGTTTAGAGAGCCCTATTTGCAGCTTTTCAGAGAGCTGGAAATTACTTGCATAAATTTAGGAATTCTATAAAATCATTATCAGGAATTATGAAATCATCAATTTGTCTACACAGCATTGCTGCATAAGAGTATATCTTCATTGATCTGCAGAAAATCTGCCCAATAGGGTGAGCTAATGCCCAGGAATCATCTACATCTTCATCTGAAGGCTGCTAGGAGAAGACTGGCATCATCAGGCAGCTAGGAACAGGCTCTCAAAGCCCACATCTACAGTGACACACTTCCTCCAACAAAACCACACCTACTTCAACAAGGCCACGCCTCCAAACAGTGTCACTCCAAGCCTATTCAAGCCACCACAGTGAACCATTCACCTGTGTTATGAGACTGAGTCTCTTGGTAGCCTGGAATTTGCCAAGTACGCTAGGCTGGCTAGCCAGCAAGTGCCAAGGATCTGCCCGTCTTCATCTTCCCTGCACTGGAATTACAAGTGCAGACCACGCTACTCATCTTATTTTACATGAGTTCTAGGGTCCAAACTCAAGTCCTTGAGCTTGCAAAAGAAAAGCAAACACTTTACCAACTGAGCTATCTCTCCAAACTATGGTTTTTACATCTCGACTTCTCAATGTTTATCTCCAGAGAAATACTGTAGAGTAGGTTTTTATATTCTATTATTTATGTATTCATCTCACTAAACTTGTTCATTAATTGAGTTATATTGTCACTGCACTGGATATCCCATTTCTTCTCTCTAAGCTGGACATCTTTTATTTCTCTCTTGCACCCTATGAGACTGGCTAAGCTTTCTGGTACAACCTTCAAAAAGTGTTGAGAGCAGAAGGTTGATCCTCACACATTCCACACTAAACATGCCATCACCCACAGGTTTTGAGTAGATACTCTCTTTATTTAAGATAATTTCATTTATGTTTAATTTGTAAATAATTTCTATTAGGAATAAATATCTAATTATATCAGATGATTTTTCTGCATCCATAGAAATGATCCTACAGATTTTACTTTTAGGTTAATACATTTTCAAAAAATTATTAGTTGTACCTCTATCTATCTCTGTGTATGTGTGTGTGCGTGTGTTAGAGAGAGAGAGAGAGAGAGAGAGAGAGAGAGAGATGCCTATTTGTATATGCATACATATAGAAACCAGGGGACTACTGTACAGCCATGGATGTTATTCCTCCACCATTTTTGTAACAGAGTCTCTAACTAACCTGGAACTCATCAAGTAGGCTAAGCTGACTAATCCACCTGCCTCCATCTCTCCATCACTAAAATTATAAATATGCATCATTGCACAGGATTAAAAAAAAATCCCAGGATGTGTGTGTGTGTGTGTGTGTGTGTGTGTGTGTGTGTGTGTGTGTGTTCTGGGACTTGAACTCAGGTCCTCGTTCTTGGCAAACCCAGCCATCTTCTGAGGCCCCCAGTGAATGGTTTTCAAAGGATAAGGAAATCTTGCCTTCTTCAGATAAAGCACATATGATAACAGTGTTTATCCTTTTAATATATTGCTCAGTTCATTTGGCTGAAACTGTGTTTATAATGTTTGCTTCTTTTCTATCAAGTGATGTTGGTGAGTAATTTCTTCATACAGTCTTTTCCTAGCTGGATGTTAGGGAAGTTCCTGCCACACTGGGGAAATTAGAGAGTATTTCCTCTGCTGCTCTGCATAACTGTAAACTGCATACAAATTTCCCCAAAGCCTTTCCTAATCTATGACCCACTAATGAAGTCATCTGAGCCTGGAGTTTCCTTTATGCCATCAATTCAGTATAGTGAAATTACTCAGTTTGTCTGCCTCATCTTCAGTGATATTTTAGGAATTTTTGTGTTTAAGTGACTGAAGGGCTGGGGACATAGGTCAGTTGGCAGAATGCTTGCCTAGCATGCATGAGGTCCTGAGATTAATTTCCAGCAACATATAGCACAATGATATGTACCTGTCATCATAGCACCTGGGAGATAGAGGTAGGAAAATCAGGAGTTCAGAGTCACCCTTGACCGCTTAGTAAGTTCAAGGCACGCTCAGGTTACATTAGATCGTAAATCAACAAAACATTATGCTGGTGAATACACTGAGGTGTGATGTTGCACAAAGGCCCCTATAGCTGCAATCTGACAATGCCACTCAATTAATTTTTTTATTCAGGGTGGTTTATACTATCTTTGTCAAAAGTAAAAGCTATAGAAACATAAGCATCACCCAAGAGTTATAAGTGTGGATACACCATTCCCTGTCTCCCAGAGCAGTCAGCTGACAGTACTGTGACAGACACATCCCTGATGGGCAGAGAATGCTTTCTCGGCTTGATGTCATCTCCTACCAAGTCAGATATGAGCTTCAGGACTCCCTGGAAACCTAACTACAGGGGGAAAATGTTCAGATCAAATAGATATGAGCATGTCTAAGTTCACTCCTTAGGAGCCTCAGTAATTAAACCCTGTGTGATGTCAGGCCCTCACAGAGCTCTGTGAATCCAAGTGAACTATGGGAGCAAAAGGGTGCAGCTGCAGGCTTGTGGGAGGAGATTATCAGGGGAAGAGAAGCTGTCAGAACCTGCTTTACCACTGTTCCCTTTGCAATACCCCCAAAGACATCACAAGTCCTCATGCCTCTAGCTCTAATGGGCATTGCACATAAAAGGATTATTCAGAGAGCTGAATATTACATCCCAAAGGATCAGAACTTTTTATTTCAAAAGGATCAGAACTTTTTATTTCAAGCACAATAATGAAGTTGTAGCTGATCTCCTCTCTCTCTCTCTCTCTCTCTCTCTCTCTCTCTCTCTCTCTCTCACACACACACACACACACACACACCTTCAATATTTTAACAAGAGGCATAAATAAGTAACTGAAGCCACACATGTTTACAAACAGTAAAGCAATATATATGATGTAAGCCCTGCATGGGTGCACATCACAGCCACAGTGGGCTGTTAGCCCACAGGGGTCAGAGTGGTGCCAATAATGAAAGTTACTTCTCCTACCTCTGTGAATGTGGGCTAGCCTCAAACACTGAAAGTCACCAGAAGCTCCTTCCCTGTCCCTGCTCCCTGTCTGAAGGGTGACAGAAGGGTCTCTGCTGAATTGCCAAAATTCACAGAAGAGCGACAGATCTAAATACAGGGACATCAGATGGCTCTGAAAGCTTTCATCTTCACAAGATGTCACACACTTGGGGCCTTCCTGTCACCATCAGCAAAACAAGTCACTTCCTGAGTCCTGCTTCCCACCAGAGACCTTTGTCACCATCCTAGAAGACAGATACCAGTAAATGGCACAGCATGCTGGCTAGAAAGACAGCCCCAGAGCTGCTTATTTCTTGCTCTAGACAGGTAGCCCCAAAGGGATGATCTAGGATTTCAGGAGACTCAGCAAATGCCTGCCAGGGGCTCTGAAGAGAAAGGAGCAGTTGGGAGCTTGCCCGGCATGGGTGGGTGGGAACAAGCTGGCTTTGATGAAGATGTTTTGAGAAACTTTGATGGATATGAGAGGTCAAGAAATGTGAAGCTAGGGAGAAGGCCCAGTGGGAAGCAGTGTTTGGGGCACCATCATGAAGACCCAAGTCTGAACCTTAGGCATAAGTGCAAAAGCTGGGCGTGGCCATGTGCCTATAACCCCAGTGTTGGGACTGGGCAGAAACAGGGAGACAACTAGGGCTTACTGGCTGCCAGCTCAGCTCCGGGTTCAGGGCAGAACACCTTGCATTCTGCTCTGGTCTCTGTGCATGAGTGTGCACACATGCACATAGAACACACACACACATGCAAACACACACATATACAGACACACACACACATACAAACACACACACACACACAAACACACAGTGAAATAAAATAATTTCTTAAGTAAAACTTAAATTTAAGTAAGTAAACTAAATTTTAAAAATAAAACTGTTAAGTTGGGGAGGTGGCTCAGGGGAGAAGGGGCTTGCTGCCCTAGCATAAGAACCTAAGTTCGTATCCCCAGCACCCACATTAAAAGTGGCCATGATGGACCTTCTGGTTTTCACCTGTGGATGGAGACCTCTGCCTGGGCCACCAGGAGT
Organism: Uromys caudimaculatus; assembly: GCA_028551405.1. Classification (NCBI taxonomy): domain Eukaryota; kingdom Metazoa; phylum Chordata; class Mammalia; order Rodentia; family Muridae; genus Uromys; species Uromys caudimaculatus. The sequence continues at coordinate 8,692,127 of CM052709.1, forward strand.
CCATAGTCAACCGGCTCTGGAGAAGGATACCCTCCCAGGAGCTTGGAAAAGCCGTGAGTGGGGTTAAGGGGAGCAACACCTCTCACCCAGACCCACCCGGATGCACCGGGATCCAGGGCCTGAGAACCCGGGGACAGAAAAACTCCGAACCTTCCAGTTCCCACTGTGGGTGGAGACCTCTGCCTGGGCCATCAGGAGTCCGTAGCCAATGAGCGCCAGAGAAAGATAACCTCCCAAGAACTTGGAAAAGCCGTGAGTGGGGTTGAGGGGAGCAACACCTCTCACCCAGACCCGCCCGGATGCGCCGGGATCCAGGGCCTGAGAACCCAGGGTCAGGAAACCCTGAAACTTCCGGTTTCCACCTGTGGGTGAACACCTCTGCCTGGGCCACCAGGGGCCTGTGCCTGGGGACCTCAGCCTGGGCCACAAGGCTCGAGGAGAGAGCAGGTATGCCAGGAGTGCTGACACACCTTTGAGCACAGGCAAAACCACCACTTCTGTTCAAACTCACTGGATCAAGAGGGACCCTTGCAGAGCCTTCAGAACATAGGAACCAAGAGACAGCTGGGACAAGATCCTTCTGATTTCATTCTGCACTCCAGAGCAGACCCTGTGCGACAGCTCTCCAAACCCAAACACCACTCAGAGAGCTGGTCTGCAAGGAGTACTGACACAGAGGCCTGTAGGAGGGACAAGCCACAACCAGACAGAGTAAGATGAGCTAACATCAGAGTCAACAAGATGGCAAAAGGCAAGGGTAAGAACATAAGGAACAGAAACCAAGAGTACTCAGCACCATCAGAACCCAGCTCTCCCACCACAGCAAGCCCTGGATACCCCAACACAACAGAAAAGCAAGACTCAGATTTAAAATCATTTCTCATGATGATGATAGAAGACATGAAGAAAGAAATGAATAACACCCTTAAAGAAATACAAGAGAACAGAGATAAACAATGAGAAGCCTTTCAAGACGAAATACAAAAATCCATTAAAGAATTACAGGAAAACTCAATCAAACAGGCAGAATTTCAAGAAAACACAATCAAACAGACAAAAGAAATGACCAAAACTATCCAGGAGCTAAAAATAGAAATAGAAACACTAAAGAAATCACAAAGGGAGACAATCCTGGAGCAAGAAAACCTAGAAAAGAGATCAGAAACCATTGATGTAAGCATCACCAACAGAATACAAGAAATAGAAGAGAGAATCTCAGGAGCAGAAGATACCATAGATAACATCGACACAACAGTAAAAGAAAATGCAAAATGCAAAAAGCTTCTAACCCAAAACATCCATGAAATCCAGGACACAATGAGAAGACAGAACGTAAGGATAATAGGTATAGAAGAGAGTGAAAATTCCCAACTTAAAGGTCCAGCAAATATCTTCGTCAAAATTATAGAGGAAAACTTCCCCAACCTAAAGAAAGAGATGAACATAAACATACAAGAAACTTACAGAACTCCAAACAGATTGGACCAGAAAAGAAATTCATCCCGTCACATTATAGTGAAAACACCAAATACACAAAACAAAGAAAAAATATTAAAAGCAGTAAGGGAAAAGGTCAAGTAACATATAAAGGCAGACCTATCAGAATTACACCTGACTTCTCACCAGAGACTATGAAAGCTAGAAGATCCTGAGCAGATCTCATACAGACCCTAAGAGAACACAACTGCCAACCCAGTCTGCTAAACCCAGCAA
>CM052709.1:8694339-8832496 GCA_028551405.1 Uromys caudimaculatus
TACAACCACTCTGGAAATCAGTTTGGCGGACCCTCAGAAAAATGGACATAATACTACCTGAGGACCCAGCTATACCTCTCCTGGGCATATACCCAGAAGATGCTCCAACATGTAATAAAGACACATGCTCCACTATGTTCATAGCAGCCATATTTATAATAGCCAGAAGCTAGAAACAACCCAGATGTCCCTCATCAGAGGAATGGATACAGAAAATGTGGTACATTTACACTCAGCTATTTAAAAAAATGACTTCATGAAATTTGCAGGCAAATGGATGGAACTTGAAAATATCATCCTGAGTGAGGTAACTCAGTCACAAAAGAAGGAACATGGTATGTACTCACTAATAAGTGGATATTAGCCCTAAAGTTCAGAATGCCCAAGTTTCACTTTACAGTAACCACTGGACTGAGAGCAAGGTCCCAGATGGAGGAATAGGAGAAAGGACTGAAGGAGCTGAGGGAGTTTGCAGCCCCATAGAGGGAACAACAGTGTCAACAGGCCTGACCCACCCCCCGGTCGTCCTGGAGTTTGGACCACCAATCAAAGAATACACATCGAGGGACCCATGGTTCGGACCACATATGTGGCAGAGGAGGGCCTCGTTGGCCATCAGGAAGAAGAGAGGCCCTTGGGCCTTAGGGTGTTAGAGGTCCCAGTAAAGGGGAATGTCAAGGTGGGAATATGGGAATGGGTGGGCGGGCGGGTGGGAGGTGGAATTCCCTCATAGAGGCGGAGAGAGGGAGAGGATAGGGGGTTTCCAAAGAGGAGACCTAGAAAGGGGGAAACATTGGAAATGTAAATAAAGTATGAAAAAATAAATAAATAAATTATAAAAAAAAAAGGTAACATTGGCCATAAAGATTTTAATTAAACATAGCTTATTTTAAAAATTGTTAATTTATTTTGTTTGATAGTCACAGGTAACCAAAAAATTTTTAAATATAAAATTGCTTTATATCAGTTGGGATGCTTCTGGGTGATGTAATGGATAGATCGTTATTGGACAAATAGGGACTTCTCTTTCAGAATTTTTCTTAATATATAAATGTGAAATGTAAGATTTCATTAAAGCCCTATGTGAAATTATAAGTAGATGTTTATTACATATCTATGTGCCGTTATTTTTAATGGTAAGCATAATAGCAGATAAAAGACAGCAAAAAATACCTTTCATAATCAAGGCAACCTCGCCTTGCACATAACAGAGATGTCTATGTTATTGTGGTGGTTGAATAAGAATTGCCCCTTAGGCTCCTGTGTTTCAATACTTGGACCCGATTGATGGAACTGTTTGGGAAGCATTAGAAGGTGGGGCCTTGTTGGAGGAGGTGTGTCACTGGGGGTGGTGTGCTTTGAATCTTCAAGAGACTCTAGCCTTTTCCAGCATCTCATTCAGCCTCCTGCCTGCAGGAGATGTGAGCTGTTCCTGCCATTGTGCCTTTGCTCCACCATCATGGACTTTAATGCTTAGAAACCATAAGCCCACTGAAATGTTCTCCTTTATGAGTTGCCCTATTAGTGGTGTTTTATCACAGCAATAGAAAATTACTATGACAGGTATTAAGTCCTATGGCAGTAACAACTATTATCTTCCCTTCCTAAGATAAATTTTGACTAGAATGAGCATCCTGTGTGTCAGCACCTGGACTGATCCTGTGCCACAGTGCTCCATACCAAATACCACCAAGAGAGATCTGGCCTCCCAGGAGTGCCAACACTCTTGTAAGCACAGATAAGACCACCACTTCTGCTCAAATTCCTGGCCCAAAAGGGACCCTCCCAGAGCCATGAGGACACAGAAAACAAGAAACAATCGGAAAAGGATCCTTCCAGTTTCCATCTGCACCCCTGAGCTAACCCTGTTCCCCAACTCTCCATACTCAAATTCCTCCTGGAAAGAACTGGCCTCCCAGGAGTACTGACACACAGGGTTGCAGGAGGGACAAGCCACAGTCAGAAACAGCAAGGCCAGCTCACATGAGAGATAACCAGTTGGCGAGAGGCAAGGGCAAGAACATAAGCAACAGAAACCAAGGCTACTTGGCATCATCAGAACCAGTTCTCCCATCACAGTGAGCCCTGGATATACAACACACCAGAAAAGCAAGACTCTGATTTAACATCACATGTCATGATGATGATAGAAGACTTTAAGAAGGAAATAAATGCCGGGCAATAGTGGCACACGCCTTTAATCCCAGCACTCGGGAGGCAGAGGCAGGTGGATTTCTGAGTTTGAGGCCAGCCTGGTCTACAGAGTGAGTTCCAGGATAGCCAGGGCTACACAGAGAAACCCTGTCTCAAAAAAAAAAAAAAGAAGAAGGAGGAGGAGGAGGAGGAGGAGGACATAAATAACTCCCTTAAAGAAATACAAGAGAACATAGGTAAACAGGTAGAAGCCCTTAAAGAAGAAACACAAAAATCCCTTAAAGAATTACAGGAAAACACAATCAAACAGGTGAAGGAATTCAACAAAACCATCCAGGATCTAAAAATGGAAGTAGAAACAATAGAGAAATCACAAAGGGAGATAACCTGGAGATAGAAAACCTAGGAAAGAGATCAGGAGTCATAGATGCAAGCATCACCAACAGAATACAAGAGATAGAAGAGAGAATCTCAGGTGCAGAAGATACCATAGAAAACATTGACACAACAGTCAAAGAAAATGCAAAAAGCTCCTAACCCAAAACATCCATGAAATCCAGGACACAATGAGAAGACAGAACCTGAGGATAATAGGTATAGAAGAGAGGGAGGATTCCCAACTTAAAGGGCCAGTAAATATCTTCGTCAAAATTATAGAGGAAAACTTCCCCAACCTAAAGAAAGAGATGCCCATAGACATACAAGAAGCCTACAGAACTCCAAATAGATTGGACCAGAAAAGAAATTCTTCCCCTCACATAATAGTCAAAACACCAAACACACAAAACAAAGAAAGAATATTAAAAGCAGTAAGAGAAAAATGTCAAGTAACATATAAAGGCAGACCTATCAGAACTACACCAGACTTCTTACCAGAGACTATGAAAGATTCTGGGCAGAAGTCATACAGACCCTAAGAGAATAGAAATGCCAGCCCAGGCTACTATACCCAGCAAAACTCTCAATTACCGTAGATGGAGAAACCAAGATAGTCCATGACAAAATCAAATTTACACAATATCTTTCCACAAACCCAGCCCTACAAAGGATAATAGATGGAAAACACCAACACAAGGAGGGAAACTACACCCTAGAAAAAGCAAGAAAGTAATCTTCTTTCAACAAACCCAAAAGAAGTTAGCCAAACAAACATAAAAATAACATAAAAAATAACAGAAAGCAACAATCACTATTCCTTAATATCTCTTAACATCAATGGACTCAATTCCCCAATAAAAAGACGTAGACTGACAGACTGGATACGTAAACAGGACCCAGCATTTTACTGCATACAAGAAATGCACCTCAGTGTCAAAGACAGACACTACTTCAGAGTAAAGGGCTGGAAAACAATTTTCCAACCAAATAGTCCCAAGAAACAAGCTGGAGTAGCCATTCTAATATCAAACAAAATCAACTTTCAACCAAACGTTATCAAAAAGAATAAGGAAGGAGACTTCATACTCATCAAAGGAAAAATCTACCAAGAAAAATTCTCAATTCTGAACATCTATGCTCCAAATGCAAGGGCACCCACATTCATAAAAGAAACTTTACTAAAGCTCAAAGCACACATTTGCACCTCACACAATAATAATGGGAGACTTCAACACCCTACTCTCATCAATGGAAAGGTCATGGAAAAAGTCAATGTCTCTCTTCAGGGCCAGGATGGCAAAGGCTATAACCTAGTGATGTGACAAAAGGGGTCAAGAAGACAGAAATATTCATGGAACGGTTGAAGCAAGCAGAGATAACGTTAGCGCATATTGCTCAAGAAAATAAAAAAGCACAATGACTTCTCATCCAACCCACTGATATTGGGTTAATTTTTTAAGTGCTATATATTTTCCATAAACACATTCTTTAACAGAACCAAATAATTTTGGTGCACATTCAAGGCTATTTTGATGGTACATACACCAACTAACTTAATTTGCCATTGTATTTTCATAATTAATTTATCTGTTGGAAATTGCCTACAACCTCTAGGTTAGATTTTATTGAAGAGAAGAAAGAACATAAACATTTTCAAAGTACATATGTTAATCTTCAATATTTTATATTTTTATTTTTACACTTATCTTGACAACAATTAGTAACAATTTGTGTCTAATAATTTATTTATTTTTATGTAAAAAAATTAAGAAGTAGCTGGGCAGTGGTGGCACACACCTTTAATCCCAGCACTTGGGAGGCAGAGGCAGGCGGATTTCTGAGTTCAAGGCCAGCCTGGTCTAGAGAGTGAGTTCCAGGACAGCCAGGGCTACACAGAGAAACCCTGTCTCGAAAAACCAAAAGAAAATAATAAATAAGAAGTAAGAATGAGGGCTGGAGAGAAGGCTCAGCCAGTAAAAGTTAGGCTCACAACCAAGCAGACAAGAAAAAGGAAGATTTCCTGCCTACCTGCTCTCCTCCTTAAACACAAGCTTTCCAAAGTTTTTACCTTGTCCAATTTAAACTAAAGAAAACAATGTCCTTTAAAAATCAAGCGGCTAGTGCCTGCTCAGCCTGTTCATCAGTGATTGACTTAGGTTCTATGTCTTTAAGATCAAAGGTCTTTTACCTACTATCAAAGTCATGTCTCTAAAAATACAGATTTTGAATTTAAAAATCACTGTTATTAAAATGTAATCTGACTGACTTAGTTAGGGTTTTACTTCTGTGAGCAGACACCATGACCAATACAAGTCTAATAACATTTAATTGGGGCTGGCTTACAGGTTCAGAGGTTCAGTCCATTATTAAGGCAGGAACATGGAGGCATCCAGGTAGGTATAATACAGAGAAGCCGAGAGTTCTACATCTTCATCTGAAGGTTGCTTGTGAAATACTGGCTTCCAGTCAGCTAAAATGAGAGTCTTAAAACCCACACCCACAGTGACACACCTACTCAACAAGGCCACATCTATTCCAACATGGCCACACCTTCTAATAGTGCCAATCCCTGGGCTCAGCATATTCAAACCATCACACTGATCAACAGTGTAACCCAAAACTAACAGATGATGCAAAAATCTGGTGTGTTTTTAAATTTTTCTTTATGACTATATGTGTATATTGTTTATATACACTTGTGTTTTTACATTGTACATATTGGCAAAAATAAGTGCATGGTCTTATTTAATTAAGTTAGACCAAATCTCTTCTACAACATAGTATAACCAATTTGGTTATAAATTAGTGATGGTGGAGTTCTTGTCCCTATAATGGGACTCTACCACTCCTGGCCAAGGCTCAGGAACAGTGCAGGAGCAGGAGCAGCATGCAGAGATGAAGGAAGGGCGAGGGCAGTGTGACGATGACCTCCAGCATGGAAGCCATGCTGTTACACTGTTGTACATGACATGGCTGTTGTACTCTTGGACTCACAACATATATGATTACCTGCATAGGAGTGGGCCTGTTATAGAAGGTAAGCCTGTCATGGGACCATGCTCTTTCCTGAGGACTTACTTGCTGGAAAAAGAAAGCAGATGGCTAGGGGGAAGGATGTCTTCTTCAGTGGTGTAGCCTCTGGGAAGATGCTCCTGTAAGAAACTCTAATGAAACTGATTGAGTGAGCAAGAAAGAGAAGAGTCATGAAAGCAGGAAGGGGCAAGCTGGGAAGAGGGGGGCTGAGAAAGGATGAGGTGTGGTTGAATGGTCCCCGTAGACTCGTATACGTGAATGCTTCGTTACCAGGGAACGGCACTATTTCAAAGGACTAGGTGTGGTATTGCTACAGAAAGTGTGTCACTTGGAGTAGGCTCTGAGGTTTCAAAGGCCCAAACTAGCCCCAACGTCTTTCTCTTCCTGTTGCCTGCAGCTCCAGATGTAGAACTCTCAGCTACTTCTCCCCACCATGATAAAAACGGACTAAACCTCTGAACCTGTAAGTGAGCCCTAATTTAATACTTCCTTTTATAAGAGTTGCAGTGGTCATGGTGGCTCTTCAAAACAACAGAGCGCCGGCTATGACAGGGAGATGTGATAGAAATCTATTATGTGTGTGTTTGGAAATGCTACAATGAAATCATTATTATGTATATTAATATATACTAATAAAACCATTTAAAAAAAAAAAAAAAAAAAAAAAAAAAAGGAGCCCATCCCTGGACATAGCTACAGACTGGGTTGAAATCACTCTCAGTAATGTTCACATGTCCCAGAAACATAACGGTGTTAGACCAGAACACAGTTTTTATCTATGACCAAATATGTTTGATAAAGTCAGGATTAAACAGAATTCAATATGCTTTTCTCCCACAAGAGATCTTGAATTCTTCAGTGATGGGGACAGGATCATGAATATTTTCCCTCCGGTCATGAGACTCCTAGATAGAGCCACTCTAAGAGAGGTTTTTCCACAGAGGGTGCATAAAGCTTGGATGTCCAAGAACACTCAAGTCCCAGTGTCCAAGAGGCACCCAAGACAGACAACAAAGAGGAAGGCAGAGGCAACTATGCAGATAGAATCCCTGGGGGCTCATGGAGACATTTGTAGGTCTGGGCAGCAGCAAGCTCAATTCTATCCCCTCAATTTGGGTCAAAAAGAAGAGAAAAGTGGCCCCACTCTGGCTTCCAAGCACCCGACTCATCTTAAACTAACACTAGAGAGTCAGGCACACCTGTGGGGCCTAGGCCTTATGTGAAGCTCTGCCCAGCCCTCTTACAGGTGTATCCAAATCTTTTGACATCATGAGACAACATTGCCATCTACAAAGTTCACATTTGAGCACCTTGCCATCATGTTACCAAAGGGGGAAAAAAAAGAAAAGAAAAAAGAAGCCCGGCAGTGGTGGCCCACGCCTTTAATCCCAGCACTTGGGAGGAAGAGGCAGTCAGATCTCTGTGAGTTCAAGGACAGCCTGGTCTACAGAGTGAGTTCCAGGACAACCAGGGCTACACAGAGAAACTCTGTGTCAAAAAAACCAGACAAACAAACAAACAAACAAAAATGTCACATATAAAAACTCATAATGCTTTAAGTAGGTTTACTGTGTTGTATTGGATCACTTTTTGGGGTGCAAGGGGTCATGAGCATTTGGGTTAGACAAGCCTGCAAGGTTTTTGTTATCTGTTAGGGCAGAGCAGAGAAGTCAGTGTTCCCCGGAGGAGATCATGGCAGTTGGCAGCAGTCTTGACACCGAGTCTGTGTAACAGCCAGGTGGGTCGTCCATCTACCCAAAGCCCTGCCTTTCCTGTCTTGCTCACAGAGCACCTGCCACCAGGAACGTGTTTTGAGCATCTCGGGCTCAATTACAGCCACTGGAATCCTCTCTTCTGCCAGTGCTGTCACTGCAGCCCCTGAGGGCCTGGACCTCATCAGGGTTGTCTGTTCAGCCCTGTCTCTGGCTCCCAAACAACCCATAGTCCATGCCAACGACAGGCATCCATCCCTTTAGGGATCATGGTAAATTGGAAAGTAGGTGTTCACCATGGCCCAAATTATGTAAAACAGCAGCACGCAATTGCAGCCAATCTGTTATATTTAAAAAGTAAAAGAAGGAGGCTAGAGAGGTGGCTCAGCGGTTAAGCGCATCTGTTGTTCAAGCAGAGGACCTGGGTTCAGTTCCCAACACTCACACAGAGGTTCACAGTCATCCCGAGCCCCAGTTCCAAGGAATCCAATGTTTGCTTCTGATGTGAGGGGGCATCAAGAATACATGAGGTGTGCATGCGTGCATACATGAGGTGCGCATGCGTGCATACATGAGGTGCGCATGCGTGCATACATGCAGGCAAAGCACTCGTGGCTGTAAAATAAAATAATAATAAATCTAAAATAAAATATAAAATATAAAATATAAAATAAAAGTTATTAGATTTAAAAGAAAAATAAGGAGTAGAAAACACTCAGTGTCCACTAGTAAGAATACCAATCCCCTCAAGGAGTAATAGCATTCCTATGGACATTTCATCTCTGACAGCACAGAGGAAAGATCTTTATCCTGTGCTGGGGAGATGTCTGTGTTGGTAAACTACTTACCTGGCAAGCACGCGAATTCCACCTCAGAATCCATGAAAAAAATAATAACGAAACCAGCCAGGAACAGTACCATGTGCTTGCAATCCCCGTGCTGAGGAGGGAGAAACAAGAGGATCCCAGGACTTGCTGGCCAGCCTGCCTAGCTTGCTTGGCAAATTCTAAGCTGGTGAGAAACTCAGGAATGCAGGCAGGGGTAGCCCGGCATGCTCTGGAGGCAGAGGCAGACGGATCTCTGAGTTCTAGGCCGGCTTGGTCTACAGAGTGAGTTCTGGGACAGCTGAGGCTACACAGAGAACCCCTGTCTTGGAATTTTAAAATGGGGGAGAGTGGCAAAGGAAAAACACATGAGATTGTCCTCTGGCCTTTACATATTCCACATATGAATGCATACCTGCACACATGTGTGCACACAGACACACAAACATGCACAGACACACACACACAAGAGCCGAGCCTTAGCCTGGAAAAACATCAAATTCTAAACAGGAGCCTTGAGCTCAGAGAAAGCATAGTGCTGTTTATTTTTTAAGGCATATGCGGGGAGTATATAGAGTTTATATAATTATAATTCACAGACACCTGTGTGTATCGTTTTACCTGATGGACAAGAGCTATATTTCCCAAAGGCCTTGTTTAATGGTCCTAATTACTTTTTGTCTCCTTTACTGAGGAGACAATTTAATTTTCTCTTGGCAGTGAGACATTATCCGAAAATTAGTTCAAACAAGTTCAATGAAACCAGACTCATATTTTAACCTCTTATTAATCATATTCCAAAAGAATTGAAATTGTCTGCCTGAAGCATTTCCAAATTCCTTTCAGTGTAGGTTTTTGAAGTTTGATTGAAATTATTTGACAGAGTGAGCCTAAAGAAGGTAGCCTGCTATTTACTGTTTTGGTGCCTAGGGAAGTTGCAAGCACCTCACGATTAAACTGCTTGAAAAGTCCTAACTACTCGGCACAGACACTTAAGAGAAATTGAATTAGGCCCTGGCTGGTCATCAATTTTAAAAACCACTAACAACCGAAAAAGTAAAACCACATTTTCCCATGTGCCACCCTTCCAAAGATCTGTCTAATTTCATGTTTTTCTGCCTCTTAAAGAAACTGGGACTATGAGAGGGAACTAGAAAGATGGCTCAGCAGGTCAAAATGCTTGCTGTGCAAGTGTGCAGACCTGAGTTCAGATCCCAAGCACCCACATGAAAACAGTACATGTAAGTCCAGTGCTGTGGGCAGCAGAGACAGGAGGATTGCTGGGACTTTCCGGATACCAGACTCATTTCAGGTTCAGTGAGAAGCTGTCTCAGGGGAATAAGGTGAAGGGCGATAGGAGAGACCAGTGTTTTCCTCTGGCCTCAGCGTGTGCACAGGGGCACACACATCCTATACATACACACAACACACACACACACACACTCATTAGAAGAAGAGGAGGAGGAAGAAGAGGAAGGGGAGGAGGAAGGGGGAGAGGAAGAAGAGGAAGGGGAGAAGGAGGAAGAAGGGGGAGGAGGAAGAGGAGGAGGAGGAAGACAAAGAGGAGGAAGAGGAGGAGGAATTTGGAATGGAGTTGGGAATCTACAGTGAAATCAGCTGGGCTCCATCACTGTTCATGCCATGGGTTGGTTGGTAAACATTCTCATGGGATTCGAATTGGGAGCACTCCCATGAGAGGGTTTATCTCCAAAAGAGAGAGCATCACCACTGGCCACTGAATGGCTTGCCAAGCCAAGTGCCCTTCCAAGGACAGGCTCGAAGGTGGAGCACACACCAGCACTTCCCCACTTCTGTCTGTAATGACTACCTTCTTCTCAGTTTGGAGATGAGCCACAAATACCACCAGCAACAGAGGAGATGCACCCAAGGCAGTATTGCAGGTGTGGCAGGGACAGGTCTCTGCTTCCTGACTTCCAGGACAGCAGAAGAGCCATAGGGAAGTGACAATCCTCCCAATACCTGTCAGAAGTGACTGTAAAAGTTTTGTCTCCAAGACAAGAGGCATGGTTGAAATGCAATGCAGTCAACCAGGTCTGCTGTCTTGGGAAGGACTCAACAGAGCCTCAGTTCGAGAATTCCATGTCAACTGGTTAAGACTCACCTTCTCTCAGTTCTGGAGGCAACGTCCAGCTCTACCCCAGGATCTGAAGCGAGTTATGGCCGATCCTCAGCTTGGAAAGGTCTAGTAGTTAAAGACCTGGCTCTCCTCCACACACATACCCATGCCCACCAGCAGCCATGGGAAGAAACATGTAGCCCAAGGACACACCACTGGGGGCTCAAAGCAGGGAAAAGAGGCCTCATTCACACTGAAAGATGCCAGAGGGTGGTCCACAAAAGAGGAGCCAATCTGACTCCCCAAGGGCCCGCTCTTTGCCTGGGTCACTACCCCAGTGATCCCATGTCACAATGCCCTGGCACCCATTCTGGAAGCAGACAGGACAGGAGGCAGAGTCTCTGCAGCGTCCACTCCTCTACCTGAGGTGGGACTGGACTGGTCCTCCACATGCTTACCAGATGCATTCCTAAGGGCAAGCACAGCGCCCAGCGGACATAGGGCTTTGCCTACCGCTATGCTTAGGACATGGATCCCTTTCCAAAAGCGTTTTCCTCTTACCTCCTTTTTCATCTGTCCCCTGCCTCCCGGAGAAGGACGCCTCACTTAGGAGAGAATGAAGCCAGAGCCTGTCCAAGAAAAAGGGTTTTTCAGAACACTCAGGGCTTCCACCCTGATGACAGTTTAATCCCCGGATGTTACCTCTGTGGGGAGAAAGGATGAGGGGCAGGAGGGAGAAGAGAAAGGTGCTGGGGCGGTTGGGGAAGGAAGTGGGGGCATGGAGGAGAGAGCTACTGCCCTCACCCACAGAGTCAGAGCCATCCCTGCTCCTGTCAGAGGTGGCGGGAAGACTGACAAGACAGGACCTCAAGTGTCCCAGCTCAGCCACCACAGTGTTCCACGTCAGCCGTCAGGACGCAACGGCTGGTGCAGATGAAGGGAAAGGAGAGCGTGTGTCGGGGGAACCAGCCAATGAACGATGCTCATTGATATGCAGCAGTGAATCAGGATGCTCAAAATGTAGACCAACCTCCTCCCTTCGTTTCCAACCTCCACTAACGGTCCACGCCTTCTCACATGCCCCACACCTCCGCATCCAAGCAACTGGGACACAGCCTTCAATAGAAAAGTCCTTGTTCGAAGAAACAAAAGCATCTGGGTAAACTAGACCCCAGAGACACATTCTCATTTGCACCTCAATGACATCTGCTTTGGAGCCACCTGATGTTGGGCAGACACCAGCGTTTGCTTCCACTTGCTAAAACGACCTGCCAGGACTCTTGGCAGCTGTGCTCAGCTTCCTGTGAGCTCTGGAGCTGCAGCTGGGAGTCAGCTGCAGTCCCTGCCAAGCCCAGCCATGCATGGGAGCACTGAATTTGGGTGGGTCAATCTCAGGCTAACTGAAGCTCATATGCTCCTGACTGGGCTCCCTGAGGTAGAAGTGAAAACGGATGGTGGTTGATGAGGGGTGGAAAGACGTTTTCTTTCGCATGTTCTGGATAAACTGCCCCACTGAACTTATTGGGTTGTTTTTAATCCGGAGACATGAACGTGGAAGGAGAAGAACATGAGAGGGAAAGAAAGAGGAACATGGCAGAGATGGGCAGACTATGATCAAAATACATTATATACTATATTCTAGTCCCTGGCCTTTTCCCACAGTTCCATCCACATAATTGCACTGTGTAAAACTGAGAAGCTAAGATCTGCATGGGGAAAGCATGCAGTGTTTTCTCTTTCTACCTCCATTAATACAATATTTTGCAGCTCTATCTATTCTTTCTTACAAGGGTACTTTCTAAATAAAACTGCAGTGAGAACTTTGGACAAAGCTGTGGGTTTGGCAGAATCTCCTGAAGTGTTTCACCCAGGACTGCCCTTCCTTCGTGCCCTTTGTCTGGCTCCATTTTGTCAAAGGGCGACCCCAGTGACTTCTCTGGCTTCTTTTGTTCTTCAGGCATGGTCTTGCTGTGTTACCCAAGCCAGTCTTAAATTTCTGGGCTCAAGGGATCCTTCTCCCCTCACCCAGCCTCCCTTCAAATGCCAGGAAAACAGGCCTATGCCCTCATTCCTGGCCAGTGGTTCTTTTCTAATGTGACAGCTCTCACAGGAGAAAAAAGGCACCAAGTGGCCTATCCTGCTTTTTCTGCTTATCCCAGGGGCTGCCTAAGCAACATGAGCAGGACCTGTCTCTTACTCTGCCAAAGCCCAGGGCCGTCAGAGCAGCTCTGGCCTGCCCTGGGACCTGCTCATGATTGTAGAATCCCACCCAGCCCCCACACCAGCCCCCGTCGTGATGTCTTAATGAGCTCCCCAGACATTCTGAGCCGTGGACACACACAGTCTGAAGCCACATGAGAGAGAGAGTGACTTGCAGCTAGGTCTCTGCTCTCTTGGCTCCTTCATAACCAGGACAGCGTTTTTTCTGAAAGTTGCACAGGGCCACTGCAGGGGTTCCTGCCCAGGGGAACCCTGACCACCCTGAATCTCTCAGCGCCCCCAAACTGCCTCTCCTTAGTACCCAAGGACATGGCAAGAAAACATTCCATATGAAGATGTAACACAGACACAGAAGATGAACTTCAAAGAGAAGAGAGCTATCAACACTTAAGTGCCTTTGTTCTGCCGCCTTTAAAAATGTACTTCAGAGGGGCTGAAGAGATGGCTCAGCAGTTAAGAGCACTGACTGGTCCTGAGTTCAATTCCCAGCAAACACATGGTGGCTCACAACCATCTGTAATGGGATCTAATGCCCTCTTCTAGTGTGTCTGGAAACAGCTACAGTGTACTCATATACGTAAAATAAATAAATTTTTTTTTAAATGTACTTCAGAAGGGGCAGGGGTGGGAAGGTTGGGATTATAGCTCAGTCAGTTTAGAGGCTAAAACGCAAGCATGAGAAGGGTTTGTTATTGCTTTTGTTGTTGTTTAGAGACAGGATTTCTCTGTGTAGCCTTGGTGATCCTGGAACTCACTTTATAGACCAGGCTGACCTCAAACTCAAGAGATCCGCCTGCCTTTGCCTCCCAAGTGCTGGGTTTAAAGGTTACCACCACCCAACACATGAGGACTTTTGTTCTCCAGAGCCCACATTAAAAAGTTAAGTATAGTGGTGCATGCTTATAATCCCAGCACTGGGGAGACAGAGACAGGTAGATTTTGATATTTGTTAGCCAGTCAAGTATTCTAGGCTAGTGAGAGACTCTGTCAAAAAAAAAAAAAAAAAAAAAAAAAAGTCTGTGGCTTCCTGAAGAACAGCAGCCTGGGTTGGCCTCTGGCATCCATGTACACACATGTACACATACACACACGGGTAGTCATGTGCATACATCCACACACATGGGTATACATATGTATGCATCCACACATGGGCACCCACATGCATGCATGCACACACAAGTATACACATATGCACACATACATGTATACACACACATGCACACACAGACACACACCTGTACAAACTATTCCATAAAAGCAGAGGCAACCTAAGTAAAACTGAGTCCTCATGAGAGGATCTGAGGGAGATTCGTCCATGTTTTCACAAAAGGGGCCTGTCTGAAGCCAGGCTCTGATCCAAGGAAAGACACCTATGGCGTTCAGAACTGTTGTGGTAGAAGACATCAAGCTAAGAAGATGTTGGGAGTCCAGAGAAGAGCTGGAGGGAGGTGGGGGGGTGGATATGATCAAAATATATTGTATACATGCTCAAATTTTCAAAGAATAAACGTATCATTTCTCTCATCCTGGAGATGCCCCCCCGCCTCTTCATCCCCATCAGCTGCAGATTTCCATTCATTCCCATGGCCATCTCTCCTGTCCCTCCCCACACCTGACCCTGAACCCCCCCATTCCCGTCCCCTCCCCCTCATTTCCCTCCTCCATCTGCCTCTTAGAACTATTTTATACCCCCTTCTAAGTGAGATCCGAGCTTCCTTGCCTGGGCCTTCCTTCTCGTTTAGCTCCTTTGGGTCTGAGGAGTGTAGCACAGGAATGCTATACTTTATGGCTAATATCCACTTATAAATGAGCACATACCATGCGTGTCCTTTTGGGACTGCGTTACCTCACTCAGGATAATAGTCTCAAGTTCCATCCATTTGCCTGCAAGATTCATGATGTCTTGGTTTTAAATAGAAGGCCTCCCTACTCTTATGTAGCAGATGTGCAGCTTGACCTTATGTGGGTCCCGAACAACTGGAGAGGGGGCTATCCCAAAAGCCTGTATGTGGGATATGTTCTAATAGCTGAGCTGCCTTGTCTGGTCAGTGGGAGAGGAAGCGCCTATCCCTGCAGAGACTTGAAGTGCCAGGGTGGGGGAAACCCAGGGGGGCCCCACCCGTCTCAGAGGAGAAGGGAAAAGAGTGGGGGGACATTGTGGGAGGGGGTGACCGGAAGGGGAGCAGTGATCAGGATGTAAAGTGAATAAGTAAAAAAATTGTGTGTGTGTGTGTGTGTGTGTGTGTGTGTGTGTGTGTGTGTGTGTGTGTGTGTGTATGTGTGCGCTCAGCTCAGGTATTATTAAAAAGTATGGCCTTGTTGGAGCAGGTGTGTCACTGTGGGTGTGGGCTTTGTCCTAGCTTCCTGGAAGCCAGTATTCTGCTAGCAGCCTTTAGATGAAGGTGTAGAACTCTCAGCTTCTCCTGTACCATGCCTGCCTGGATGCTGCCATGTTCCTGCCCTGATGATAATGGACAGGACCACTGAACCTGTAAGCCAGCCCCAATTAAACGTTGTCCTTATAAGAGTGGCCTTGGTCATGGTGTCTGTTCATTGCAGTAAAACCCTAACTAAGACACACACACCTACATATACATGAACCTCCTTGTGTGTGTGCGTGCATGTGTGTGTGTGTGTGTGTGAGAGAGAGAGAGAGAGAGAGAGACATGTGAAGGACTAACCTCACATTCATGCATACACATGAACCTCTCTGTGTGACTCTCTGTGTCTCACTGTCTCTGTCTCTGCCTTTCTCTCTCTCTCACACACACACACACACACACACACGCGCGCGCAGGACAGTGCAACACAATATTATATTAAACACATGTTGCCTGTCTTAGTCCCTTTTCTCGTTGCTGTGATAAAAACACAAGCAAAACCACCTCAGAGGCCCATCTCTCCTATGGTTCTATATTCTGTTAGGTTGACAATACCATCATAGTGATTCAGTGCACAATATTTTCATTTTATGATAGTGTAAATGTGATATGCGTTCAGGAGAATACATAACCACAATACTCCAATTTTTGAATTCCCAACTGTCTGGGGCATTATGGCATGTGGTCACAAGATTTGGTGAGCCACTGGGTGGCAGCAGTGAGCTATAGTCCCAACCAGCCCAGCTATAACCAAAGGAAAACAACCCACACATGACTGTGTGCTGTGTAGCTGAGCTGGGGTGACTACTAGGTTAGTGATTTAGATGAATTTCTACTTCTGGTGGTCTCGCCAATAGGATTGGAGCAGGTAAGAGATTTTGAGTTCAATCACAAAAAAATCACATTTAATAGCCAGGTATGGGTTGGTATATGACATTGCCAGCTCCAGGAGAAATAGTTAAGAGTGCTTACTGCTCTTCCAGAGGACCTGAGTTCAGTTCCCAGTGCCCATGTTAAATGTCTCACAACTGCCTATAACTCTAGCTCCAGGAAATCCAATGCCTCTGGTTTCTACAGGCACCTGCATTCATATGTATTGGTCATATGCACACACACATGTATACACACATTTTATATGTATGTGTGTGTATATATATATATATATATATATATATATATATATATATATATATATATATATAAACCTAAAGGAAAACCACAGCATAATATAGAACCATACAGAGCAATATGGAACAGCAGACCACAGTGATACAGTCTATAAGGACATGCAATTCAGTCCCTCACCATGCTGTAAGACATAACACCACACAGCACCACATGGCTCAGCACAGCACGATACATACTTGCCAGTATTCAGGTGGACAGGATATGAATTCAAATTCTGCCCTTGAGGAAGCCCCCTTAATATCTTCAGTCTTCAGTGTGTTCGCGTGGAAGATGGGAATAGCAGAGGGGATCACTTCCAGAGTCTACGGCAAACAGTGGGCAGAAGCAGGCATGCAAAGCTCCAGCCCCACCTTGTGTCAGCTTACTACAGCACAGCTCTGTACTTCCGGGTCTGGAGCCTGGGCATGCCCAGGATGACACCAGCTCCGTATCTGAACTCCCAGATGTCTCTCACACTAGGCCACCAGGCCAGTGCTCACTCTCTTCCTATTCTGCTTTCTCTCTGTGCTGACGGAGGTGCCTAGCCATCAGCATATAACCTGAACCTTTTCCTGCTGTATTAGCCAAGTTTCTCTAAAGAAGCTGAACCAACAAAAAAACATACGGTATAAAGGGGTCTTATTGATTGGCTTACATGATGTGTCCCGGGTAGTCCAGCAACGGCCAACTGCATGCAGAGGATGAGAACTCACTAGCTACCCAGAACATAAGACTAGGGCGTGGTCCCAACTTAGTGCTGAAGGCCTGGAGGGTTTCTAGAGAGCTGCTGGTCCTCAAGATGACATCAGAAAGCCAAGTAAACTGAGTTCTAGTGTCAATGAGCACGGGCAGCCATGTGATGGCAGCAGTGTAGATGCAGTCGCCAGCAAGGCAGGCAAACATAATGCTGCTTTTCCTTGGGCCGCTATGCCTGGATTGCTGCTGCAGGAAGGTACCGCCTGCAGGCATTTCCACTGTACCCGGCCTTTGAACCACAGGCTGAGTCTCTGCCCTCTACTACTCCTGTAGATTTTCAGCCCTCCATCCCTCGCACATGAGCTCAGGTCAAAAATGGGTTGCAGCCTTTGATGGAGATCACTATGTCGCTCTCTCCCTAGCCACTCTCTCTCTGATCAGTGGATTCCTTTTTCAAGGGAAGTCTTAAAAGTATATATAAACAGGTAAGGGAGCTTATATAAGCAGGTAGCCCAGCATCGTGCCCACTATGCTGTTAGCAAATATCTGTAAAGCTGGCGTGTGCTATCCGGGACACCATGCCTATCTATCACAGAGAGAGTCTCCCCCCTCCCCTTGGTTAATCCTCCCATCAAATGGCCTCACAGACTCACCCACAGCAATGTCTCTTAGTTAGATCTAATCACAATGACAACCAGTATTAGCCCTCAGGCCTGTCATTCTGAGAGCGGTGCAGCCGGAGCCTCTTCTACGCCAGCCCCAGAAGATTTCCTGTCTTTCAGCTGCTGAGAACTTGCCCCTCAGACTCAGCACCGAGCCTCACCAGCCTGCGCCAAGCTCCATTTCTCACCCTGTAGTGTTAGGCTGGGACCGTTTGCCACAGCTAGAAGAACTTTTCAGAGGTAGGCCTCCATCTTTCAACAGTATTTGTGAGGTTGTCACCAAGTAACGTGCAAATATTCACAAGATAAAAGGCTTCACAGTGAGCCATGGATGGAGACAGCTTGAGCTACACAGAGAAATCCTTCTGACGAGGTGATCAAACCAAAACAACTTTTCCACGTTTATGCATGATGGCATCTCAAAAGTCATCCAATAGACGATTCTGTATGGCATTGCCAGCTCCAGGAGAGATGCCCCTAGTCATTAAGCTTTGAGCACTGCACTCCAGGCTCTTGTCCGAGGGCAGAGGTGGCTAAGTAGTACACCTGGCTCACAGGGCACAGTGTCCCATGCCCAGGACCCATGCAGCCACACCCAAAATGGAACATCCCTGGAGCACCCAGGACTTCACAAATGTTTCCACCACAACTGGCCTTTGAACCAAGGGGCTGAGTTTCTTTCCTCTGATTCCATAGCTGGATTATCAGCCCTTTGCTCCCCCTTCCCCAAATGAGCTCAGGTCAAAAAATGAGTTACAGCCTTTGGTGGCATCTACATTGTCTCTTTACCCCTAAACAGTGCTCCTCTCTCAGTGGATTCCTTTTTCAAGAGAAATCTTAAAAGAAAGCGTATATAAACAGGTAAAGGGAGCTTCTATAAGCAGGTAGCCCAGCATGGGGACCCCTGGTGATCTGCAGAGGATGCCCTCTTCCCACCTGTGCTCCCAAGCTGCTGTCAACAGACAGCTGCAGAGCTAGAGTCTACTGTCTAAGGCCATATATCACGACATGGTAAGACCCACCCCAGAACATAGGGACGTCCCTTATGGGCTGTGCTTGTGGAGTTGCACCCTGTGAACCACAAATGAACGATTCCTGTTCATTCCTCAGACTGCCCTTCCACAGATCTACATCTGTGGGCAGAGCCACGGCCTGGCCCCAACCTCTGCCAAAGAGAGAGAGGTGTTGGCCCCCTCACAAGTTTACCAAGCCTGATGAGCCCCTGAATCTTTCTGGCTCCACTGGACAGACTAGCGCCCCCAACTGGCTCAAAGAGGTATTTTCTGAGTAATAAGTTCGGCTTAACGTTCTTCTCGCTCTTGTTTTTTTTGTTGTTGTTGTTGTTTTCGTTTTTTGTTTTGTTTTTCGAGACAGGGTTTCTCAGTGTAGCCCTGGCTGTCCTGGAACTCACTCTGTAGACCAGGCTGGCCTCGAACTCAGAAATCCACCTGCCTCTGCCTCCCAAGTGCTGGGATTAAAGGCGTGCGCCACCACTGCCCAGCTCTCTTGCTTATAATGAAAGCCTCACCTACGACCAGCAGGGACAGACAGCCAAGGGAACACGGAGACAGTGCTCTCACAGAGCAAAGACTTCACAGCCCTGGGGGTTACTAGTGACCCAGGCACCTCCCACCACCAACAGGTTCTTCACTCAACCCGTTAGTTTGCCCTGCTCCCCATGTCTGGCCTGGTCTTAGCTATGACAGGAAAACACACGTACAGAGGAGGAGGGGGAACGGATTAGCAGGGAGACTCGGTACTAGAGCATGATCTACCTTGTCCCTGGGTTCTATTCCCAGCACCCCTCCAAGAGAAAGAAAGCAGAGAAGGGGCCAGCCGAGGAGAGGGGAAAGAGGTAAGTGCTCTAGCACCAAGCCATTCCCCAACCACCCTCTCTCCTTCATCTTTGCGAGTGTTTGTCTGAGACTAGACCAGCAGGCAGGGATGGGGGAGGGGCGGCAGTTAGATGAAGACTCTGGTGGTGGGGAAAACCTAGGTCACAAGAAAGGAAGGGAAGGGGGAAGCAGGAGGGAGGAGGGAGGAGGGAGGAGGGAAGGAGAGAGAGGGCAGAAGGAGGAAGGAGGATGAGGTGGAAAGGCAGAAGCAGGAGTCTGCATACACACCAGGCGGGGTGCGGGGGTGGAGGGGGGTAAGAGGCACTGCTGTCCAAATGCTATAAAGATGCCTGAGGACTGTACACAGGCACCATAGATGGCTACCTTAGCTCACAGTGGGCCCCACACTCCATTTTTTTTAAATCTTTCCTTTCATCTCCACCTCAAAGGGACAGTCCTGGGCTTGTGCTTTGTGTGTGGTTAACATCCTCCACACCCCTGCCTGCATGGTCCATCTTGAGCTCATTTTGACAATGAGTGCTGTCTGCATGCTGTACTCTACTGGGCTCAAAGCCACTTTCTATTTAAAAAAAAAAAAAAAAATAAGTCCATGCTTAACTGGTGGGTGGCAGCATAAAGCTCAAAAAGACAGCTTCCGCTGGTTCTGCTTCCTCAGAGGCAAGCGCGTACCTGTACCGTAAAGACAGTTCTGGCTATATTGACCTGGGCTCTGACCCAGAAGAGATTTGAAAGGTTGCCCCACCAATATTAACCAACTCGAATAAGAAAGACCATGTAAAGAGCCCCTAAAGATGGCAGACCAGCTCCTCAGGAGGCAGTAGTGTCCCATTGCAAGTGTGTGAGCAGACAGTTCTCCATAAACAGTCGCTGATCTCCCTCCATAAATATAGTGACCCTATAAAAGTCCCCAGACAGGATGTGGCTCTAATTTGTAGTCCCTAGCTATGACCCAGTTCCTCCTCAACAGCCATGTTCCAGCCCCAGCAAGCAGCAGAACTTGGCAGCTTTGACCACACGATTCTGGCTTTAGAGTCAAGGACAGAAGAAAAGGGTTATGGAATCTCCCTCCTTGACTATGAGTACTGGCTGGTTTTGTGTGTCAACTTTTCACAAGCTGGAGTTACCACAGAGAATGGAGCTTCAGTTGAGGAAATACCCCCATGAGATCCATCGGTAAGGCATTTCCTCAGTTAGTGATCAAGGGGGGAGGGCCCCTTGTGGGTGGTGCCATCCCTGGGCTGAGAGTCTTGGGTTCTGTAAGAAAGCAAGCTGAGCAAGCCAGGGGAAGCAAGCCAGTAAGGAACATCCCTCCATGGCCTCTGCATCAGCTCCTGCCTCCTGACCTGCTTGAGTTCCAGTCCTGACTTCCTTTGGTGATGAACAGCAGCATGGAAGTGTAAGCTGACTAAACCCTTTCCTCCCCAACTTGCTTCGTGGTCATGATGTTTGTGCAGGAATAGAAACTCTAAGACACTACAGAAAGTCACCAAGGTCAGGCATGTGGCAGGGGTGTCCTTGCATGGAGGCCCAGAGAGGCCATTGCATGACTGTGGTGGTGAAACCTGGGTTGCTTTGGAAACCCCAAGATGTTGGAGATGCCAGATCTAGAGGATACCTGCTGAGGAGAGCTGTAACAGTGAGTGGAAGCAGCCCAAGGGAGGGAAGAGTGTTGGAGTCAAGAAAGCTGGAAAGAGTTGGAGATCTGAGAAGCATTTTGTCCTGAGCCTTGGAGATGCAGTTTGGAGTTTGCCCAACTGGTTTTCGGTCTTGCTTTGGTCCCGTATTTCCTCACTAGGCTCTCTTTCCTACTTGTTTGGAACAGCAATGTATATCCTGTGCATTATATGTTATAAGCATGTGATCTGTCTGTTTAGTTTGTTGGTTTTTTTTTATTTAATAAGGATTACAGTTAAGACATTGCATGAATCTCCAAAGAGACTTTAAACTTGGACTTTTTAAACATTATTGAGACTGTGATAGACTATGAGGATTTTTGAAGTTGGACTAAATGTATTTTACATGATGCTATGGCAACAAGCCTATGGGGTCCGGAGAGTGGGATGTGATGGTTTAAATAGGAAGGGCCTCCATAGACTCATGTGTTTGAATGCTTGGCCCAGGGACTGGCACTATTAGGAGATATAGCCTTGATGGAGGAAGTGTGTCACTGAAGGGTGGACTTTGAGGTCTCCTATCCTCAAGCTACAGTCAGTGACACAAATTCCCTTCTGCTGCTTATGTATCAAGATGTAGGACTCTCCGTTCCTTCTCCGGCACCATGTCTTCCTGCACGCTGCCATGCTTCCTGCCATGATGATAACGGACTAAACCTCTGAAACCATAAACCAGCCCCAAGGAAATGTTCTCCTGTACAAGTGTTGCCATAGACATGGTGTCTCTTCACAGCAACGAAAACCCTAAGTAAGGCAGACTCAGTAACTCATTAAATAAAGTCTGATATATTTCCACAAGATGTATTTATTCTATCTGGTGCAGAAAGCCAGCTGATGGCTCATTGTGCAGTTGGTTGCTGCTAAGCCTGAGGGCTTGAGTTCAAACCTCAAGATTCACACAGCAGAAGAAAAGAACTGACTCTTACACACACACACACACACACACACACACCACACACACACACACACAGGGAAGAATATATGAACTAAGTAAGATGGTATTCACGAAATGCCCTCATTATGGCTTGAGTGTGGTCTAAGTGTGCCCTAAAAGTCCATTTTTGGCAGCATGGTCCCCAGGGTGGCACTACTGTGAAATGCTGGAACCTGTAGGTCTGAGACCTATCATGAGGAAATTAGGTCTGACAAAGGATTCTTTCTATGTCTGATTTCTCTAGCCTAATTTTTGACATAATTAATTAAGCATAATCTTATGTTAAATAAGGATGGAGAGATCAAGGCACCCTTGTCTTCTTCCTGATTTTAAGGAAATGCTTTTAGTGTCCCCTCACGTAGCACAATGCTGGGTACCCTTGACCTGTAAGTCAACCTCAAGTCCTCCATTCAAGTTGCTTCTGATGGATATTTTATCACAACAAACGGAAAACTAACACAGAACCCAAAAGTAGATTTTGGTAGGGGGTCCATGCAGTGGATTAGGGACCATGGTAGGTCGATGGAGAAGTCACATTCCCGGGCTCTGCTTTATCACCCAGCACACCAGCCACCCCGATGGACTAGCACTCTCAGCTGTAAACTTCTTTGGGTGGCCACCTTGTATTATATTAACCTTCACTCCCCCAATCCCACCCCTGGCCAGATGCTGTGGTCATGTACTTCATAAAGAGCGCTTCTGGGACTGGGGAAGGATACCAGTGGGGAACGTAGACGGCCCATCTGTTCTTTCTCTAAAACTCTCTATTATCTCTGTACTCCAGTGAACAAGACCCTGCCTCCTTGTGCTAGTGAGCACGTGCCCTTACAGCCTCTATTGCCCTCCATAGCACATGGGCAACGAAAACAGCCATGTCTAGGCCATTCACAAAGCTGACACAGGCCAACCTCAGACTAACTGTGAAAAACGATCATCAGATAGAGGTAGTCACCTGCCCCAATACAGGAGGAAGCTCACTGTCCATCCACCACAGCGAGTGATTACAGTATGCATGAACCTCCCTCATTCCATGCAGGGACTGCCTCAGCACCAGTGTGACAGAAAGCAGGGAGAGGAGACTCCCAACTCTTAAGGCTTAGCAACCCCTCTTTTTGCCGCGTACCTCATCCATCAGACACCTAAAAATGTCAGCAACAGACAGGCTGGTTTTTGAGGAGGGGGAGGGGGTGCACAGTTCAGGTAAGCAGCAAGAGTGCAAGGAGGTGATCAACCTTCACACCTCTCCTTTTATGCTAAGCCTCCAACTCAGCCCTAGGCCACTCTCAGGGTTAGGTGGGCTGGGTGACAAGAAGAGACTTTTCCTGAGCCCACCCTGACACCCAGTGGCAGCTCCCAGAAGCAGCAGCTGCTTAGAAGAACAGTAAGTACAGAAAATTCTATGCTACACTATAGGAGAAAGATGCCTTCCTTCAACCAGTTTCTCTAACTTAACTTGCAATGGAACTGTGTGGAGGGCTGGCTTGGATTCAGATCCGATGGGTTCTCGGGGATTTCAGGGCTATGGGGCAGGCATCCCTGGAAACTGCAGGCCCACCAGGACCATGGTGAGGCTAGAGGAGAAAAGTCTACCTGCCTGCTGGATGCCTGGGAGGTGAGATTATTACACATAGAGGAGGAAACTGAGGTGAGAGGCCCACGCTGCTTGCCCAGGTCTAGAAAAGCAATGGAGAATTGAATTCAGCCCCTCAGAAAGTACACTTGCCCCACTGCAGGCCTTCCTGCAGATACCACTGTAGGTTTCACAGGTAAATAGAGGCAGCTTCTTAAGAAGCACTGAGCAGCCCCCATGGCAGCCTAGTCATCATATCTCCCCTCGGGTATCCAAAGCTCAGCCACCCCCTGCCCTAGAAGGGGCAGATAAGGTGCCCACATGGTGTGCAGGGCTGCTTAAGAACACCCCTGGCCCATGGCCCACTGGTGATGACTGTGATCTCTGAGCTGTGCTGGTCCTCATTGAGCTGCCGGCTTTCCTGGGGACCAGGGTGAGTGGGCTCTGTTTGAGTCTCACTGGATGGAAGTCTTTCTCTCAGTGGGAAGGAGAATAGGGTGGAGAGTGGGGGATTAGAAGCATCAAATTAACCTAGGAGAGAAACCAATTGCACATACCACCACAACCACCACCACCACTGCCACAACCACCACCACCATTCCAGGTTATGTGTAACGAAATGATGTGTGCAGGGAAAAATGCATGGTGTGTGATAGAGGACTTGCTCTGCATGCACGAAGCCCTAAGCTTAATCTCCTAGTAATGAAAAAGAAGAAACAAAGATAGATCTTTGGAGCCTGGATTTGCCTTCAGCTCTGATCTATTCCAAGCTTGGAAATGTTTCTCTCTTCTCAGAACTACTTCCCTTTCTGTTATTAATCATGTATTTGTCCAAATCATTGTTCAGAGACACGAGAACATGGACATTTTAGCAGGTCCGTTTTGAATTTGGATCTACACCAAGGTAACACCCAAAGCCGTGTAAGGCCAGTGCTAGGCACCCGCTTCCTTTCCATTGGCTGACTGACCATCCCTAGGAGAGTTAGGAGGCCATGGTTGGTGGGGCGGGGGGGGGGGGGGCTATTGTATCCATCCAATGTCAGTCCTTTGTGGAGCTGGAGGAAAGGGGGAAAGGTAGCCCAGAAGAGGACATCCATCCTCTACCCCAGCGTATGAAGGACAGTGAACAAACACTGCCTAGGTTGGGCAGAGGAAGACATGAATCTGAAACACTAGGTAGGGCCTAGATTGGGAGCAGAAAGCACAGAAGTTCCTGGGGGAGGGTATGAAAATGTACTCCGCCCCAAGCCCAGACTCTCAAGACTCTCTGATCTTGTATCTTTTAGGTGTGGGTGTGTGCTGGTGTTACAACATGTAGAAGACAACCTCAAGTGTGAATCTCAGGGGCCTTCCATAATTTCTTTTAAGACATGGTCTCTCATTGGCCTGGAAGTCACAGAATAGGCTAGAGAGGCTGGCCAGCAAGCCTCAGGGAATCCTTCTGTCTCTGCCTTCTCAGCACTGGGGTTAACAAGAGTGTGCCACTTCACACTCTTTTTACATGGGTTCTAGCAGTCCAAATTGGGTCCTCATGCACGCAAGATAAGCACTTTACTAACTAAGCTATGGCTACAATCCCAAACTAACCAGGTGACATGTGATTTGCCCCACTAGTTTTACTGATCAGCAAATATGTATCAAAATGAAGGTTAATACAAACATGACTTCCATTAAAAGTTGGGAACAGTGAAGAGCATTGTCTTTTTTTTTAAAATGTGTGTGCTTGTGTGGGTTCAAATGCATGTGTGTGTATGTGGATACATATGTACTCATATGTGTGTTTGTGTGTGAGTGTATAGGCCAGAGAGCAAGCCAACCTCCAATGTTGTCTTCAGGAAGACTGTCCATCTCCTCTGAGTCAGGGCCTCAACTCATCTGAAACTTACCCGTTACTGTCTTCCTAATCCCCTGTAGCCAAGGACCAGCCTCAGCTTGGAAAGGGGTTCTGAGGAAGGTGTTAGAAGTGGTGAAAAGAGGGACTCGAAGTCAAACCGTGGGTTCAAGCTGATAGCCTGTGTTTTGCTCAAGACAGCTTTCTGACAATCACCAGACAGCTCATCCAGATAGCTCAGCTCTCACAGCCCAGTCTTTTATTTACATACCAGTTCAGTCATTTACTCCAGGTTCCCTTTTGATCATCCTGTGAATCAGCATTCCCTGACCCCAACTCCTTGATTCTTACACATTTTTTTTAAATGTTGCAAATGAATTCAAAGATCTGCCTGCCTTTGTAAGCACAGACAATAAGTTAGCTGGGCAGAATTCTGTCCTGCGATCACACCCCCACCACACCTGATCCTAAACTAGCTCTGTCCCAGGCTAACCTTGAACTCAGGAATCTGCCTGCCTTTTTAAGCACAAACAATAAACTTAGCTGGGTGGGATCTTGCCCTGTGATCACAACCCCCAAATCTCTTTATCTCCTTCCTTGATATCTTTCTGACAAGCTAACTCATAGTGCAGCTGCCTCTGTTCTTTTAGATCTGTGAAGCTCCTTATACAATTCATATTGTAGCCTTATATTTTGCATAGTTGAGAAATTATATGGTTTTGAACTCATGTTTTCAGAGTTCTTTCTCACAGCCTTAAGGGCTGTCCAGGTCTCAGCATTTACCATTTTTGCTAAGGACACAGACACACCCTTGCCTTCTAGACTTGTGCTGTCTCTGATTATCATGGAGTCATTAACCTTGGCAGAGAGGACATTCCCCGATAACCTTTGCAGGGAGATTGTTTCATGAAGGAGGAACATGAAGTAAAATATATACATACATATGTGTGTGTGTGTGTGTGTGTGTGTGTGTGTGTACAAACAAGCCTCACACCCAGTGAATAGTCAGCTTTTGAGCCTCAGCCTCAACAGCTGTAACTTGAACCAAACTTCACTTGCAGCTACTATAAGAATTAGTGCGTTGGGAGCTGAAGAGATGGTTCAGTGGTTTAGACCGCGTAATGCTATTGCAGAAGACCCAAGTTCAACTCCTGCATGGTATCCAGGTAGTTCACAATTGGCTGTAACTCCAGTTCCAGGGAATCCAATCTGGCTGTCCTTTGCAGACACCTGTATTCTTGTACACACACCCTTGTACAGGCATGCACTAATACACATAATGAAAATAATAATACCCCTGGCATGGTGGTACACATCTGTAATTCCAGCACTCAGGCAGGTGGATCTCTGTGAGTTCAAGGCCAGCCTAATCTACATAGCAAGTTCCAGGCAAGCCAGTCAGGGCTACATAGTGAGACTATGTAAAATATAAACTGAAATAATAGTAAGTCTTATAAGAATTGGTGAGTGTCTTCTTCTGAAGTCACAGTACATCTCTAACACCTAAAGTCCTGAATAAGTGGAATTCTTATTGCTGACAACAGAAAAAGCTAACAATGTGTTCCTATTTGTTTTTCCTTTTTGTGTCCCAAACTGGCTTCAAATTTATAATGTTCTTGCTTCTACCTCCATAGGGTTTGGATTAGAGGCATGCACCACCATGGTCAGTTCAAGGTGATTTATGTGAATGAGCATGTGAGGCTTATGCTGTGTGTCTTCCTTTATCATCCTCCACCCTATCTTGTCTTTTCTTTTTTTTTTTTTTTAATTTGGTTTTTCGAGACAGGGTTTCTCTGTGTAGCCCTGGCTTGTGGGGCAGTGATCTGTAACAGGCAATCTGACATCCAGTTGAGCTCAGGCAAAAAATTCTGGGAGACCCTGTGATAATTTTTTTTCACAAGGGACCAGGCCATATTTTTAGCCAATGCTCCCGGAAGACTCCTGTACAGAGAGGCCTGGCGTGTGAGAATTGTGTGAGACTCGTCACGTAGAGAGCAACCCTGAGTCCTGGGCAAAACAAATGAGGCACCAATAGGGTCCCCAAGCTGGCCAATGGAAAGTATCAGCTACCAAACCCCTGTCTCCTCTCAGAACTATAGAGCACCTTGACCCAAATAGCTCTCTCTCTCTCCCCTCCTTCTCCACCCACCTGCCCCGTGAGCGCTGCCTGCCATCCAGAACGAATTAAAGATAAAAACTATTTTGGCGTCAGAGAACTTTGTCTAAGGGGCTGTGACACTTGGGCTCTCGAGGAGACCTCTTAAGGGCACAATAGAGCTGGAGAGTGCCCACGGCTAGCCTCTATCCACGCCCCCTCCCACCGCGAGCGGCGACGGATTCAGTGGCGGCGGGCAGCCACAACATCAGGGCCGGGGCTGCTCAACCCCCTCCCCCCCCCCTGGCATCAGGCCCCTTGGATGCTATGCCGCGACGAGTAGGAGGGCTGCTGCAGTGAGCCTTGAAGTCTAGGGCACTCGGTCCCAGCACTGGAGCCAGGGGACCCGGTCCGCACCTGCATTTCTCCCCGCCTAAGAGAGTGCAGCACTGGCTGTCCTGGAACTCACTCTGTAGACCAGGCTGGCCTCAAACTCAGAGATCCACCTGCCTCTGCCTCCAGAGAGCTGGGATTAAAGGCGTGTGCCACCACTGCCCAGTGCTATCTTGTCTCTCAGTGGATCCAGAGCTCACTGATTGGCTAGAAGACTAGCACTCTGGGGGCTGACCTTTCTCCAAGCTCCAGGCTCCAAGGTCTATGATTACAGATGTCTGTAGCTACGCCCAGCTTTTATATGGGTGCCAGGGATCTGATCTCAGATCCTCATGCTTTTATGGCAGGCACTTAACTATCTCTCTAGCCACCTCAAAATAATTTAAACACACAACAGAAGTCACAATGAGACACAGTTTGAGGTTAATGATCATTTAATATTTTAACAAGTTCACTTATAAACATACCATATGCACATACAGGGAGAAAATGGGCTCTGCAGACGCAACAGAATAACAGAAGCAATCACAAAGAAGACTGCCTGCATCCTCTGCCTTTCATCTACATAGACTAGCAGGCAAAATAAGAGGTTACATGGGATCAACAGACATAGAAAATAAATCTGAACCATTCTGTCTCAAACACAAGAACTTGCTACACTCCAGAAGGCTGCTGTGGGCACTAACTACCTAAGACGAGCCTTCTTGGCAAGGGACAATCTGAGGAAGCCACAGGCTTTCCTCCTCTTTCATATGAAAGGTTCTTAACTAAAAGAGCAACAGCATCAGACACACACACACACACACACACACACACACACACACACACACACACACACACACATATGCACACACGTCAGCAGCCAGCCCTGCATCATTATTTAAGTCTCCGTGGAGAAGTCTTCCCCAACGCAGGACAAGTGGTTCCTTCCTTCCAACTCGTGAATCTCACTGAGGTACAAAAAGATGCAACAAAAACCATCAAAAGGATCAGACTGAGGAAATGAGATGCCAGAGATTCCATTCTGGGTATGCAATCAAGGAACTAGTGACAGGAAATGTTCAGGCTCAACAATGGCTGCCTGGTATCGCTAGCCCCACTAGGGTTAGGGGCCAGGCAGGGCACACCCATGGCACAGTAAGAGATAATTCTGTTTCAAAAGTATTTCAGGGACGTGACTCAATACTCTGTGGTTTTAGGAATCCCAGTAACTAACTTCAAAATTAAAATACCTGTGCAACACTAGACACTGGTTTTAGTCTTTTGTAAATAAAGCACGGAGCTTTATGAATGGTGATATTGGGAGCAAATGGCAGTCTCATAGCACAGGATATAAAATCAGCGTCACACTTATTAAAGCGATGCTATACGCCATCCATCAGAGATGACAGAGAAGCAAATGTCAGCTGGAAACGGGCAGGGCTGTCAACAGGTCAAGGAGTAGCAAGAAAAGCACCATGGGCACCATCTCGTCTACTTGGCAACTGTCTCACATGGAGATCTGTCGAAGACTTGAACTGACCGAGAGAGCAGCCCAGCAGTATGGGAAGGCAGCACGCATGCACTGGACCCAGCACAGTCAGAATATATGTTTCCTGGGAGCACTCTGGAGAAACAGGACTATGCAAAGTAGAGGGCGGGGCCTTCACTGTGCCATCCCATCTTTGTGACAGGCTACTGTTTGAAACTAAAACATGGCAGACACATAGTTGGAATTGGGAGCTTTAAAACATGAAAGAACAGAAATTTTTAAATACGTGTTACATGTATTCTTTAATATTGGAAATACAAATTTTTGTCAGAAAGCCAGATTGTGAGCTTCCCAGAGTATCACACATTTGGGGACAAGAAATGTTTTAAGCTCTTCTGTCGTGAGCGGGTTGGGACTGAGAACGAGGCTGGATCCCCACTAACTTGAGGGATTAGAACAAATCCCTGAGATGCTCTACCCAATCCCATTTCTCACTCAAAACCTGAGTCTCTCTTGGACAGCCACAGGGCCTCCCCACCACTGCTGAGAAAGAAGCTCTCCAGGAGTTAAAGAGCATCCCGCATCCCTGTGCAGCTTGTGCCCCAGAAGGCCTGAGGCAGGAACATTCTAAATAAGGCTCTCCCCAATTCTCCTCACCATACTTTCTTTACAAGTAGAAAAATAGTCTCTATAGGCTCTCTGCAGACTGAGCTGGCAATCAATATGCCTAAAGCAGACACTGAAAACACATGGCTGGGCAGCTCCCAGCCTACCTCCACGCACCGGCACTCACCTCTTCATTCAGCAGGGCTTAAAGTCTGAGGCTCAAATCAATTCCTAACTCCAGCCTAATTCCAATCATCCCAGGTAAAAGCAAACAGAAGGATAACAAGAAATTAAACTGGGCAGATTCCTGGGGCATACTTTAAAGGGAGGGGATGGCCCTCTGCATGCGAGCAGCCAATCGTGCCGGTACCTAGGGGCTCCAAGGGGTAGGTTACGGGGTCCTCACACCAGAGCCCTGCAGCCCCCAGCTCCTAGGGTAACATGCAGCCAGGTCTGGAGTGAGGTTCCACAGGTAAAGAAGCTGCGACTTCCTCAGCACACTTACACACACCCTCCTCCGCCAGCGTTGGTATTATTGGCACAGCAAGGAAAGCCGTCCCTCAATTCAATACTGCATAACTGAACGGAAAATGCCCGTTTAATTGGGAGTGTTTACATAAAACCATCCAAGAGTCCCTAAGAAAGACTTGGTGCAAACTGGTACCCGGAAGGACTCAGGCTCTCCCTCACAGCATACCTCGGGCTTTCTTTGTGGTACCACACAGGTCAGTCACAATTATTAGATTACCACCTTCAACAGAACTACTTAAAATTATTATGAAAGACACTTGTCACAACAGAAATGCCCTGCAAATCAAATTGTTGCACACAGGACTAACAGAAGCTATGCACAGAAAATGTTGAAGGTTCTAGAAGACCCAGAACAGAGAGCCCAGGGCCATGCCTGTGGCCGCCCCAGCAAGCATGCCCAGAGCCAGGTCACTGTCATTGTCTCGGTACCGCTCACGGATGATGACTTGGTTGGCAGGCTGTTGTCCATAAATTCCTAGAAAATTAGAGAAAAGAGATCTTTTAAGAGGTAATTTGGAAGTCCAACATTCACTGACAAGATAGTGCCCTTAACTAAGACACTGTATCTAATCTCCATGTGGCCAGCTTGTTCACTAGTTGGCGTTCAGGTCCTTCAGAAAAGTGTTACCAGGTGGCTCCAGTGGGTTCAACCCAACCCACCCTTTCCAAGGCCCACCACACATACCACATACGCTATGGAAGACACTGTTGCAATTTATAAAAGATAATACATGGGGGACTGGGGACCTGGCTTAGTAGTAAGAGCACTTGTTGCTCTTGCAGAGGACCTGGCACCCACATGTTACCTCACAAGCAGCAATAACTATAGCTTCAGTGGATCCAATGCCCTCTTTTTTTCTTTTCTTTTCTTTTTTTGGTTTTTTTTTGTTGTTGTTTTTTGGTTTTGTTTTATTGGTTTTTTGTTGTTGTTGTTTTCGAGACAGGGTTTCTCTGTGTAGCCCTGGCTGTCCTAGAACTCACTCTGTAGACCAGGCTGGCCTCGAACTCAGAAATCCACCTGCCTCTGCCTCCCGAGTGCTGGGATTAAAGGCGTGCGCCACCACTGCCCGGCTTACAAGCACTTTTGATGAACAAAACTGACATCAGCTCTGCCTGATGTCCTGTGGTGATCCATGTGATATATAGATGAGGTCACCACGTCGTTCTTAATGTAGCAGAGTACCAACTCAACTTAGAGAAGGAAGGGCTCATTTGGGTTTACGGATCCAGAGGGATTAGAGTCCATCCCTTTACAGCAGGAAAACGTGACAAGACTAGGAACAGTGGAGAATTCACATCTCAAAATGAGAGCAGGAAACAGAGAGGGAATTGGGAATGGAATGAGGCCTTTTCTCTTCCTCTTCCTTCTCTTCTTCCTCCTCTCCTCTCCCTCTTCTTCCTCCTCCTCCCTCACGTGAGAGTATAAATGCAGTCCCTCAATACAGATTATACAGTAGAGTTTTCCACAATTGGGGAAATCACAGTGGTCAGCACATCAGGAGTGCAATGGATAAGCCTCGCCCTGGGTAATCCAGGTATCATGATCACAGCATCACCCCTGCCAGGTAAGTATGGTATGAGGCTTTTAGAACCTCAACCCTCACCCCAGTGGTGGACTTCCTCTAGCAAGGTCACAACTCCTAATCCTCCCTAAACAGTGCCGCCAAGTGGGAACCAAGTATTCAACCTCCTGAGAATAAGGGGGCACCTGCAGTTCACTCCCAGGTTCCCACAGACTCAGACATATTATAATGTATCCTTCATTATGTCCAACTTCAAAAGTCCCCAAAGTCTTTCGGTCTCAACACGTTCAAAGTCTAAATCTCATCGGAGACTCCAGACAACCTCCTAACCATAAACCCCTGTAAAATCAAAAAACCAATTATATACTACCAATGCATAATGGCACAGGACATATATTACCATTCCAAAAGATAGAAAATGGGGCACAGTGAGGAAATACTGAACCGAACCATTCCCAAACATGGGAGGGCAAACATCAAACCCCATAGCTCATATCTGATGCCAAAGTGTTTATATGGCTCTGCCCCTCTGGCGTTGCTGTCTATGACACACACACCCTGATTCTACTCTCTGTACGAAGCTCACTGCAGTAGATGCTTTTGGCATCTCCAACAAACTTGGGCTTTACCTCCATAGCTCCACACAATGGTCTCCCAGGGCCTCTAAGATGAGACTTCCTTCCCACCTGCCTGGCCTTAGCAGCTCTCTATGAGTGTGGAGGAAGGTCCGAAGACCCCCCTCTACTCCTGCGTCTTACATGGCACTAAGCCAGCACATGAGGACAGTGCTGCCATGTTTGGCTGCCAACTTGAGATGGAGCCTAGCCTCCCAGAATCATACTTGCAATAGCTTTTGTCTGCTCCTCACTAGCTGGGTGGAGCCTTGCCCTAACACACCCTGCTCTCTATCCCAGTGCAGATCTAGCCACTCTTATCTCTTTCAGTGCCAGCCTTGCTGCGAGGCCAGGCCTTCTGGTGTTCTCTTTCTTTTTAAACTATGCTCTGCACTTCTTTCCACCCCACTTGCTCTTTCTCACTGTAGGCCTGTGCAAGAGTGCTCACTAATAACCATACCACAGAGTCAGTATCAGGCGGTCTGGAGATCTGCTCTGGCAAAGAACTTAGTCCATGACTTTTCACTAACCTCGGGCAGATTCATGGGACAAAGATAGAACGCAGCCATGTTCTTTGCCAAAATATCACAGGAATGGTCTCAAGATCAGTTGCTGATATTGTTCCCCACTGAACCTCTTAAGCTGGGCCTCCACAGTCCACATCGCTTGCTCTCAGCACTGTCTTCCGAGAACCTACTAGGATGGCCCATTAAGCTCTGCTTATAACATTCAACCACTTTTCTAGGCCAAAGTTTCAAAGTCTTCCACATTCTTCCAAAAAACAAAAAAACAAACCAAAAGCCATAAGGTCGGGTCTGTCACAGCAATGGCCCACTCCCTGGTACCAACCTCTGCCTTAGTTACCTTTCTATTGCTGTGATAAAAAATACCATGACCAAGACAACTTACAAAAAGGAGTTATTTTGGGCTTACGGTTCCAGAGGGTTAAGAGCCCATTATCACCACAAGAAGAACGTAAGGCAGCAAGCACCAGGCATAGCAGCTGAACAGCTGAGAGCTCACAGCCCAAACCACAAGCAGGAAACAGAGAGCTAACAGGAAATAGTCCAAAGCTTTTGAAACCTCCAAGCTTACCCTGAGTCATGCACCTCCTCCAGCAAGGCCACACCCCCTAAGCCTCCCCAAACAGTGCCACTACCTGGGGACTGTGTATTCAAAGCCCAAGAACATAGGGGATAGTGCATTCAAACCACTTCAACTATGTATAGAAAGACTAATGCATTTCTATTTGAAGAAACAGAGTACACAAGGTGACTACGTATACTGCAATATGAAGTTTCTAGATAGTTTCCAGTTTCCAAGATGATAAGAGAACCCAGAGATAAGAGGTTACATTCAAAGTATATTTATTAAAATGGAATGACCCACTTTCAATTAGAAAAGCTGTTCAGACAGGGGTAGCTGACTTGAGTTTGCACTGCACAGCCTGGTTTCTGTTCACCCAGCACAGCAGAGGTAAGCAACAAGAAACCATACTTCAGCTGGTAAGGTTCATGCGTGCATTACTATGCAGCCCAGTACCTCAGACAAACAATCCCAGCACTTGGGGGCTAGGGAGGAGAGACTCAAGCTGAAAATCAATCTGGGATACACAGCGAGAATCTGACTCAAAGCAACCACAAACTTTGTAGTCTTTTTCTTTTTCTTCTTCCTTTTGTTTTTTATTTATTCTGAGACATGTCTCGTGCTCTCCAGGCCAGCCTGGAACTTATCACAGAGCTGAGGAAAACCTTGAACTCCTGATCCTCTTGCCTCTGTCACTTGGGTTTTAGGCCATGCTGCGGGTTTGTGCATGCTTCACGGAATTCTCCCACCTGAGCCACATCCTCAGCCCTCTAGATTTCAATGCCGAAGACATAAAGCAGACCAGCCTCTAGCCGAGCACACTCGCCTTCCAAACGACTCTGAAGCACAGGCCCAACAGAACCTTGACAGGGGGCTGTCCTTCAGGTTGTCCCCTGACTTCCCCTCATGAGCTGTGGCATACATGCACCCACACAGGCATACACAGCACAGGCTCTAACTATGTAAACATACGTAAACATCCAAACACCATTGTTAATACCTTAAGTGACTGTTTCTATCTTCTATTTGGCCCACTGCTTTCAGTTTTGTTTGGTTTTGGGTTTTTTTGTTTGTTTGTTTCCTGTGCTTTTTAATGCCGGGGACTGAACCCAGAGCCTCACACACACCAAGCACTAAGCCCCGCCCCCACACTCTACACTCCTCAGCTTGTGTGTTTGTTATTCACATGCATGGAGCTAAGTGAACATTCAAAGACTTCAACATGGGCCTTTTTATTTTCTGCGGCGCCTGGCCAAGGATTCTCTAAGGTCCAGAGGCCCCAACAGGCACTGAAGTGCACACACCTACAGACATGTACACACAATGAAAAATCTTTTAAAAAATGTTTACATTGAATGACATACAGAAAATGTAAGTAACTAAGGTGTTTTGGTTATATTTTAAACAAAGATTACTAAAATCTTGAAATAGTCAAAAACTGAACTGGAGAGATAATTTAGTGGGGCACAGACAGCTGCTGCCAATCTGACAACCAGAGTTCAATCTCTGGGACCCACACAGTGTTAGGAGACAACTGATTCCCTTGAATTGTCCTCTGACCTTCCCCCATGAGCTGACACACATGTACCCACACACATATGTGTAACACATGCACACAAAATAAATAAAAATGTAATAGTTTTTAAATAACAATTACTCTAACACTGTAAAGGTGTATAAAAATCCAAAGACTATTAAGAAAAATACGCAAAAAAATCAGAGCAGCAAAGTGATGTGGGGTCTCCAATGAGAAAGTGCAGTTCATTTAACTTCAAACTGAAAAGACTCGGCTGGGCAGTGGTGGCGCACGCCTTTAATCCCAGCACTTAGGAGGCAGAGGCAGGTGGATTTCTGAGTTCGAGGCCAGCCTGATCTACAGAGTGAGTTCCAGGATAGCCAGGGCTACACAGAGAAACCCTGTCTTGAAAAACAAAAACAAAAAAACAAACAAACAAAAAAAACAAACTGAAAAGACTCCTCCTTGCCCTCACCATACAGAGACGAGGATCAGCAGCTAGCGTGAGTTACCTGCATACGGGTACTGATATGGCACAGCATATGCCTGCCCGTTGGCGGCATAGACAACTTGAGTTCCTGCTGGGTATGCGCCACTGTATGGACCATAGCCATAGACCTGGAAGGACAGAAAGTCCCATGAGAAATGCTGGTGAGTTGGCTCAGTGGGTGTCTTAGTCAGGGTTTCTATTCCTGCACAAACATCATGACCAAGATGCAAGTTGGGGAGGAAAGGGTTTATTGAGCTTACACTTCCAATTGCTGTTCATCGAAAAAGGAAGTCAGGACTGGAACTCAGGCAGGTCAAGGAGCAGGAGCTGATGCAGAGGCTATGGAGGGATGTAACTTACTGGCTTGCTTGCTTCTCCTGGCTTGCTCAGCCTGCTTTCTCATAGAGCCCAAGACTACCAGCCCACAGATAGTACCATTCACAAGGGACCCTCCCCCCTTGATCACTAACTGAGAAAATGCCTTACAGCTGGATCTCATGGAGGCATTTTCTTAACTGAAACTCCTTTCTCTGTGATAACTCCAGCTTGTGTTAAGTTGACACACAAAACCAGCCAGTACAGTGGGTAAAGTCACTTGCCACCTAGCCTGGTGTCGTGCTTTGTGTCCCTGAAAGTCACGTAGTAGAAGGGATGAGCTGAGTCCTAAAAACTGTCCTCTGTTAGCAGTGATGAAATGAACATACTTAAGTGAGCAGGGGTGCGTGGGGATGGAGAGGGGTAACACACATGGGAGGCACTGGGGAGGAAAGGGTAGACGAGAGATGATGTGATGATACATACACACATACATACATCAACACATGTATACATACAGGTATACATACATATGTGTATACCTGCGTGCACGCATGCATCCATCCATCCATCCATGCACACATACATAAATGGGTGTCCCCTGACCTCCACAGGTGTGCTGTGGCATATCCTAGATTGGATAATGGGGACACCGGTAACTCAGAAATCTCAATGAGTACAGACAGAAAAGGGGGGGAGGCAGGAAAAGTGTGCTCCCTCTGCCCAAAGAGCCAATGACTCCTCTACACTGTGCAAACACTAAGAACGGACTGCAGGAACACCCTATTCCTATCCCCAAAGGTCAGCAGTGGAAGCCCTAACCAGCATGCACTACAGCAGCCTCAATTATAACTACAGCAGCTACAGTAAGCCTCCCCTGCTCCCTTAGAGCACAGACAGAATGACGCAAGGCTGCTGGGGAGTGGGCCCACTGCCAGGGCTCCATGCACCTGTCAGTGGAGAAGCCGAGCAGTAACAGGGAACCCGGCCCCGGCTTTGGGCTGAGAATCTGGACTCCCATCTGGCAAGATCTGAGTCTCATCGTGTTTAAAATGTCAAGGTTCTAACAAAACAATCACTTTTACACAAACACCTAAGATCTCAAACAAAATGACAAAGAAAAACGCCCACACTGAGACTGCAGAGACATCAGTTTGAGGGCTGGGGCACAGTTCAGTGGGTGGAACTTGCTAGGCATGGGAGAAAGGCTAGGTTCCAACCCAGCACCTGAGGGTGAAAGATGCTAGAATTATCTAGAAAGGACTTGTGTGTTGGGCTCTGGTGTGTATATATATATGTGTATATATATATATATATATATATATAGGTGGTCTTTATGCAATGTATGGTGCACGCATTCCCAGGCCAGAAGAGGGCACCGGGTGCGCTCTGTCTCTCTCCGTCTCTCCGTCTCCCCCCCTCACTCACACACACACACACACACACACACACACACACACACACACACACACACACACACACACCTTATTCCCTTGAGACAGTGTCTCTTATGGAAAAGACTATCTTTTCTCCCACAGTCCACTAGTCGGTCTAGAACTCTCTATGTGGGCCAGGCTGACCACAAACTCACAGACCCACATGCTCCTGCCTTCTTAGTACTAAGTTTAAAGGTGTGCACACTCAGCTCTGGAAAGGATTTTGTTGAGACAGTGTTTCTCTGTGTAGCCCTAGCTGTCCTGGAACTGGAACTGTAGACCAAGCTGGCGTCGAAATCATGGAGATCTGCCTGATTCTGCCTCCTGACTGCTGGGATTAAAGGCATGCACAGTCATACCTGGCCCTCTGGAAAGGATTTTAAAGTAATTATCATAAAAATCTTTCAGTTATCAATTATGAAATGAACATACTTAAATGAAAAAAAATAAAACCTCTACCCAAAATTTAAAAAATTATAAGAAAAAAAATCAGCATAATGCATATTATATATTAATATACAAAGAATCCAAATTCTGGAACTAGCCAGGGTGTGGTGTTGCACACTTGGAATCCCAGATTGGGAAATTGGAAGTGATCACGAGTTTTCAGCACCCACGTGGGGGCTCACAGCTGCCCTTGACTCCAGTTGCAGGGGAATCTGATGCCCTCTTCTGGCCTCTATGGGTACTGCATGTATGTAGTGCTCACAGATACCTGCAGGCCAAACACTCATACACACTGTCTTTTAAAAATAGATAGTTATATACAACCACTTGAAAATAATAGAATACTTATATATCTAAAAAATGTATTAAGTTATTATCCTGGAAACTGTAAAATTCTGACAAAACAAAATCCAAAAAGAAATAAAATAAAAGAAAAAGAAAATAAAGAAAGCCAAGAATAAAAGCAAAGAGACAGATAGAGAAGTCCACGAGGCTCAGAGCAGCAAACGAGACCTCTCTCTAAACATGATGCATTAGCTTATGGCAGTTTTGGTCAAAAACCTCGCAAGGTTTTGCAGTTAACATAGATAAACGAATTTGGGGCTGGCCAGATGGCTTGGATAAAGATGCTGACCGCCACGCCTGATGAGTGGAGTTTAATCTGCAAGACTCACAGAATGGAAGGAGAGAAGCAACTCTCAAGTTGTCCTCTGACCTCTACCTGTGTGCTGTAGATGTAGGCACTACACACACATACACACACATGTGCACACACACACACAGACATGTTAATATATATACACACATATACACATATATCTTAATGAATTTGTAGACATACAATATATATATATATTAGGGTTTTTGTTTGAGACAGACTCTCTAGATTAAGCTGGCCTCCTGTGTGGCCGAGAATGATCTGGGTCTCCTAAGTGCCCTGCCCCTGCATCCCAAGCACTGAGAGTCCAGATGTGTGTCGCCACCCCCAGTTTATACAGTGCTGGGGACCAAAACCTCCAGCTTGCTAGGCAAACGCTCCATCAGCTGAGCCACATCACCAGCTCCCAGAGTTGCTTCATTTGGTCTAAGCAAAGAGGAGCATTATGATAAGAAGGGACGGTTTAGAGTGCATTTCTAATTTCCCTGAGACTGACTTACGGTTACAATCAAAACTACAACCAAAACCAGAAGAAACAAGACCAACAGAAATGGCAAAGCAGCAGAGAGCCCCGGCTGCCCTCATTTGTCCGCTCTCTGCTCAGACCTCCCTACCTCAGGGGTCGGCGTAGCATAAGCTGCATAGGGAGGCGGCGATGCGGCCACTGCAGTCTCTTCAGACAGGATGGCTGAGCCAACATAAGCCTGCGGGAGACAAGAGAGCTAGGACCAACAGCACATTTACTCAGCAAAGGAAAGATCTTGAAGGGCCTCTCCTGCCGGCCCAGGGGCAGCCTCCAGCCTACTAAAACACCCTCTGAGTTCAGCAGCCAGTCCTGGTTCAGCCCCAAAGCCAGAGCGGAGCACTCCTGGCCCTGGAAGGTGCCCGAGGCGCCCCTGCCTCCGCTGCCAGTGCCTTTTAGACAAACGTTACCACCCTTATCAGTCCATCTGGTCACAATCAGAAGTGCACCTGGAGCATGCGCTTCTGTAGTTCAAAACCTGTGCCCCAGTGAAAAGGAAAAAAAAAGTAACTCTTTAAAAAAAAAACCCACATGCAGAATTGCACCGGGATTTTGCTAACTGCATGGATCACTGATACCAATTTCTGGGGCAGTGGCTGTTCATGAAAGAAAGGAGTGTGGAGCGAGCTCTGAGGTAAAGTACCTCTGGCCAACAAAAGCTTCGGACTGAGCTTTCAACTTTATTTCCCACCTGCACAAGCTCTTCTGTAAGCCTTATCTACTTTTCTATTATTTTTTTCTATAAAT
Organism: Uromys caudimaculatus; assembly: GCA_028551405.1. Taxonomy (NCBI): domain Eukaryota; kingdom Metazoa; phylum Chordata; class Mammalia; order Rodentia; family Muridae; genus Uromys; species Uromys caudimaculatus. The sequence continues at coordinate 8,733,959 of CM052709.1, forward strand.
ACATTGGGAAAATTGGAGCCCCACCTAAGAATGAAAATGCCAACCACAAAGGTCTTGGACATGAGGAGGTACTGCCAGGGATGGATACAACAGGATTTATGGTTTCTTAGTATTAGGGATATGGACAAGAACAAGAAGGTTTGTTTGTTTGTTGGGGGAGTTGTTTGTTTCTTGGTTTGGTTAGTTGGTTGGTTTTTCAACACAGGGTTTCTCTGTGAAATAGCCCTGGCTCTCCTATACTTGCTTTGCAGACCAGGCTGGCTTCTAACTTACAGAGATCCACCTTTGCCTCCCAAATGCTGGGACTGAAGCCACCAGGCCTGGAGGCTGATATCTTATTGATGAAGTAGGCACCATGGTTCTCTTTGAACTTTTACTTCAAAACAGAGCAGAATTCAAGGTGTGGCAAATCCAGGGAAGGTGAACAGCATCAGAAAACACTGGAACTGCCATGCCTGGCTGAGGAGGGTGTTCTTAGTTACTTCCTCACTACTCTGACACAATAACCTGATGGGAGCAACTGGGAGGAGAAAGAGTTGGTTCTGGTTTACAATTCTAGAAGGACACAGTCCATCATGGTGGGAAAGGCATGGCAGCGGGCAGGAGACGCAAGGTAGAAGGAGCAGGACGGAGCTGGTCACGTTGCATCCAGGATCAGGACTGAATAGAAGTCAAGTCAGGCTCAAGACAAATCCTCAGTGACCCCTGGTGACCCTGTCTTCCAGTGAGTCTCCATCTAAAGGTTCTGTAACTTCCCTAACCTATTCCAACAGCTGGGCACCAAGTGCTCAAGCATGTGAGTCTACAGGAGCTGTCTCCTGTCAGACCACACAATAGGTGCCTCAATGTATTTGGCATGATCACAATGAGAGGCCATACTCTGCTCAGGAAGCAGTGTGTGAACAAGAGACTCCTCTCTCTCTCTTCCATTTCCCTCTCCCCGCCTCCTGTTCTCCAGTTTGCTACACAGACCCAGGATGTACAAACAGGGCTGGAACAACCATAGGCAACTTACTGTGTTTGTTCTGGAATCCTGCAGTGTAAACTTCCATGCCCTGGAGAAAATGAAAAAGACAGTACTCTGAGGTAATCCAACATTCCAAGGATTCTTAAATTCAGATAAGCCTCAGCACTCCTGCAAAGGCTGGTGTATAAAGAGAGGCAGCTAGCCTACAGTCTCAGCACTTGAGAGGCTTAAACAGGAGAAATACCATGAGCTTAAGGGCAACCTGTGTTGTAGATTAAGACCCTGTCTCATACCACCCCACCCACACCAAAATAAACAAAATAAAATAAAACTTCAGGCCTTACCCCAAGACCCACCAAATCATCTCTTTCTCAAGACATGAACTAAGAAAACATGTATATTTAAAAAGCAGATTTATAGTACATATGATTTAAAACATAATATATACAGTTTGGTATTTTTATCTCTTTAATAAATGTAAAATGTAGTCAGGCAGTGGTAGTACACGCCTTTAATCCAGCACTTGGAAGGCAGAGGCAGGCAAATCTCTAAGTTTGAGGTCAGCCAGGGCTACATAGAGAAATCCTGTCATGGAAAAAAAAAAAAAAGTGCAATGTTCTGTAATTTGTCCCATCAGCAGCCAACACTGGCTTGGAATCTACTGTCGTCCAGGCTGATCCCAAAAACAGAATCCTTCCACCCCAGCCTACTGAATATGGGGATTCAGGGAATGCCCACACACTCAACCCCTGCGTCAGTTTTAATGGCTATACCGTGTTCCCACAATATGAGGAGACTGTGATTGCCAGCTGTCTCAGACAGAATTACTACTGCTGTGATACAACACCATGACCAGAAGCACCTTGGGAAACACTTCCATATAACAGCTCAGTATCCAAAGCAGGCGGGGTAGAAACTCAACAGGGCAGGAACCTGGAGGCAGGAGCCGATGCAGAGACCCCGGAGGGATGCTGCTTACTGGCTTGCTCTCCATGGCTTGCTCAGCCTTCTTTCTTACAGATTCCAGCACTACCAGCCCAGGGATGGCCCCACCCAAAATGGGCTGGGACCTCTAATATCAATCACTGATTAAGAAAGTGCAGACTTGCCTGTAACCCAATCTTATGAAGACATTTTCTCGATTGAGGCTCTCTTCTCTCCAGTGTCAAGCTTGTGTCAAGTTGCAATAAAACTAGCCAGCAAGGGCTGAAGAGATGGCTCGGCAGTTAAGAAACTGCTCTTCCAGAGAACCTGAGTTCAATTCCCAGCAACCATATGGTGGCTCACAACCATCTGTAATGGGATCTAATGCCCTCTTCTGGTGTGTCTGAAGAGAGCAATGGTGTACTCATATACATAAAATAAATAAATAAATCTTAAAAAAAGAAAAAACTAGCCAGCAACCTGGCAACATTTTTACCATTGGAAAGACTGGTCCATGTTACCTCTGGGCCCTTTTTTGTTTTTGAACTCCTGACCCTCCCACCTCTAAAACTCAAATGCTGGGATGACAGGTGTTCCCCAATATGGCCTGCTTCCCCTGTACACTTCTTTATGATGATTCCCAATGAACCACTCAGCTAAACGATGCATCCATCTCAATAAATACATACATAGATAGGTAGGGAGGTAGATAGACAGATGGTAGATAGGTAGATAGATAGATAGATAGATAGACAGAGAGATAAATAGATACATAAACAAACTCTCTCTTTTTCTTCACTTGATGGCTGGAGAAGGCAATCCAGACTTCGTTTCCCCATCTTTCCTCAGAGGTCTGTTATTATGGATTGAAATTGTGCCTTCAAAAGACACACTGAAGTTAGGGTCCTCTGCATTGATAAGTGTGGCTCACCTTTGCACATGAAATCAAATGAAAATGGGGTCAAATTTGAAGGTTCTCAGTCTAGCATGCCTGGTACGGGCAAGATGAGAAGAGGCAAGCAAGGCTCCCACAGACCCAGGGAGCAGCCTGTGGAGGAGCTAATCTTACTTCTGACCACCAAGGCCCCAGGGCTCCAGCTCTGGATTTAGTTACCCAGTCTGTGGTGTCAGAACAGACTTCAACACTGGGTTTCCAACATATTCTGTGTTGTCTTTCTGACATCGTATTTCAGTTATGCTTCTGATTAACAGAATAAACACCAGACTTTCTGTCCACTGTCAGACCTTAGTCTTCCTTTTTCCTTCAGTACTTTATTACAATTGTGTTTGTGTATGTGTATGCACGTACACATGTGCACATGCTAATTCGGATTTGAAGTCATAATTCTGTGTGCTGTGCACAGCATGTATGTGAAGGTCAGAGGACAACTTTCAGGAATTATTTTCTCCTTCCACCTTGGGGAACTGGAACAGAGTAATAAAAGTTAACTTTGGGAGTCACTGAACTTCTAGTAATTTATTACAGAAGCAGAATTTCCGGTACCTGGAGCAATATCCACATTGTCAGACATGTCAAGGACTAAGCAGCATCTTTAAAGCAGTTAGCTAAATGCCTAGAGCGAAGTCAGGGTCCGGTTTGTGTTGGCTTAAATCGCTAAATGGCAATGCAGTTCGATTTTATAAGAAGAGCAATTTAGTCTGACACTCAGTTGCTTCTCCATCGGTCTGGAGGGAAGTCATATCTCTACCAGGATACACCATTTAGGAGTCACTGGTGGTGCAGGGATTAAAGAGTGCTCATGCAGAGGACAAGAATTTGATTGCCAGACACATATCAATTAGATTGCCACCATCTGTAACTCCAGTTCTAGGTGATTTTGTCATTGCCTTCTGGCCTCTGAAGGCACGTGCATATGTGTACAAACACATACTTTTTAATCTTAATAAAAATTAAAAAATAAATCCTAAAAAAGTTTATTCAGGCATTGTGTCACATGCCTTTAATACCAATAATAGGGATGCAGAGGTAAATGGATCTCTGCTGAGTTTGAAGTCTACATAGTGAGTTCTAAGCCAACTAGGGCTACACAGAGAAATCTCTCTCTCTCTCTCTCTCTCTCTCTCTCTCTCAGTTTTAGAGGTTTAGTCTAGTATCATTATGGCAGGGGAGCTCGGCAGCATGCAGGCAGGCACTGGAGAGCAGCTGAGACCTCCACCTTGGTCCACAGGCAGAGAGACTCTGGGCTTGGCATGTGCTTTTGAGACCTCAAAGCTCACTCCCAGTGAAACATTCTTCCAACAAGGCCACACCTCCTGATCCTTTTCAAATAGTGCCGGTCCCTGAGGGCTAAGCATTCTAATATATAAGCTTATGGGGGCCGTTCTTATTCAAACCACCACACTGCTTGAGCAGAAGGGTCAGAAATCAGAATCAAGGGGACTCAGGAGATGGCTCAGTGGTAAAAGCTCAGCCATGAAAACACAAGGACCTGAGTTTGAATCCCCAGAACTCACGTTAAAAAGTTCAGATGTGTAGCACCAGGGTATATAATGCAGGGCTCCTATGGAGACATGAGTAGAGACAGGAGAATCTCTGGGACGTCATGGGAGAATATAATGAAAAATCAACAAAACCCTGTCTCAAAAACAAGGTGCTAGGCGAGGACCAATACCAATATTGTCCTCTCACCTCCACCCTTGCCATGGCACACGTGGGCCTTTACACATGTGCACAGACATGTATATACATTGTGTATACACACAGACACACACACATACACAATTAGATCTAAGAATAGGCCCCGCTGTGCTTCTCCCAGAGCCCCAGCCTGGAGGGAGACTCTCCTCCCACTCTCTTCCTTCCTAACAAAGCGAAATTAGAGCAGAAAACACTATCGATTAAACACATAACAAGATCGGCACTCACAGGCAATCGTCTGTGCTCTCTGCACAGAGACTGATGGTCTTCCCGTCTCGGCAAACAATCTGCAGCAGACAGTCTCTGGGCTTCCCATCTGGAGGCTGGATGTCTGGGAGAAGCAGAACAGAGGAGTAATCCGTAGCTTGGCTTCTTTGTCTGTTTTTGTTTTGTTTTTCCTCCTTATGCATTCTTAGACCTAACAACCCAGATTGTGAAGACCAAGACTACTTCACAGCATGGGAAATAGCCTGGGGCCTAACTCAGAAGTGAAAGGGAATCTACCGACTAGCTGCAAAGGAAGAGGCCATTTGCTCCCTGTAAAATGTGTATAGGATAGCTGTGCACACACACACACACACACACACACACACACACACACACACACACCCGCATCCACTGTACTGCATCCTGGTTCCAAGAAACTGATAAGACTACCACACATATGCAGTATCTAAATCAGAAAATCAGTATGACCTAAGAGGGGTCTTGGGTTGTTAGCAATCTGGTTCCTTCACCCCAGATGAAGTGATGCAGGCAGGACCTAACTCCAGTGGGGGGTAGGGGGCTCTATCTATCATGATGTTTAGGATGTGAATGCCCAAGCCCCACTATGGCTGCCCTCCCTGGACAGAGTCAAGTTTGACATTGGAAGCAGATGCATTAAGGAAGGTAGGGTGGCGGTCCTGGGCACAGCTTACCCCGACACTCATGCCCCGTGCGGATATTGATACAGTCCACGGGCATGTGGACCTTATCCTCTATGCTCTGCCGTGTCTGGTCATCATAGTAGATCAGATGACCATCTGACCACAGGTCGAACCAATTCTTCTTCCAGCGTTTTAGAATGGTGCCTGGGGGGCAAATAGAGAGAGTTGGCTTCCGGTTAGAGTGACAAAGGCACAGAATCAATGGAAGCAATCTACCATGAAGCTAGCGGTGAAAACAGAGGACCTGGCCACTCCCACTTTAACAGTGCAGGCACGGAAGGCTGCCATCGAAGACTGTAACCCTCCAAGGGAACATTAAGGAAGAAGGAAACACATCTAAAAGCCAAAGGGTGGGAGAGCTGCAGGTTACCATGCAGACATGGCCAAGTCCAAGAACCACATCACACACAACCAGTCCCGCAAATGACACAGAAATGGCATCAAGAAACCCCGGTCACAAAGATATGAATCTCTTAATGGGGTTGACCCCAAGTTCCTGAGGAACATGCACTTTGCCAAGAAGCACAAGAAGAAAGGCCTGAAGAAGATGCAGGCCAACAATGCAAAAGCAGTGAGTGCACGCGCAGAGGCCATCAAGGCTCTTGTGAAGCCTCAGGCCATCAAGCCCAAGATGCCAAAGGGCCCCAGCCGCAAACTCAGCCGCCTGGCTTTCATCGCTCACCCCAAGCTTGGGAAGTAGATTCGAAGCTACATGGCCATGGGGCGTAGGCTCTGTCAACCAAAGCCCAAGGTTCAAACCAAGGCAGAGGCCAAATCTCCAGCTAAGGCCCAGGCTGCAGCTCCAGCTCAGGCTCCCAAAGGTGCCCAGGCCCCTGTGAAGGCTCCATAGGAAAGGCTCCTGCCAGTGTAAAGACAGACGAACTGCTGGGACACACCTGCCTACACACTATTTGCAGATGACAGGTGTCCTATGCTGTTTTTACAAATAAACTTGAGGTAAGAAAAAAAAAAAAAAAGCCAAAGGGTAGGGAAGAGGCCTGCCATCTGGATACAACATGGCCACTGTACTCGGGAGCTCCCCAGCTGTGGATAACTGCACAAGGCCCACACAAGACTGGGCCTTGCAACATTCCATCCCAGATGGGGAAAACATATGTAAAAACAATACTGAAAATAATAACTTCAAAAAAAATAATCTCACCTTCCAAGACCATGACAATGCCTAAGAAGAAAACCAGAAGCCTGGCAAAGGACTTGTCCTCGGGTCTGAGCAAGGCGCCCCATCACCCCTATCTACAGGATGCTGGGGGCACAAAACTCAAGAGAAAGTAGCCCTCGGGGTCTGGGGCTACCCTCTGAGACAGGTAAGGCCAGTATTCCTCACTCTAGGCTAAGACTACCCACAGACCTAGGGAGCACAGCACAGCTCCAGGTGGGGGAAATAAGCAGCTGGTCCTCCTCAGCTGGTTCACAGCAACCATGTCTAGGAGACTGGACCTCGAGCCCAAGAACGGAGTTTCCTCTGGAGACAAGGATTTGCTAAACTCTTGCTCCCACCAAGGCAGGTCTCCCCATTGATCATTCTTGGGCCCCAGATAGGACATGCTATTTCCCACACACAGAGGCCAGAGACTGGGAAGCCAAGCCTGCTCAGACCCGGCCACCTTAAGTCAACTGTTAGCAATAAAACACAGGAGAAGGGGAGAAGAGCAAGGCCCTCCTTGTTTCCTGGTTCCTATCAACTCCATGTTCTCACAAGGACCAGCGCAGAGTACTAACAATTCCCAGAGGAGGTGCGTGGCAAGGGCATTAAGCGGACATGACTGTTTGCAAACGTGATCTGCTTTAGGGTTCTTGAGTGTTTCTACTCACTCTGTCGAAGTAACCATCCACTCTTCACGAATGCCATCTCTTTAGCTGCAGGAGAGAAAGCAGACAGGTTCAGGATCAAGAGTCAGGAAAAGAACAGGTCATCTGGCTCATTTCACCCCCTACCCCCATGTGAGCAGAGGACAACCCAAAGACACATGACCTCACACTACTTGACATTTATCAAACCCACCTCCACGGGTCTATACCATTCACCCTTCCTCCCACCTCCTGAGTCCCAACAGGCACAGGGCAGCTCCAGGAATACTGACACTCTCTCACGACACACCCAAGTGTCCTAGAGACTGGAGTCCAGCTGCCTCAGCCTAACTCTGATATGTTCCACAGACTAACATGTCTCGTCACTCCTCACTGGTACCAGATGAGTTGCTAGTTCAAGGCAGAAAACCTTAGGTCTTCAAGAAAAACACTGAGAGATTTAATTCCATAAAAACAGACCAGAGAAATGGTTTAGCACTTCCTGCTTTCCCAGAGGACCCTGGTGTTGTTCCTAGCACCTATATGGCAGTTTACAACCACCTGGAAGTTCAGTTTCAGGCGATCTGACCCCCTCTTCTTGCCTCCACAAACATGGTACACTTAAAATACACACAGTTAGCCATACACACAAAATGAAAATAAAACCAAAGACCGCCTTGGGCCAGTGAGGTTGCTTAACAGGTAAAGGCACCTGCCACTAAGCCGGACGACGTGAGTTTAATTCCTAGGACCCACATGTCAGAGGACAACTGACTCCCACGAGTTACCCTCTGACCCTGTACATGTGCGCACAGCACACGTGTGTCCCTCCACAGTAATAATAAGCATAACTCTAAAAATAAAGGGTTTCTGTATGGGGTAGGGTGTCAAAAGACTAATGACAAATGAGGAGACCATTACACACAGATGGCAGCAGTGACGTCTCTCTCTCTCTCTCACACACACACACACACACACACACACACACACACACACAGAGCCATAAAACAAACAAGAATAAACTCATAAGATTCCCAGTTTGGGTCAAAAAGACAGTTTAGTAGGTAAGGGGCCTGCAGCAAAGCCTGAAGTGAAGAGTCTAATCTCCGAGGCACTGAGGGTGGAAAGAGAAAACCAACCCCCTCAGATTGTCTTCTGACCTTAGCATGAATGTCAGGGCATGTGTGTGCACATACACAGTCAATCTTCAATCAATCTGTAAATTAAAATTTAAATTAGATATAAAAATTAAAGAAGATAACTGGTTTCTTTTCAACTCAGAGGACAAAATCCAAATGCAGAGTTAACACAGTTTTACCCATCAGCCTGGCAAACTCCACTGCCTAGCTAGGAGGAAGTGTTGTAGTGTAGAAGGCCTGGCAGGATAAAGAGATTCCAAAAAGATACTGAGTTTCTCCCTTTGGCTATCAGACTGTGAAACAAGAGCTCCATGGGGAGCCGATATTTTCCCAGATATCTCATACTGGAAAGGAAAGACTGAAGCCTGGTGTAGCCAAAAGGGGAACTACCCTGGAAAGAGACTCTCCACACTCTGGCAGCTTGTCTGACTACCCTGCAGGAGAGATTGGTCAGTGCTGAGTGAGACCACTCCTTGACCAGGACTGGAAAGCTAAGCATATGTCTGGTCCTCTACTTAAACCTAAACTTTGGGCTGGAGAGATGGCTCAGTGGTTAAGAGCACCAGCTGCTCTTTCAGAGGTCTTGAGTTCAATTCCCAGCAACCACATGGTGGCTCACAACCATCTGTAATGGGATCTGATGCCCTCTTCTGGTGTGTCTGAAGACAGCTGCAGTGTACTCATATAAATAAAATAAACCTAAACTTCATGTCTAGACCCAGAAGACAGACCAGAGGGAGAAGCAGCTGTTATTGGATCTCTTCATCTCTCTTTCTCAATGTAGGCACAACACAATCACAAACTGAATCCAGAAAACCAGCCTCCATCTTTTTACCCAGAGACTGTGAACAGAGACATACACTGCTGCTGGTTGCCATCTTGTGATGGGGGTTGGGGAGGGGAGCTCAAAGGCAGCTGACACTAAAGACAGCTGCGCTTACCAACTGGGCTAATCCTGAAACCCATCTGTGATGTGGTTAATCCCGATGACAGATCAGCTTAATGGGACCTAGAATCACCTGGCTGACGCCCGTGTCTGAAAGAATTTGCAGATCAGATTAACTAAAGTGGGACAGCCCACCCTACATGTGGGCAGCACCATCCCGCAGGCTGGGGTCACAGAATGAGTAAGAGCAGAATGAGTAAGAAAGTGAGTGGAACACCATCATTTACCTATCTGCTTCCTGACTACAGATGCATTGCTCAGCCTTCCTGTCACGATGGGCCGTATCGCCCAAACTGGAAGCCTAAATAAGCCCTTCCTCCCCTAAGCTGCTTCTCAGCAGGCATTTGGTCCACAGCAGCAAGAAAAGAAACTAATACATCACCCTAATCCAGGGCTTTCACCTAAGCAAACCCAGAGGTTTGTATTTTAAACTACAGTGAATGAGGTTCCCAGCGACTAACAGTTTGAAACATTCTCCCAATAGAATTACCAAGAGTTACTAAATGAAATCTCAGAGTACTGAATGTGTATCCAGCCTCATCCTAGTCACTAAAAATGTGGGACAGTGGATCTTGCCAGGAAACCTGGTAAGGGAGAGCGGGTCTAAGTCCCAGGAAACCCAGGTACACACCTAAGATGGTAGGCGGCTCCCTGCTGCCTGCCAGATTCTTGGCCTGGAACACTTGCCACATAAGGAAACATGGCCTATGGTCATGTCGGCCCAGAACAGAGTTCTCAATCCTAATGAGTTACCTGGACATCCAGAGGGTTTAGCCAATAAGCTCCTTTTCCAGACATTCCTCCTACCACAAAAGGTATTTAATCTCTAGTCTACCCTGAGTAGCTGGTACGCATCCATTTTCCACAATGACCAACCAATAAACAGTTTAGAACCAAGGACTGTCTCTTTCATTTACCACCGCCATGGGGAGCATGTAGGCTTTCACCTACAGAAATGCAGCTTAAGTCTCCCACAGAAGGTCCCTCTGTGTTTCCAGACAACCACAGCTACCAATTAGCTAAGCTGGAGTTCTCAGCCCCAGCCCCTAGTCTCATTGCAGGCCCATGGACCCCTGACATTTCATTCCCAACTTCTTTGTGCAGTTTTCTAGCAGCGACTAGATGTCTGGGAGGTAGGGAATACTGGCCTGCCCCCCCTCCCTTAGACTGCATTTTCCCACCCCTGGAGCAGTGTCTGGTGGAAGCCCAGGACCTGCCACAGCGGCAGCAGGCGACATTGGGATAAGCCCAGTCAAGCTCCCTGCATTTCACCTCCCCAACAGCCTCACCCAGCAGTGGGGCAGTACTTGAACCCACAACTAGAAACAAAGATTAATGTGTGTTTCATCTACCTTCTAGGTATGTATCCACGCTAAAGAACCACTCACTGAGAAGAATCCAGATTCAAGAAGGAGTTAGACAGAAGCGTATACATCTAAAGACATAGGAACATGTCTAATACATGCAATGTGTCAAAGATGTTACAGAAAGAGGAAACTGGGATCCCTGGCTGGGGAGAGGGCCCAGCAGGATTTCCCATGTAAGCATGAGGACCAGAATTTGGACTCCTAACTACCATATAAATATCATTTGGGCATGGTGACCCACGGTAATCCCAGCAAGGGAGGTGGAAATAGGATCTCTAGAGGAAGCTGACTAGCTAGACTAGTCAAACTGGCCAGCTCTGGTTCACCCAGCCTCAATGTAGAAGGTGAAGAGACATCAAGAAGATACCCTATGTCACATACGCATCTGCAGAAACGTATGCCCACACACATGCAACATACACACCACACACACATACCAAAGCAAAATTGAAAAATAAATAGGAAAAAAAGGACTTTGCTGTAGAACCTTCCTGAACAGTAATCTTCCCAATCTTCTGATCCGGGAACATCCTGTCAACCTTCAAGTGAATGCAGAAAATTCTCATTTATCCCTCAGTGCCCAGATGTGTCTTTAATGCCAGTGTCCTTGAAAAGGACCCAGTGCTCCATGTGAGTGAGCTGGCTATAGTTAAGAGGCCTTACTGTTAGAATACAAAACTGGAGCCAGCCAGATGACACAGTGGTTAAAGACACTGACCGCCAGGCCTGAGGATCTGAGTTCAAGGCCCAGGACCTACAGGATGGAAGGGAAGAACCAACTCTCATGAGTTGCCCTCTGACCTCCATACACACGTGCACACACATACACACGTGCTGTGGCACACACAGCACATACACACTCACTAGAATGGCTGAGAAGGCTCAGTGGTTAAGAGCACGTGCTGCTCTTGCAGAGGATCTCTGCTTGATTCCCAGAACCAAAGTGGGTAGTGACACAGGACTATAATCCCAGTGAAGGCTGAAGCAGGAGGACTGAGGTGAGCCGGGGGCTGGAGAGATGGCTCAGCAGTTAAGAGCAGTAACTGCTCTTCCAGAGGTCCTGAGTTCAATGCCCAGCAACCACATGGTGGCTCACACCATCTGTAATGGGATCTGATGCCATCTTCTGGTGTGTCTGAAGACAGCGACAGTGTACTCGTATGTATGTGTGTGTATATATATATATATATATATATATATATATATATATATATATATATATATATATATATAATAAATCGTAAATAAAAAAAAGAAAAGAAAGTCGAACCAGTGAAGGCTGGATGGTCCTTGAGCATAAAAGTGTGGATGTGGCACCACAAGAAAACGCATCTTAGTTTCTGCCGCTGTGATGAAACACTGACCAAAGCAACTTAGTGACGAAGCGGCTTATTTGGCTTACATATCCAGGGTCACAGTCCATTGAAGGAAGCCAAGGCAGGAACCTGGAGGCAAGAACTGAAGCAGAAGCCACATGGGAATGCTACTTACTGGCTTGTTTCTCTTGCTTGTACTCTCTGCTTTCTTACAAAGCCCAGGAGCCCACACAGTGAGCCCGGCTCTCCACAACAATCCTAAGCAGGACAATGGCTTGCCGATAGGCTCACAGACTTGCCTATTGGTCTCTATGCTGAAAGCAATGTGCTGATAGGGATGCACGTTAAATTTACTACTTACAATGGTAGGAGGCTCCCAACCAAACAGACCAGAGTTCTGCCAGACTTCTGAGTGGAGGGCTCGGGAGTCCTGGAACTGGAAAAGCTAGGAGCAGGCTTGAAGGCACCTCGAACTTGAGTTGCTAAGGAACCAGCCCTGGGGATCTGACCCTTGCATTCACAGGCTAAGGATTGTGCCAGGGCTTGTCAGGCAGGCTCTTACTTACAGTGTCTACAGAGAGGTCAGAAGGAGCTCTGTCAATGGGAGCACCCAGGTCAGAGAGGACAGTCAACTGTAGGGCATATTCCAGAGAAGCTGGGGTGTGAGGCCATGTGACTCAGGGTAGAATAAGGAAGTAAATGGCATTTTTGTCTTCTGGTCTCCTGGGCAGTGCCCCTAGTATACTACACACAATCACTGTTTCCAGGTTTCTATCCGCAGCACCCTGCCCTGGACTCTGGCTGCCAGGCCAAAAGCAGCACATGGTACAGACCAGGCCTTCCACCCCAGAGAAAACAACTTAATGTACACACAGGGTGGTCCTCAGTAAACAGTTACAGACTGCCTGGCTCCCAACCACATCCTGAACTCCACTGACCACAAAGCTTGGAGAACAATGGTCTCTGGAGAAATGGAATTTTCCCAGGAGTCTCATGCTGGAAGGGAAAGGCTGAAACCTGGTTCTGCCACAGGGGAGACAAGTCTCCCAAAGAGAATCCACTCAGGTCTGACTTGTCAGACCACCCTGCAGGACAGACTGGTGCTCAACCAATGATGAGCCTACGATGCAGACCTTGACCAGAACTGTTGAGCTATGCACCCTTCCTGGCCTTCTATTTAATCTGAACCTCGGGCTGGAGAAATGGCTCAGCAGGTAAGAGCAGAGCGCAGATTCAATCCTCAGCACACACCTGGGTGCTCACAACACATCTAGTCACAGGACACACACAAAACATCCCTATGTGTAAAATAAAGGTGGTAAATATAAAAATAAATAAATCTAAGCCTCCTATCAGGCCCTAAAAGCCAGATGTGGGGGAGGGTGTGTGGCTTTTCACCAGCATCTGTTTAATTGGTCTATGGAGGACCGGTGGCTGAGTCTACCTTGTCAGTGCTGCTATGGCCCAGGCTCCTGTCATAAACACACCAGTATCATTAGCAACAAAGAAATAACACAAAATGGAACAGAATGTTCAAAACGTCCAGACCTTTGGGTTAAAACCAAAACTGCAATAGGGCTGGGATACAGCTCAGTGGCAGAGCAATTGCCTGGAATGTGTGTACCCTGGGCTGCATCCCCCAGAACCAGAGAAAAGGGGAAGGAGGGGGAAGTGGGAAGAGAGAGGGAGGAGGAAGGGGAGAGAGAAGGAGAAAGAGAGGGAGGGAGGGAGGGAGGGAGGGAGGGAAGGAGGGAAGGAGGGAGGGAGGGAGGGAGGGAGGGAGGGAGGGAGGGAGGGAGGGAGAAGAAGAGGTGGAGGTGGTCTCTTTTTCTCAGAAAGAAAAGGGAGACTGGAGACCTGGTTAAAGTACTTGCAGCCAAGATTGATGACCTGAGTCAACCCCCATTCCCAGGACCTAAAAATGGTGGAAGGAGAGCAGCGCTCCCTCCGGCTGTAACCTGGTTTATGTGTATATGCCTGTGCACATTCAATAAATACAAAATTTTAAACAATTAAATTAAAAAAATTTTTTTTGGATTTTCAAGACAGGGTTTCTTCATTTTTATTTCCATGTATGTATGTCTGTATGCCACATGTGTGCAGACACCTGAGAAGGCCAGGAAAGTGCTGCAGATCCCCTGGGACTGGAGTTATTACAGGGGGCTGTGAGCTGCCTAGTGTGGATGCTGAGAACCAAACTCAGGTCTTCTGAAAGAGCAGTACCATGCTCTTAACTGCTCTGCCCCTAATTAAAGAAAAGGAAGGTTGAGACAGGGTTTCTTTGTGTAGCCAGGGTTGTCCTGTAACTTGCTCTATAGACCAGAATCAGGCTGGCCTCAAACTCAGAACTCACCTCTTTTTGCCTCCTGAGTGCTGGGATTAAAGTCATGTGCCACACTGCGTCACTTAAATAAAAAATTTAAAAGGAAAAACTGTTCTGCTAAAAAAAAAAAAAAAAAAAAAAACAGAGGTAATATCCCAGCCATATCTTAGCATGGCATAGAGTAAGGCTCTGGACCCAATTTTCAGCATCAATAACTAATAAATAAATACTTATATGATTTTGGAAAACCCACCAAGAAAGAACAAAGAAGCAGTGGTGAGAACACTGCTTCCCAGAACAACATGCTTCTAGATTCCTTAGACCTTCTGATAGATCCTTAGGGCCAAAGGGAGGCAGGACCGTTGGGAGCACACATAGTCTCGCAGAGTTCAGTTCCCAGCATCCATGGTGGCCTGCTCACAACCGCTTGCAATTTCAGTTCCGGGGATCCTACACCCTCTCCTGGATCCATGGGTGCCACACACATGTGCATGCTTTGTTGTTGTTGTTGGTTGTTGTTGCTGTTGTTAAATACTCAGACTAGTTGGGCCTGGTGGCATGTGCCTTTAATCCCAGGGCCCTAATACCCACAAGCAGATGGATCTCTGCAAGTGTGAGGATTACTTTATCTACACAGTGAACTGCAGGCTAGCCAGGGCTATGCACGGAGACACTATCACAAAAATAAATAGGTAAAGCCTCAGTAAAACAGAAGGCTGAAACCTGATGTACAGAGGAAACAACAGAAATTATGGAGTCGCACCACTGAGTGCAATCTACAAGGCCCGAGACATCGTCATCAACGATGCAAGAGGCCAGGGCTGGAGAGATGGCTCAGAGGTTAAGAACACTGGCTGCTCTTCAGAGGACCCAAGTTTGATTCCCACCACCCCCATGGCAGCTATGTGTCTGTAACTGCATTCCCAGAGAATCAAATACCTTCTCTGGGCTCTGCAGGCACTTCATGCATGTAATGCACAGACATCCTAAGCACCCATACACATAAAAATAAAGAATAAAAAATGTAAATGCTATTTTTAAAAATACAATGCTAGAAATTATGGGGCAATGAAGCTTCACTGTGATGAGGGAAATGGATTCTGAGCCCGAATTCCATACCTACTATCATCCAAGGAAATAAAAGCCATTGGCATGTGTGTCTTCCAAAGCCCCTGCTTCCGTAATCTAACAAAGCTGAAGGGACTCTGGCGAGCTCCGGTGTGATGGGCATGGCTCTGGCAGACCTTGCCGTCTCCCCCCATCCCTTTGCCTTGCTAAAATAGATTATATTCCTAAAGCTAACCCCAAAGTCTACTTCCTTATTGGTCCACTTCCTCCTCCTGAGGCTGAACTGACTTCCAAGGTCCAGCTACCAAAGCATTGAAGCCCAGAAATCAAAAGCCCCCATTGGTCACCTAAGTAACATGCCAAATTAAAATTAAACACCTCGCCAGGCAGTGGTGGCGCACGCCTTTAATCCCAGCACTTGGGAGGCAGAGGCAGGTGGATTTCTGAGTTCAAGGCCAGCCTAGTCTACAGAGTGAGTTCCAGGACAGCCAGGGCTACACAGAGAAACCCTGTCTCGGAAAAATAAAAAAACTAAAATTAAACACCTCATCCTAACATGGGGTTTCCCCCTTTAGCTTTATAACCCACCATCTTTCTATGTGCCACGTCTGGCTCCCCTCTCTCCAGAGGCAGCCCTTTGTCCCATTTCATGGCAAATGTCCCTTCCTTCTCTCCCTTGTTCCCTATCTCTCTTCTTTGTCTCTTGCTTCCTACCCTCTGGGGCAAATAAATCTCCTTGGTGCTGAGAACTTGGTCTTGGCGGTCCTGATTGGATACCAATCTCTGCAGAGGACATTTGATCGAAATGAGAACAAACCTAGTGTGGCAAACAGATCTTCCAACCTGGAGCGAGAGCAAGAAGGCACCCATCAGACCTAAGAGGATGCAGTCAACACAGAGAAGGGCGTGCTCTAGGGAGAAAAGGGGATAGCTACCTAAGGGTTCTAGACCACAGGGAGCAGACTGAAGACTGTTTTCCCAGGGAGCACAAGATCACTGGGGAGTATGACTCAAATTCAGAGCTCTTTCCACATCCTGGGGTCAGTCCCCAAAGCACAAGAACGCAGTCTCAGTAACAAAACCACACATCTACATGAACAGAAATGTTATCACATATATACACATATATACACACACACACACACACATATATATATACACATATATACATGCAAATACTATATCAAAGACTATATCAAAAAGGTGAAAATGGTTGACTTTAGTGACAGAAGAGTGAGTTCGGGCAAGAAGCTGATGTTTCTTCTCTAAGGCCTAAAGACATGTTGGGCTTTTCAAGGTATGTACACACATTATTTCAATAAATATGAACATGGAATGGTGAACTGCCATTCCCAGAACAAAAACAAAAACAACAACAAAAAACCCACAGAACTAAGTGAAAGATTCCACACGGCTGGTATACTAATTAAAACTCCCTTACTGTGGAGAGTTGGAATGTTACAGATCCAGAGACAAATTACCTTGAGCTACCTTTAGCTCCCATTCGCTGCTCACTTGTGCATCTGACCTAACATTTTTTCAAAAAATGTAAATCTTTGTATTGTATTGACGTAGCAGATAGCTAGATCCCTGCTTTTCCCCACAAGCTGCTGAGCTGTCTAACTGACACTGCACCCGTGTGCCCTGGCCTAAGACTTTGTTCTGTTTGTTCAATTGGAACTTGTCATCCAGGGAAAAGTGAATCGGTGTTCTGGGGCCACAGTGGTCATTCATATTTGTCTAAGAACAAACCACATATGCTTTGAGGCACGAGCGAGGTTTCGCACTGACACATCCAAACTACCTCCAAATGCACTGTTCTAACTTAAGTTTAAACCTAAACTTACTTAGATTTCTATCACTATGACCAAAACAACTTGGGGAGGAAAGGGTTAGTTCCCTCACTGTTCCACACCATGGGCCATCCTCAAAGGAAGGGGGGTATTTCTTCCCAGCCTCTGACCAGGCCACATGATACCAAGCCTCAATTTCTCTCCAGCATCCCTTCAACCCTGGGCTCCTACTGCAACTGAAGTTGTTCCTTCACAAAAGGCCTCTCCTGACTTCTCATGGTCAAAACAGGAACCAGGCAGGAACCAGAGCAGAGACGAAGTGGGTGGGGAGTGGGGGAGGGGGAGACATGCAGCTTACCATCTTGGTCCTCACAGCTGGCTGGGCATGGATTTTTACCCAGCCCAGGACCACTGCCCAGGGGTAACACAGCCCACATCAATCATTAATCAAGACAAAGACCTTCAGATTACTTACAGAAATTCTGACAGAGGCACTTTCTCAATTGAGGTTTCTCTTTTAACTTGTGTCAAGTTTACAAAAACAAACAAACAAACAAAAAACCCACCATCACAACTGGCCCCTTGTTGACTTGATACATAAATGTAACACTATTAAACAACAAACTTCCCTTTCTCGTTTGCCCTCAAGGTCTCATATTAATACCAACGGCGAATATTAAAACATCTCAACTTTAAAAAGTCGCTTAAAAAGTCAACACTTAAAAGTCCAAAGTTTCTTAAAATATTCAAAGACTTTCTAAAAACTAAGTTTCTCTACCATTTCAGAGTCTCTTAACTGTGGGCTTGTGGTGAGTCTCGGCTTCTGTTTGGATCCTGTAATGTGACATACAGTGACAAATACAGCAAATGTTAGTGATGCACAGCACATGCCGAGCTCCACCCCAAATTGAAATATTTCTGTTCTTCCAGATTCATTCATGCACCCTGGGTACTCTTCCCACCCCCACGGTGACTAGATTGGTTTTTTTCCTAACTGCTCTGGTAGAATAACTGACAAAAGCCATCTACTGAAGGAAGGGTTTACCCAGGTCACAGAATGAGTCCATAGGGACATCATAGCTGTGAGGACATGCAGCACCTTGTCACCTTGTACCTGTAGTCAGGAAGCTGAGAGAGGTGCATGCTGATACAATTTCTCCTTTTTATTCAGTCCAGAACCCTAGCCCATTGCGGGGTGCCACCCACATTTAGAGTCAATTTTCCACCTCAATAAACCCAATCCAGAAAGCCCCTCACAGGCAAGCTCAGAGGTTTGTGTTCTAGGTCATCTTAGATCTTGTCAAGTTGACAGTAAGTGTTAATGATCACAGAATCTGTTTAACATTGACTCTCCTGGCACTTTAACCTGCTGGAGAAATAGCTACCTCGGGTTGAATATTTCTATCAAATCCCCTCTCCAAAAACACTTGTATAGGGCTGGAGAGATGGCTCAGCGGTTAAGAGCACTGACTGCTCTTCTGGAGGTCCTGAGTTCAATTCCCAGCAACCACATGGTGGCTCATAGCCATCTGTAATGGGATCCAATGCCCTCTTCAGGTGTGTCTGAAGACATTTACATAAATAAATATAAAAAAAAAACACAACTTGTATATTATTTCAGCCAATTTTCCTAAATCTTGTCAAGTTGATGGAATATTTTCATTTTATAGTTAAAAACATAAAAAATGAGGCTTGGAAATCTCAAGTAAGTTACCCAAAGTGACCAACTGAGCCAGGATTTGAGCACAGGTGTTTTGAGTCCAAAGTCTATACTTAGAAAATTAGTCTTTATGAAATTTTAAAATATGACAACCATGCTTCATGACTTTCAGTTGCTATAATACAGTCACTAAAATCCCCCCCCCTTCCGATTTGAAAGCAAAGAGAATTATCAGAAAATAAAGTAGATGGATTTCATCTAGGTTGGCCCTTTGGTATTGGTGTACGCACTGTTTTTGTTTGTTTCACCAACTTGACATAAGCTTAGAGTTACATAGGAAGAGGCACCTCCACTGAGAAAAAGCCTCCATCCATTTGCCCATAGGCAAGCCTGCAGGGCATTTGCTTGATTAATAACTCCTATGGGAGGGCCCAGACCACTGTGCATGTGGTTACTCCCGAGCCTCGGCTGCACAAGAAATATCAATTTAATTACATCTTTCCTCCCTCAGCTGGTACTGTACAGTTTTGGGTTAGTTGCTGACACTAATCAAATAATTCTTTAATTTGTCTGGCATCCACTAATGCAAAAGAAAAGGCTGGGGGAGGGGGGAAGAAGTTGCATATGAATGTAAGCTAAAAGTACCGTCAAGCTCTCAGGAGTCAAGGAGAACCCACCCCTAACCCACCCCTTCACCCTATCTCTAGCTAGTGCGACAGGAACAAATTTCTGTGTAGCTACTCTGACAGGAGATGGGACAGAACAAATTTCCCAAAGATATGTGAACAAAAAAAAAAAAAACAAAACAAACAAAAAAAACAACCTACTCAGATTTCACAAAAGGTTAAGATAGTTCATAAAACTGTCTCTCAGATACAAACAAAATACTCAAAGTGTTTCTTCAGCTCTGATCCAGTTCTCTTGCCTCCTGGCTCCTGAGCCCTGCAGGCCTCAGCGAAACTGTTGGGTTTTCTTTACCCATTACAACAGCATAGATGCTTACTGTTGCAGACAGCTTTATGCTGGAAAGTTCCTTACAGGTACGAAGCCATATGAAGCATTACCTACACACACAGCAGCAGGATGCCATCACCCTATGGTACAGGACCAACAGATATGACTCATTCCATAGGGAATGAAAAAGGCCAGGAAGGGCAGATACACACACTATATCTACTCTATATTTTAAGGACACAGGCCACATTTGTAATCTGTGTTGTAGAAAGGAATCCGTAGGCACACCCTCCCTATTCAAGGTTTGCAGTTCTGAGTTAACGCCAGGCAACACAGGGAGGAACACTGGACTCAGCATCCTTAAGTGTCCAAAACCGCTTTTAATTCCAGCACTCAGGAGGCAGAGGCAGGCGGATTTCTGAGTTAGAGGCCAGCCTGGTCTACAGAGTGAGTTCCAGGACACCCAGGGCTACACGGAGAAACCCTGTCTCAAAAAAAAAAAAAAAAAACCAAAGAGTGTCCAAACCAAGCTAAACAGAGAGCCTGCAACGAAGAAGTGTGGGCAATGAGGAGAGATGACAGACACCACAGACCCCAGGGACTAAGAGGAACAAGACTGTGTCTGGTGTGGTAGGCTGCCTGTTTCCCCTTCCCTGTACCGCCTCTGGCTGCAGCTGACTTACAAGAGGGCGTTCAAAGGTGCAAACTCACCTCCCTCTCAGATCACTGGCTCTCTGCATAAACTACAGGTTCCAGCTAGAGAGATAGGGGTTGGGCAGACAGACAGAATGAGAGAGAGAAAAACTGATTTCATGAGTTCAGTCTTTATTATAATCAGGAGATTTACTTACAAAAAAAAAAATGTGCTTACACCCTTAATTTACTGAACACCTACTGTGTGTCTCACAGGAAAACATCATAACCCAGTTTTGGTTCCTGCCTTGAGGAAGATCAGTGGGAAATCTCTCAGACAAAATAAACACCACAGCCACCAGATAAACCCAGGCAAGTACCTGCACAGGCTAGAGGTTCTCTTCCCAAGCCACCTGCCCTAATTATATCCGGCTGACCACCCAAAGTCAAAACTTCTGGGCCCATGAAACACTCCAAGCATCCTAAGGAAGGAGCCAGAGGCAACAGTTAATCCCAGCAACATGGCTTTCTTCACTCTAGAAAGCAAGCCCACAGCACAGGCTGGTGGACACACAGCCATGTTTGGTCAATACTCCTTCAGCTAACATTCATTGCCCTAAGTAAATAGGCGATAAATCCCAGCTGCCACCCTACCACTTCCTGTAAAGTGGGACAAGTCACTTCCTGAATGGGTCACTTCAACCTATCCTAGTCAAATGAAACACACATGGGGGGGGGGCGGTTGGAGGAATTAGTCAGTGTGTTCTGAATGAGCCACACAGTCTCTCTAGATTCTGTGTTCTTCCCACCTTTCTAAAACACTGGGAATACTCCACTCCTTTATGAAGTCTCTTTGTAAACCACTCTGCCCTTAAGAGTTGGACACAACAAATTATGCTTACCCCAAATAAAAACCCATGACCTCCCAAAGTCTCGATCTAACTATTGTTATTGCATAACAACAACAAAAAATGTAACAAAAGGAGTTAGGACTTGCACAATCAGACACCGAAAACTAAAGGCACTATAACCCAGTCCCTGAAAGTGCAGGGGAACAGGAGGGCCCACCAGAGCAGGGCAACCCTGGAAGAAGGAAGCCCGGGGGTCTTAGTAAGGCATTAGCAGTCCCTTGTGAAGTCACAAGAGCTATCAGAAAGGCCAGACTGGTCCCATCATCAGAAGAGCCCCCACCACCTCAGCCGACATGAGTGGAGAAGGGGAGAGAGGGTCAGGACTAAGCGGCTCTACGGAAGATACCATTAGGACAGGGGACACCGGGAAAGGGATGCGTCGGGCTGGGGAGGATACATCAAGAAGTGGGCTCTTGGGGAACCGGGAAAGAACCCCGACGAAAGGGCAGGGGTACAAGACAGGCCTGGTCACTGGTTCAGGAGAAGATAAGATTATGGTGGGGAACACTGGGGAATCCCTGCAAGGACCAAGGGGAAAGGGGAGGGGCACTGGGCTAGACAGGACCCTAAGGAAGTCTATGAAGGGCTGGGAGAATACATCAGGAAGTGGGGAAGAGTCAGAGACTTGAAGGGGGAAATACAACCAGAATGTGGGACACTAGCGACAGGGGAGGAGTCAGGAGCTAGAGGGGAATACAATCAGGATGGGGACGCTGGGAAGGAGGGGAACGCAGTAGCTGGGGGCGGGGTGGGGAAGAGATACAATCAAGATGGGGACATTGGGAAGGGGGAGGAAGCGGGAAGAGGAAGAGAACTCAGTCAGGATGGGGACACTGGGGAGGAAGAAGAGCCAGGAACTGGAGGGCGGGACACAATTAAGATTGAGGACACCGGGAGGAGTGGGGAGGAGGCAGAGAGAGGCTGGGGTAATACTATGAGGATGGATACTGAGGAAGAGGCAGGCGCGGGGGTGGGGGGAAGCCATTAGGGATGAGGGAGAGGTGTGGGTCTGAATGGAGGCACTCTGGAAAAGGAAGAGGGCAAGAGCAGGAGAGGAACATTAGGGAAGCGGGAATGAACAGGGGCTGAGAGGGGTCACTGAGGAAGAGAGAGATAAAAGGGGCTGAGGAAATGGGCGCGGCCAGTGAGGTTAGAGTTCCCCACAGCCAGGCTTGACGAGAGGGTGTGGACGAAGCGGGTTCCCCCTGAGGGGCGTGAGCAGGGCCGGCCCGGGTACTCGCACCGGGGAGGTCCCGGGAAGGGGTCGCACGCGGGCTCAGGGGGGCACCAAGGGCACAGTCACCTGCGAATGTTCAGGCCGCCAGACAGGGATCAGGCAGAGAGCGCAAGGTCGCCGGCTTCTCCTGCTTCTCTGAGGGACGCGGGAGTCTAGGTCCTGCGTCACTGCCTCGCGCCACGCGCATGCGCACGAGGCAGGTGCCGCCCGGGTGCAGGGCGGGAGCGAAGGAGTTGTTCTTAACCTGGGCTGTAATCAGCTCAAAGGGTCTAAATATCCTGAACTTGGCCTCTAAACACAGAGCTTCGTAGAGAAGCGCGTAACAGCAGGATTGGGGCGAGCCAAGAGAAAGCTGAGCCTGGGACGTCTCGGAGCCGGAAATAAAGACCTGCATGTTTAAAAATAGGAAGATGGAGATGTCAAAACTGAAACAGCAAGCAAGGAACAAAACAGGAATCTTAGCAATAACTCACATAGACATGTTCTAGCTTAGAATATAAAATATAACGATTAAACAAATAAATGAGGAAGGAGCCGGGGGCGTTAGTACAGGACTATAATCCCAGAACTGAGGAGGCTGAGTCAGGAGTCTAACAAGTTTGAGGCCAGCCTGGGCTATATAGCCACGGTCTCAAAAATACAAAATAGATATCATGGCAGTACACAACTGTAATCTCAGCACTTGGAAGATGTGATAAGACGATATGAAGAACCTGGCAGTAGTGGCGCACGCCTTTAAGAAACCCTGTCTCGAAAAAAATTTAAAAATAAATAAATAAATAAATAAATAATACACCTTTGTCTCCAGCTAAATGGTTGATAGAAAAACATCTTATTTTCCTATTAGGCCTTTCTAAACCAAATGAATTGACTAAGGAAACATTGAAACTCTAAAACAAGTGAGCAATGAATTAAGTCATCAACAGAAGAGAAAGGACACATGCAGCCAACATCCTACAACATCCTGCAAATGAATACAGTTATGATCTAAAAACACGATTATATTAAAGTGAGTGGAATATAGATTTTCAGTTATAAAAGCATCAAAGACAATTAGTAAGAATTCAGTGGTTGGACGTCAGATAAAGTGAAGGCTAGAAATGGCTGCTTGTACGTCAATAAGTTAGTCCGACTCTCCTGGCAAAAATTTTGATAGTATTGAGAAAGCTTTAAATTAGTTCATCTCAACCAGGTATAGTGACCCACACTTGTATTTCTGCTTTAGAAGGAGGAGGCAGGAAGATCAGGAGTTCAAGGCCAGCCACAGCTAAATAATGAGGCTTGAGGCCAGCCCAGGCTCCATGAGACCCACACAAAGAAACAAACCCATAACTCCACCTCTTTAATACACCTATCAGAGATTAGGTGGGCACTGCTCTTCCACGGGAGCTGAGTTCAGTTCCCTGTGCCCAGATTATAACCTCCTTATACTCCAGCTCCAGGAGATCTGACATCCTCTTCTAGACTCTGAGAGTGCCCACACTAATGTAAGCATGAACAGCCTCACCCCCTCCCACATACACATGCGCAATAATTAAAACTAGAAAAATAAGTGATTTGGATGAAGACTCCAATCAAAAATTGTTTGCAAGGATGTATATTGTGTATGTAATAAATGCAAATCAAAACAGTCATAGACATAATATAAACTTACCTAATTAGCAAAATCGTTAAATTCCATAGCAAGCATGACGCATACATGAAGTTATCAGAGCTTATAGCTTATTGAGGGTAGTATAGTGTACTGGCTAGTTTTGTGTGTCAACTTGACACAAGCTGGAGTTATCACAGAGAAAGGAGTTTCAGTTGAGAAAATGCCTCCATGAGACCCAGCGGTAAGGCATTTTCTCAGTTAGTGATCAAGGGGGGAGGGCCCCTTGTGGGTGGTGCCATCCCTGGGCTGGTAGTCTTGGGTTCTATAAGAAAGCAGGCTGAGCAAGCCAGGAGGAGCAAGCCAGTAAGCAACATCCCTCCATGGCCTCTGCATCAGCTCCTGCTTCCTGACCTGCTTGAGTCCCAGTCCTGATTTCCTTTTGTGATGAACAGCAGCATGGAAGTGTAAGCTGAATAAACCCTTTTCACCCCAACTTGCTTCTTGGTCATGATGTTTGTGCAGGAATAAAACCGTGACTAAGACATATAGCTATCCCCAAAGTACAGACACTTTGAAGAGCTTTTGCACTTCATTATAAGAACTGTGGGAGTTCGAGGCCAGCCTGGTCTACAGAGTGAGTTCCAGGACAGCCAGGGCTACACAGAGAAACCCTGTCTCAAAAAACCAAAAAAAAAAAAAAAAAAAAAAGAACTGTGGGGAGGGGAGGGAGCATACATACTACAGCACACATTCAGATGTTAGAGGACAAGGTTCAGAGGTCACTTCTCATCTGTAGGTTCCAAGGATTTGACTGAAGTTATTAGGCTTGTTCAATGAGTCCTTTTAACAGCTGAGCCATCTTGTCAGCCCTAGATTGTGATTTTTAATAATGGCTGTACTTGGGAAATGACTTCCTGAATTCCTGGAAATGTATTGTCAAGCCCTCACATATCCATGAGCTCCTTTGCCTGTCTCCTAGTGATGGGGTGCACTGGTGCTTTGTTTCAGACTATCATCAGCAAATTGTTCTGGGCATGTCTGGACATGTCTCTGCATGATTGCACAAGTCCATTCTCCGAAGCACAATGTGTAGGGTTGTACATTTCGTTTCATAAGAGACAGCCAGACCTTTTTCTGAAGGGATTATGATACTTTTTGTGCTTCCAGGAAAAAAAATGAATTTTGTATTTTGCTGTAAAGAAAGTCTTCATGAAGACTTTCTCCTGATTCCCCTCAACCTGCTCAGGTCCCGCTCTCTCCCAGCCTTACCAATAGCAATTGCTGCTATTTATTTTTGAATGCTTCTTAAATTACACATTTTTAAAAAATTTTTATTTCTCCTTTTTTACACAGTGTCCTTCAGCACGGTCCTATCTCCCCATGCTGATATGTGGAAAGGCTCTTTGTTTCTTTGCTTTGCTTTCTTCTTTGTTTTAGTTAGAATTTTTATCATATAGCTGAACCAGGTTACATCGACCCATCCCCATAGTAATGGGCACTTGGGTTGTTTGTGCTGGCAGGATGAGGTTGGCAAGCTAGTGAAAGATTCACCGAGACAGAAAGTGGCATAACTGGGGAGTATATAAGATTCAAGGAGGCCGGGCAGTGGTGGCGCACGCCTTTAATCCCAGCACTTGGGAGGCAGAGACAGGCGGATTTCTGAGTTCGAGGCCAGCCTGGTCTACAGAGTGAGTTCCAGGACAGCCAGGGCTATACAGAGAAACCCTGTCTTGAAAAACCAAAAGAAAAAAGAAAAAGAAAGATTCAAGGAGAATACTGTCTCTCTGAGGCATTCTGTGAGGCTACTTTGAAGAGGAAGCAGGGTTCTGTGCAGGCAGTCAGGTAGTGTCTTCATGTCATGGTGCTCTGGCTGTTGGGTCTTATCAGGTAGAACACCTGTGTGGGGAATCTATCTCAGTGTGGTGGTGGAAATGTCCCTCGGGCTCAGGGATTTGAATACTTGATTCCTTGGTGACTCTGAGGAGGTTATGAAACGTTCAGGAGATTCAGCTTGCCTGGAGGAACACCATCAGTAACAATGGGGGCTGGCTCTGAGTGGTCATAGCCTGACCCCACTTTCAGCTCACCCTCTCTCTTTTGTGTTTCAAGTTGGAGATGTGATCTCTCAGCTTCCTGCTCCGGCCACCAGATGCCATGTCCCACTGCCAGGGCCCACATTCCAGACTCTAGCCTTTTGGAATTATAAGCCAAAGTAAGTTTTTCTACAAGCTGCTTATAGTGGTGTTTTATCACAGGAACAAAAAGTCATGGATACTTTCCTTTCCTTTCCTCATGCTCTGAGAAAGCACAGCACCAAAGCCAGGTGTGCTGGTGCATGCCTTTAAACACTTGGGAAGCAGACACCGGCAGATTTCTGTTAGTCTGAGGCCAGCCTGGTGTACAGAGGGAGTTCCAGGCTAGATGGGGCTCCATAGTAAAAACCTGCCTCAAAACATCAACAAAACAAACAAATAAATTCTAACTAAAGCAGTTTCAGGGAGAATGGGTTGGCATGGCTCACGGTGCCAGGTGATAGCCCATCATGGCAGGGCTATCACAGCACAAGAACTTGAAGGAGTTGGTCACATTGTACCCACAGTTAAGAATCCAAGATGGAAGCATGTATGCTGATGTTAAGTTCCTTTTATTCATTTTATACCATCTAGGAGTCCCGACACAAGGTATGGTCCCATCCACAATTAAGATGGGTGTATCCATCAATTAACACGGTCAAGATAATCTCCTGCAGAGGCAAACCAAGGGGCCCATTCCTTGGTGACTCTAGAGTCTGTCGGGATGACAATTCACACTAACCCTCACAGGGTCATATCTAGATGACTGGAGGGGCAGCTCATCATTTGGTGAAGGAATACATTTTACAGCATGATTTATTTTTCCCCTTAGGATTGGCTTTGTAAAAACTTCATGAGTTATAAGGGGTCAAATGACCCTGTTGCCTAATGTGTAGATTCTTCTACAGTAACATCATGATGCCCTAAGACAGATTAGAACGTGTCAAGAAGAACTCTTCCATACCATACAGCAGCCTTGCTCAGATCATATCCTGTCCTGGGGTGATAACAGCTCCATCCTTAGGCTAGAAAAGTTCAGCACAGCTGTCTGTCCCAGATCCCAGCACAGCATCTGGAGGGATCGTCCTGTGCTGTACTGTCATAAAGAAAGCTCACCAGAATGAGTATGTGCTTGTTCCAGTTTAGAAGTGTGCGATGGCTATTCTTGGCTGTCAACTTGCCTACATCTGAAATTAACTAAAATCCAAAAATAGAGGGCAGTTCTGCTTAATTTGAACTAGGAAGATCAAATGGCATTTACTATGGACCATAAGGCAGGAAGACACACCTATCACCTGGGCTGGGCCTTCTTCTGGAAGCCTATATAAGGACATGGGAGGAGGAAACTTTTGTTCTTTGCCTGCTTGCTCTTGCTTCACTAGCAAGTCCACTCTTTCACTGGCATTAGAGCCTACTTCAGCCGGGCAGTGGTGGCACACGCCTTTAATCCCAGCACTTGGGAGACAGAGGCAGGCGGATTTCTGAGTTCGAGGCCAGCCTGGTCTACAGAGTGAGTTCCAGGACATACACAGAGAAACCCTGTCTCAAAAAACCAAAAAAAAAAAAAAAAAAGAAAGAAAGAAAAATGAAAAAGAGTCTACTTCTTCAGGACTTGAGTCAATGCTGAAGACTGGTTGAGACATCCAGCCTCGTGGACTGAACACTACTAAATTCTTGGACCTTCAGTTTGTAGGCAGTCACTGTCGGATTACTTGGACCTTGGCCTGTAAGTCATTCTAATAAACCCCCCTTTTACATGTATAGAGATTCACTCTATAAATTCTGCTACTCTACAGAGAACCCTGGCTAGTAGAGCATTATCTATATGAATAAGCCTTCAGAAATGGTGTTGTTGAGCTCAAAGCTTTGTGTCTTTGTGTGCATTGATCCTGATACACATCTGGGACGGTCCCCTTGCCAACCCAGCACTTGGGTGTCCAATTCCTGAGGCTTCACCAATAAAGGATATTGCCTTTTAAAAAATGCTTCCCAGTCACTGGTAAAAATGCTGCCTTAATGTTTGTTGGCTTGAGATTTTGTTTTGTTGCTTTTCTTTTTTCTTTTCTTTCTTTTTTTTTTTTCAAGATAGGGTTTCTCTGTGTAGCCCTGGCTGTCCTGGAACTCACTCTGTAGACCAGGCTGGCCTCGAACTCAGAAATCCACCTGTCTCTGCCTCCCAAGTGCTGGAATTAAAGGCGTGTGCCACCACTGCCCGGCTTGTTGCTTTTCTTATTGAAACAGAATCTTGCTGGCCTAGAACTTAGAACTCACCATGTAGGCCAGACAGCTTCAAGCTTGACTCATCCCTTGTATCTCTGCCTCTGAAGTCCTGTGTCTTCAAGTTCTAACCTGAGTTTTCTTTTGTAGAGATAAGGTTGACTTTTCTCCTATTATTGAGACCTATTTGTATGTCCCTGGCTATAAACTCCACTCGTGTCTCTACTGATTATTCGAACTGGTTCTTATTGGCCTCTGGAAGGTCTCAGAACACTACAGAGATTAATTCTTTGTGGTGTTTCATTCTTAAGCAAGTGCCTTTTAATTTTGCTTAAGGTGATTTCTCCAAAACATTTATAAAAAATTTAATGGAGTCTGTTCTCTTTCACCAGTGGGGTCTGGGGATCCCCAGGCTTCAATGTAAAGCTTTTTTACCTGCTAATCCTACTTCCCCACCCCTCCAGCCAATGTTTCTCATAGGCATTGTTTTTGGCATTTGAAAGAAAAAATTCTTTACTCCATATTTAAAAAGAAATTTCACCATGTTCTCTTCTTTTTTGTTTCCATGGTTAAAAATTTATGCCTTTTTTAAAAATTTCGAATCTATTCTTTTTATTTTTTTAAAGATTTATTTATTGTGTATAGTGTTCTGCTTGCATATATGTCTGCAGAAGAGGTGCCAGATCTCATTACAGATGGTTATGAGCCACCATGTGGTTCCTGGGAATTGAACTTAGGACCTCTGGAAGAGCAGTCAGTGCTCTCAACCTCTGTGCCATCTCCCCAGCCCCCTCGAATCTATTCTTGTACATGAGTTATACATACAATCTATACTGTTTATGCTGGTTAAATTTTGGCCCCCCAATACCATTTATTTAACGATCCTTCTTTATCCTCAGCTAGTCATGCTTGCTGTGGACAAATTGGTGGGAAAAGCCAGGCATGGTGGTACATGTCCTTAATCCCAGCACTTGAGAGGCAGAGGCAGGCAAATCTCTGAGTGTGTAGCCTACATAGTGTCAGCTGTCAGGCTAGCAACTAAGACATCAACATGTAGATTTTTTTTTTAACCTTTAAGATCCAAATAATAACACCTAGTAATATGAAATACTTTATCAAATATCAACTTTTACCAATTGTTTTAACATACTTCTGGATTTTCTATTACATTCCATTGGTTCATTATCTGTGCACCAGTGAGCCTATCCGCTGCAGCCTTTAAGTATGTTTTCATATGTGGTAGGAAGTTTAATAGCCCCTTCTTTTTTTTTTTTTTTAAAGATTTTATTTATTTTCTGTCTGTGAGTACACTGTAGCTGTCTTCAGACACAACAGAAGGGGGCATTAGATCCCTTTACAGATGGTTGTAAGCTGCCATGTGGTTGCTGGGATTTGAACTCAGGACCTCTGGAAGAGCAGTCAGTGCTCTTAACCGCTGAGCTTTAGCCCCTTCTTTACTATTCTCTCTTCACAAACATTTCCTGGCATGTATACTTTGTGTTGATTTTGAAGCCAGTGTAGTTTGGGGCTTGCTCTAAGTGCTTGGTATTTCCTAGCTGTGACAGATGCAAGCGTATGGGGTAAAAATCTTGTGACGGCCTTGGAGCTGAGAGATCAAAAAGAAAGGGGGTGGAGAGACACCTCAGTGATTTTTTTTTTCTTCCCTAGACAGGGTTTTTCCTGCATAGCCTTGGCTGTTCTGATATACGATCCTTAGACCAGGCTGACTTCTAACCCAGAGATCCTCCTGCCTCTGCCTCTTATAGAGCACCTGGGTTCGATTCACATGATAGTTCATAAACATCTGTAACTCCCTCTTCTAACCTCTGTAGACGTTAAGCAGGTACATGGCAGTGCACATACATACATGCAGGTGAAACACTCACACACAAAATAAATACATATTTTAGGTGGGGAGTCCCAGAGATGGCTCAGAGCAGTTTCCAGCACCATCCCACGTAGGAAAGCTCGAAATCCCCTGTAACTCCAGCTAGAAAGGTTCACACGCCAGCACTCTTGTAAGCAAACCCCCACACAGCTACAGTTACACGCATATTAAAAATAAAATCTTAGGCCAGGCAGTGGTGGCGCATGCCTTTAATCCCAGCACTTGGGAGGCAGAGGCAGGCGGATTTCTGAGTTCGAGGCCAGCCTGGTCTACAGAGTGAGTTCCAGGACGGCCAGGGCTATACAGAGAAACCCTGTCTCGAAAAACCAAAATAAATAAATAAATAAATAAATAAAATCTTAGGACTGTGCACGGTGGCTGTCCCTTCAAGGCCAGTACTCTAGAGGCAAAGGCAGGCAGATCTGTAAATTCAAGGCCATCCTGGTCCAAAACAAAACAACAGCAAAACAAGAGAAAAGCTTAAAAAAAAAAAAAAAAAAAAAAAAAAAAGGAATTAATGAGTAAACAAAATGGGAACTGGCGTACATTTCCTTCAGGCCATAACTACGTTCCACAAAGATGTTTCCAGCCGGGTTTTAGCCCGAGCTAGCGCTGAGGCTCGCAGCCTAGGCGCGCGTCCCAGCATCCGGGCATCTCGCGCACGCCTCTCGGAGCACAAGAGCGCGCGCGCAGCTGCGTCACGTGCCCGGCGCGCCCCCAGGTGGCGCGCGGCGGGCGGAAGTGAGGTCGTGGGCTGCGGTGTCTGCGCAGCGTCGGTGGTAGCGGGGGCCGCGGTGAGGCGGGCGGGAGGCAGCGTGGACCTAGCGGTCGGCCGCAACCGAGCGTCGTCTGGGCACTGCCCGTCGCCGAGCCACACGCCGTGCCGGCTCGGGCCGGCGCGCGCCGGTCCCGGAGGCGCAGGCCACCGTGAGTACTGGAAGCATGGGGGCGGCGGCTCGGGGCAGGCGCGGGCCGGAAGTGCGGCGCTTTGTGCAGCGCCTGGTCGGGCCGCGCGGGGAGCAGGGGCGCCGCTTTGTCCGCGGCGGGCCGAAGAGGGGGGCGGGGGGCGGGGCGGGAAGGTCGCGGGCCGCCAGCCGCCGCAGACCCGGCGATCTCTCTCTCGCAGGAAAACGTAGGCTTCGGAGACTCCCTGAGCAAGGGAAGGACGTTCCGGGGCATGGCTCAGGCTCATCTGGAAAAAGAGAAGGACATCCTGCTAGCGCGTCCGCGGCTGGGTATCTCTTGCATTGTCTGAGCTGATTGTTTTAATCACTCACGTAAACATCTTGGAGTGTTTTGTGTGCAAGGAGGTTTGCTAATGAAAATGTTCACACGCGCGCACACACACCTTAAAATTTAAAAAAAGAAAAGAAAAAGAAAAGGTTTGGGTAGTTCCTACGCCTTAAACTCCCCACTTCGCCTTGTGTAAGACTGGATTACTTTCTGTAGTATGACATGATTTTAAATTAGAGTAGTTCTGGTGCAAGCAATTAGAAAGACGGCCTTTAAAACTTCGGTAGGTCAAGGGGTAATGAGTGGTTTTGGCTTTGACAGCCAAGATTTGAGAAATCTAGGACACCTTTCCTAATGCCGAAGCTTCTGTGGTGGAAATCGTTGAAGATCTTGCTTTTTTTTTAGTCTTTGTATAGAGTAGGCTCATTTCTGGTAGTGTCTGTAGTTACTCGTGCAGCATTTTTGGAATGTTCTGACATGTAAGAAAACCTTAAGGGTGTTAAAATTAATTGTGACCAGAACCAAGTGAAAGCTGAGGTCTAGTAGGCGGGTGCTGCAGGTTTTTGAGTTGCTTGCCTCTGCATTTACCTAGGAAGTGATTGAGTAGCATTTCGTAAAATTGCCCTCCTCCTGCCCTCCTGCCCCTAGGGGTGGAAGTGACCATCTGTATATAAGGTCAGGGGCTGGAACCCAGGAGGGAGGAGGAAACTGCTGTTCCTATTTTTTTTTAATTTTTATTTATTTATTTTTTTACCAGTCTCAGATTGGTTTGGGCTAGCTCTACACCTGCTTTTCCAACCATTTTAATGTTAGAGTTAAGAAGAAAAAAAAAGTGCATTCAATTTCAAAGGTCCTATGGTTTAAGGAAGTTGTCTTCCTAACTTATCTTTATAGACAGTTAATTTTTATGGACCAGTTGAGAACAGTTTCAAAGTATGAATGTAATAGTGTGTCAATCAGTAGTGATACCTGCTTCTGTCTGTGTTCTGTACTTTGTTTGCTTGAGATCTGACTGTTCTCTACAGAAATACCTGAAGTTGTCCTGGAAGGTTGCAAATAGCAGTGAATGCTGAGTTTGGTGGACAGGAGAGTTTTCTTGCAAGATGTACTCTCCTTGCTGTCAGACATAGCTAAACCTTTCCAATAATTGGGGCTGGCTTACAGGTTCAGAGGTTCAGTCCATTATCTTCAAGGTGGGAGCAGGGCAGCATCCAGGCAGAGCTGAGAGTTCTACATCTTCATTTGCAGGCTGCTAGTAGAAGACTGATGTCCAGGCAACTTGGATGAGGGCCTTAAGCTCACGCCCACAGTGACACACCTACTCCAACAGGCCACACCTCCTAATAGTGCCACTCCCTGAGCCAAGCATATACAAACCATCACACATATAAACACAATACTGTTACCATAAATAACAAACTCTTCCTGTGTTCACTTTTGTATTATATTATTAAAATATGTTTTTACAGATAGAAATCATAATCTAAACAAAATCCACATATTGTCTTTAGAGTAAATCTAATTTTATCTCGAACATCCTCTGTCACCTGTGTTCATACCGTCTAAGAACAGACATTTGTCCTTGAGAATGTCCCTCTTTTTGGGTTTGTATGATTTGCTTCCTAGTCTCATTCATTTGACACTTGGAACGGTGTGTCTTGGCTGGTACATAGTAACAGACTCCAGCCATGTGAGGGTCCAGATGTCAGGAGTTAGTTTGATACAGTGATAGGTTTATGTTTTACATCTGCTAATCAAGTGTGCTTTCATAATTCTGAGTTGGACTCTAAATGGCTTAAGTTAAATTTTGTTATTGGGCTTGCAGTCTTTGAAGGGAATCTCAGCATTGAATAAATAATTCAAGGAGGGCTTTTGTATTTGGATACAGAACGGATGGTGTCACGGGTTTCCTTTCAGCTCACTAAGATGGTTTACCAGATTGAAAGGAGAACTGTACTGTTTTATCAGTCTTACACTGTTTTTACCTGTTTCTTTTGGTGCTGAGGTGGAACCTAGGACTTCAAGCATGCTAGACAGGTAGTTGCACTGCTTCGTAGTTGTATAGTCTCAGTTCGCACTTCTTAATTCCTTAAGACCTGTTAATCACATTAGGGAACTTGTATCATTAGCCTCTGGAGTAGTCCAGCTTCCTAAAAAGCCGCTTGTCCTAGGCTCTGGCAGTGCTACCACGGTCCTCCTCACTGCTGCTCCTCTCTTTGGAGGAGCTCCACCAAAGCTTGCCCTCTCTGCTCTCAAAGCACCCATTTGTCTTTTGGCCCTTACATGCTTTGTTTCAAACCAGCTTAGACATGATTTTTCTTACTCCTTACAGTTGCTATAATCTACATGTTAAGGGAAACAAAAACCTCACTGTCTCAGTTAGGTTTCCATTGCTGTGAAGAGTCACCATGACCAAGGCAACTCTTACGAAGGAAAGCATTTCATTGGGGCTGGCTTACAGGTTCAGAGGTTCAGTCCATTATCAGCATGGTGGGGAGCATGGCAGTGTGCAGACAGACATGATGCTGGAGAAGAAGCTGAGGGTTCTACATCTTCATCCACAGGCAGCAGAAGGGACTGTGTGACATTGGCAGACCTTGAACATATATGACCTCAAAATGCTCCTCCACAGAACATACTTCCTGTAACAAGGCTATACCACTTACTAGTGCCACTCCCTACGCCAAGCATTCGAACACATACACCCATGCGATCATCCCCGTTCAAACGACTGCACCTACCTACACCTACCAACCTCGATCATCCCCATTCAAACGACTGCACCTACCTACCGCATTGGGTAGTGAAGCAAAGATCTACGTTTTTATTTTTACAAAACGTATTGGATTGAACTTTTTCTAGTCTGTAAACTTAGAAGGGAAGCTTGACTTGCTCTTGTTTTCTCAGTAGCCTTTACACGACACTGTGCTTGTCTTGAGCTTAACAAAGGAAATCCACTGGTTGCTGAGAGTAGAGAACAAGTTTGAAAAGGATTTACTTTCAACTGGGAGATGACAGTTGAAACAGATGCACTGTGTACTTCAGAGGAATGAGGATTGGCAGTTGATAGTTCCTGTGTTCTTGAAGGGTTACAAAGATCAGGTGCTTTTGCTTCTGGTATACCCTTCACCCTTGTTTTCTCCATCCACAGCTCTGTACTGTTCAGTACCTGGGAACTCATGGCCAAATACAGGCTTAGGCCACTAGGGCCAGTATAGATACACACACACACACACACACACACACACACACACACATATATAAAATAGCATACTATTATTTTACAAAGATTGTATACTTATATATAAATATATATTGTATATTTTGTTTATATATTACATATATTTGTATATATAAAGTATGTAATACATATAATATGTATATGCATGTATACATACACATGTATACATATATATGTATGTGTGTGTATCTATCTAATTTTTTGAGACAGTTTCTCTGTAGCTCTGGCTGCCCTGGAACTGTTCATTCTGTAGCCCAGACTGGCCTTGAACTTGGAGATCTGCCTTCCTCTGCTTCCTTTGTGCTGGGATTAAGAGCATGCATCATCATGCTTTTATATTTACTTTTTTTAAAAGAGCAGTTTTGAGGTCTGGCGAGATGTCTGGGTGCTTGCTAGCACTTCTTGGAGAGGGCCCAAGCTTGGGCCCCAGCACCTACAGCAAGTTCCTCACTGCCCTGGAACCCAGCTTCAGGGGATCAACACCCTTTCCCTCCGGGGTGCAGTATTGTGCCCTACAATTATTATTATTAGGAATTTTGTGTGTTTATTGAGACAGGCTCTTACACAAGCCTAGACTAGTGCTGAACACGTGGCAGTCCTCCTGCCTCAGACTCATGAAGGCTGGGATTGCAGATATGAGCTATTATGCTAGTCTCGTCTTTCCTAGTGGGCAGTTGAATGCAGTGCCTTGCACATTCTAGATAAGGGCTTTCACTAAGAAAGACTCAGCCTTTAAATACTTTTAAAACAATTGCATGAAAATTCATGTTCTGGTTATGTTTTCATTTAGTTCTCTGTTACAAGGACATTGACGTTAGTTGTAGAACTTCCGGCTTTTTAAGGGATGTGGTAGATATTGTCTCCCTTAGTCCTGTCCATTGAAGTGAGCTAGGAAGAAAAGACTGATGGGTCCTGATTGCTGGATGCTATGGTTCCTGGGACGTTCCGTGTTTGTTTTCTGTTCTCTGTTGGTTGGGAGCAGCAGAAAAATACACTGTTTTATAGTAGACTAGAATAACATTTGCTGCCTGCTCTTTTGAGACTAATGGAGAAAATTCTGGAAGCAACTTGGCTAAATCACCTTTTTTTCCCCCCTTTTAGTTCTTGAAATCATGAATCCTGTTTATAGCCCTGGGTCTTCTGGGGTTCCCTATGCAAATGCCAAAGGAATTGGATATCCAGGTAAGCAAGTTGAATTTTGTTTTCATTATTGAACGTTGAGTACTTTCTATGTCCATGCAGCATAAACAGTTACAGTAGACATGCTGGCCAGTTTTATGTAAGCCAGATGCCAGCTAGACTCATTTGGGAGATGAGACCCTTGGTTGCAAAACTGCTCTCACACTAGATTACCTGTGGGGCATTTTCTTGATTAATGGTTATTGTGGGTAGTATCACTCCTGGTCCTGGGCTGCATATAAGCAAGCAAGGTGAGCAAGCCCTGGGAAAGAAAGAAGCAAAGCAGGAAACAGTGTCCTACCATGGCTTTGCATTGGTTCTTGCCTCTCAG
This sequence comes from Uromys caudimaculatus, assembly GCA_028551405.1. Taxonomy (NCBI): domain Eukaryota; kingdom Metazoa; phylum Chordata; class Mammalia; order Rodentia; family Muridae; genus Uromys; species Uromys caudimaculatus. The sequence goes on from CM052709.1 coordinate 8,770,349, forward strand.
TTCCTGCTCTGAGCCTTCAAGCTAGACTGTAAGCTCTGAGATGAAAGAAAGCTTTTCCTCCCTCGAGTTGCTCTCGGTCATGGTGCTTTATCCCAGCCTTAAGATAGTGGGCAAACTGACTGAGTTAGGGAAGGCAGGAAGGAGATGCATGGGAGAGAAAAGTCAAGAGGTGTCTCTTGCTCAGAGCTGACATCTCCAGTGTGGGGCCAAGACTGTTTTCTCTGCCTCTCAGCCTGTCCCCCTTTGAGTAGGAGCCTCACTGCCACATTGGAAAGCCCAGGGTGCTTTCACAGTCCCTGTTCACCCCTTCCTCAGGGTTTGGCCTGGTTGAACATGACTTCTGCTTCCCTTGACAGGGAGGAGACCACCCTGAGTGCCACATCCGCACCTGCCTCTATTGTATCACACTTAATAGGTGCAGTTCACGGGGTGGGGGTGGGGGGGGTGGGGGGGGCAGCCAGCTCAGCCAGGGAGGCCGGCCACAAAGCAAAAAATGGTGGAACTGGGACTTTAGTCAAAAATTGCAGATGGTTGTCATAATTGGTGACTAAAAAGTAGTTATTTGTACTGTTATGGTTTCACCGTGGGTCCTTCCCCTTTGAGTTCTGATGATGGAACCCAGAGCCTGGGGTATGCTACCTGAGTGTGTTGCTGCTGACTGTATCTTTACCCCTTTTGTTTTGTTTCTTTTTTTTTTTTAAATTAATTTTATTTTATGTACATTGGTGATTTGACTGCATTTATGTCTGTGTGAGGGTATCAGTTCACCTGGAACAGGAGTTGTGAGTTGCCATGTAGGTGCTAGGAATTGAACTTGGGTCCTCTAGGAGAGCAGCCAGTACTTTTAACCACTGAGCCATCTCTCCAGCCCCCACCCCTTTGTATTTTTTGAGACAAGGATTTGCTAGATTATTTAGGCTGCCCTTGGATTCACTATATAACCGAGGCAGTACTTGACTTACAATCTTTGTGCCTCAGCCTCTGAAGTAGCTGATACACAGGCTTAGCACCATGCTTTCATTGTGGGTGTGAAATGCTTTGGGGAGAACCTTATTGATACAAAACTCTTTAAAAAATGGAATAGGGAGCTGGAGAGATGGCTCAGCAGTTAAGAACACTGACTGCTCTTCCAGAGGTACTGAGTTCAATGCCCAGCAACCACATGGTGGCTCACAGCCCTCTGTAATGGGATCTGATGCCCTCTTCTGGTGTGTGTCTGAATACAGCAACAGTGTACTCATATAAATAAAATAAATAAATTTTTTTAAAAAAATAAATCTTTTAAAAAAAAATAAATAAAAATAAAAAATAGCCGGGCAGTGGTGGCGCACGCCTTTAATCCCAGCACTCGGGAGGCAGAGGCAGGTGGATTTCTGAGTTCGAGGCCAGCCTGGTCTACAGAGTAAGTTCCAGGACAGCCAGGGCTACACAGAGAAACCCTGTCTCGAAAAACCAAAAAAAAAAAAAAAAAAAAATAGAATAAAACTCAGCTTGGAAGAGGCTTCAGATTTGAAAGCTATGTAAAGTCAGCTTGGTCAGGGGTTGTGGATACTGCGTCTGCCCTGGGGCTGCCCTGGAGCAGTTGCCACTCACCGTTCTTAGACTTTATAGCAGCCCAAAGGGGGACAGAGCAGGAGGCTTAGATTCTTAAGAAGGTGTTAGAGCCACTCACCTCTCTGTCAAGCAACCTGCCTCTTGAGAGTGGTCCTCCCACCAAAGTGGTGGATAGAGAGCCTGTTTGGTGTCCCCACAAGGAAGCCTGTGTGTCTGGCCTCTGAAAAGGGCAGTCTTTCCTAAGTTGGTGTAGACATTCAGGGACACTGGCTCCAGTTTGTGTTACTTATGCTTCCTAGTGTGGGCATCCAGATGTTCAAAACCTCAGACACACTTACCTGGCTGACTCATCCCTGGAGTACCTGACAGCAACATTGCAGAATTGCTGTGAAATATTTGTCTTCAACATAGGCTGTTTGGCCTTCCTGTAAAAAGTACTACCTGTTCATATGCACAATTACTATAAAACATGAGTGCTATTAGGAACAGGTCACCAGTCAGAATAACTCCTGCAGTACAGCCAGCAGGTAGAAGCCTTGGCACGAGAAAGTGCAGAGTGCTCATCTACAAAGCCAGACTTGTGAGTAGAGGACAAGACACAAGGGTTAAGGGGAGAGAAACAACTGAACATAGAAGAGCAGCTAGTCAGTGAAAGCTAGAGGAATTGGAAGCTAGAACATGCTGAGAGTAAGCCAACATGCAGTGTAAGTAAGAGGCAGGAGGAAATGACTGAGCAGTTAGGAACTTCCAGGAGCTGGACAGGTGGTTCAGTGGTTAGAGCATGGCTTGGTCTTGCAGAGGACCTGACTTTGGGTCCCAGCACCCATATCAGGCATCTTATAATTGCCTATTGTTTCAGCTCCAGGAGATCTGCTGTCTCTGCTGGCTCCCTTGGGTACCCACATGTACCTAGGGAACCACCTGCACATACTCTAATGCACACATAAACAAATACAATTTTTTAAGGATAAGCTAAGAGAGGAAATAGACTGGTTGAGAACTTTGAAATTAGAAGAATTTGAAATTAGAAGAAAGAGGGTCAGTTTTCCAGAAGTGATGAAAAACAGTTTGGTGATAAGAGCTCCTGTTTTTGAAGTATTAACACTAGTTTAATGGGGTAGCTAAGTACATCTGGTGCCACGGCAGTAACCAAAGCCCTGTGATAGTAGTTTGCCTGTTAGTCTTCAGTAAGATTTGGATTCTCTGACAGACCCTTGGTCTGGCACATACTGACCAGTCTTTGCTCAAAAGAACTTTAGTATAAAGCATTATTTTAGCTACTTTCTTTTTTCTCTCTGTGAAAAAATCATTTGAGAGAAAGCTTCTGTAACTCTGAAGCAGCTTTGAGTGCCCTCCCACAGTGTTTTATACTTTACTTACCTTGCATGATTGGCGGCGTGGGTATTTGACAGTCTCCCTGGTGGATAAAACTGTCGGTGAAGTCCTAGTAGCTAGGTGGTCGGATATGTGCATTGTGTGCCTATGGAATCTTGGGCCGGCATGACTTCAGCGCAGAGGCTCATGGGACATGGAGGTAATTCTTCCTCCAAATGCTGTCTTGTATAATAATTATTGGTCTTACTGTTTGTTATTGTTGTTTTCTCATGTATTTATTTTTAACTATTTTATGTAATTGAGTGTTTTGCCTGCATGTATGTGCACCAGGTGCATGCCTGCTGCCTATAGAAGTCAGAAGCGGAAGGTGATGCCAGATTCCCTGGAACTAGGATTAGGGACATCTGTGGGCTACCATGTGGGTGCGAGGAATTGAACTTGGGTCATCTGCAAGAGTACTCTTAGCCACTGAGCCATATCTTCAGTCCATTTCCTTATTCATAACACCTGGTTCTGCTCGCATCCATTTATCGTCTTTTTAAAGGAATTATTGTACTTACTGTGTGTGTTATGTGTGTGCTGTGTGTACATGGTGCTATTTAGTGGACTCAGACTTTAAAGACAAACCTGTATTGTTCCTGGTTTCTATCAGGGTAGTTTTTGTTGTGACTGTGTCTCTATAGCTGTTCTTCTTCCATCCTGTCCTCTGTTGTCTTTAAAACACTGTGGGTTGGTGGGTTGGTTTGTTTGACCATGCCGTGACTAGATGTAGTGTTTTTATTTTGCTCAGCATTTGGAGGGCTTCATGGATTTCGATTTCCCCCAATAGTAACAGTAGCTCTATAGATACTTTCTGTCCCCTCCTCTCTTCGCTTGTGATTGCATCCGTAGTATATGACAGCACCATGTTTATGGTTTTCTCTTAGCTCAGTATGGATGGCTTCCTACAATCTGCTTACTTGCATTTCACTAATCTTGCTAATGGGGCCTGAATCTGCTACGGAATCCATGTGTTGCGTCAAACCCTGTTCCTCCATGAACTGTGTAGTTGGCTTACTGATGACGTAGTCTCTGGATGGTGGTTCTACTTCTCTTGTCAATGTCTTTTTCTTGTTTTCTGTCATGTGGTCCTATCTCTTGCTTAGGGTTTTCATTAGTTGTGACAGACATTGTATTAGAGATTGAGTTGTCTAGTTGCTGTGTTCCTTTGCCTAGCAGTTAGCAGTGTGGCTGCTGCTCTTCCTGCACTCAGAAGCTGAATGTGTATCTTTCAGCCTGGGTAAGGCTCGTGCTTCCGTTGGCCTTATCCTGAAGTGTGACACACCCACAGGCTGCTGTGCTCTGAGAAGCCTGTGCCTCTGCAGGAAGCTGGCATACACATCAGTGGGTTTTAGTTTTCTTAGGCCTTTGTGTGAGATAGCTTTGGACTATGGCATGACTTAGGGAGGACTTCAGCTGCTTTCCAAAGTTCTTCAAGGGTCTGGTTTATGTCACAGCAGTGTTACAAGACCACAAAGTTCACATTTGCTTCTCTTGCCCATGCTGAGCATTGACAAGTTGTGTATTGTAATCTGTCTATACAGAATGTAATGCACAGTGGAAGGAGGAAGGAACACGTGCACTACTTAGGGTGGCCATGTTCTCCGAAGGTCAGGATTTGAGAGCAGCTGGGTAGAGAGTGCCTCCGACTGAGGTGTTCAGTCATGGAAATCTCAGCTAGCATCAGGTACCAGGAGCAAACTGGTTGGAGGAGACCTTCTTCCTCCACTCAGTTTCGGAGAAGAGATGCTGGTGCAGTTGCCAAATAGTGTATCTACGAATTGCTCCAATACCAGTTTACAGGGCTTGCCTGTTCTTCCTGTTGCTTTTATATAAATATAATAACCTGTCTTCTAGAATTTTCTTATTCAGCCCAATTCCTTCTCTGTGTTGGGGATACTTGAAGGGTTTGCCGTTTCCCAAATGTTTAAGGCGCCTGGTGCTTTTATTTAATAACTGTTGGTGGCAGTGACCAGCAAGGTAGAGTCCAAGAAAGTATACACACACAGCTTTGAGGGCACTGTCCACCTGACTTGGGTAGAGATTCTTACTGTTTGTGTTCTTGGAAGGAGGGGGTTCCTCTCACATCCTCCCTAACGGCACCATGCTGTCAGCCTTGACTCCTAAGAAATGCTCTCGATGGAGTTGGGGTTCATGTCAGTTGAATTTTTGTTTTCCCTTATTGGAGTTTTACTCTTCCATATTCATCTGTTCAGGGCCCTGGATTTGACTGCCAGCACTAGAAGCAGGGAGAGAGAGAGAGAGAGAGAGAGAGAGAGAGAGAGAGAGAGAGACACACACACACACACACACACACACACACACACACACCCGTTTTGTCTCATGGTCTTCTTTGAAGTCGGTATAAAGCGATCAGTATCGTAAAAATGGCTGGTACTTAAGATCCTTTCCTACCTATGCAGCTTCTCTATGCTTAGGGGTGGAGCGGATGTTGGAGGACACAGGCTTTGGTAATCCCTGGAGGGCCTTTTCAGGACAAGAATTAGGAACACAAGGAAGCAGTACTGCTGAGCCTTGCTGCATGGAAGCCTGCAGACTGCATGGTGGAGAGAGTAAGCTTCTGCTGTGATTTCACAGTTAGCTGAGGAAGTATGCAGTGACCAGCTCTTTCAAAGCTGCAGCCCTGGGGGTTCGTGCTGCCCAGGAGGTGGGCTGTGCTCAGTTTAGGTCATGGTGATGGGTAGCATGTGTTCCATATGCTGAAGGGATGTAGCAGGACAGGTACAGAAGGAGCAAGGCTCCTCAGGAGGTGGGGGGGCGGGGATGCCCACACAGCTGCGTCATGCTTCGGTCCATTAGACTCAGTGCTTGTTAACTTACTGTTGGAAGGTTGGATGGACTCTGGTAGCAAGCACTGGCACAGATGGTTTCCTGAGGGTTATGAGAGGGATAGGAAATTTTTCTTCTCTCCCCCCCCCCCCCCCGTGTGTGTTATGGCCTATGGAATATGATCTAGTTAGTGGCATTTCTGGTTTTTAAAAATATATATCATAAAAAAAATTTGCTCCTAGCTGGTTCTCTGGTACCTAAGCAGTATCCTGCTTAGGGTGAATTGATCCTGCTTGTCCTGACTTGCTTTGGGCCTTTGGGTTGGTCCATAGGACATTGGTGAAAACCACTGCCTTTGCCGGACACATAGGTGATGTTGATTAAATATTCTGGTACTGCCCATTCGCTGTCTGACTGACTGAAGAAGGCAAGTGGGAAAGAAAGAGTCCAGAAGAGCCTGACCAGTTGTACTGAGGTAGAGGAGGATCCATTGAAGACCAGGGGAAGGAGTGTGGAGGCTCTGGATTCATGCAGGAGAAGAGCACTGAGCCCTGGCGGGGAGGGGTTCCTGTGCACTGTTAGAGGGGTAACCTCATTGCAGCACAAACCTTAGGCTTGTTTAGGAAGGCTTTGGGGAGGTCAGAATTTGAAGCAGGAGTGTCATCAAGATGCTGGCCTTTAACAGCTTGTTGGCACCCTGTGGATTGCTGGGACTGGTTTAGATGGCTAAGCAGGTGCCCCTCCTCCCTTTCCACTTCTGTGTGCTCCTCCTCAAGCTATGCACTCAGGTGACTTTGCCTGACAGAGGAACAGTTTTCAGCTAAGACAGTGAGTCTCAACCTGTGAGTCTCAACCCCTTTGGGGTTCATGAAAGTTGATTTCTTTTTCCCCTTATTAGGGTTTTGCTTTTCTATATATATCTGTGTGGGGCCCTGTGGCTGAATGACCCCTTCGCAGGGTTTGCTTAAGACCATCAGAAAACAGATAATTTACATTACAATTCATGACAGTAGCAAAATTACAGTTATGAAGTAGCAATGAAAATAATTTTATGGTTGGGGTCACCACAGCATGCGGAATTAACTGTATAAAAGAGTCTTGGCATTAGGAAGATTGACAACCACTACTCAAAGGCTTTATGAATGGCTGCTTTGCCTGCTAGATCTGCCACATGAGGGGCCCCAGCCCCAGGATGAAGGTATCTCCCCTAAGCACAACAGCTTGATTTCAGTCCCCAGGTCCCACATTAGGAAGGAGAGAACTGTTCTATATGTTCACAGCCCATTGGAGTCCATTCAGGCACATACACACACACACACACATATACACAAACACACACACATACACACACAAAACATAATGAGAGCTACAGCAGCAACATTGAAAACCTCTCTAAAAGTCACTTCCAAAATATATCCAAGGGAAAGAGCTTATAGAGCTTAGTAAATAATAGCTCGGGAATATTGGAGTGGGGAGATAAGCCACATGGAGGTTAAGAAGTGTCCCAGCCTGGGCTGGAGAGATGGCTCAGTGGTTAAGAGCACTGACTGCTCTTCCAGAGGTCCTGAGTTCAATTCCCAGCAACCACATGATGGCTCACAACCATCTGTAATGGGATCTAATGCTCTCTTCTAGTGTGTCTGTAAACAGCTACAGTGTACTCATATACATAAAATAAATAAATTTAAAAAACAAACAAAACCCTGTTTAACAAAAAAAAAAAAAAAAAAAAAAGAAGTGTCCCAGCCATTGAACTGTTTAAGGGATATAAAAATATAAAGGCTGTGTGTGGGTGTCTTTCATTCGGGAACCCAGAACATTGTGGCAGGTATTGAGGAGCGCCACCACCGCTGGGATCATTTGAGTAGATTAACTGGGTACTGCTGCCCCCTTCCCCCTCTTCCATAGTTTGGACTCAGTGTGTGGGGCAAGTGGACCATGTCACTGGACAGAAGCATGGGTAAGGGTGAGCGGGCTCAGACCCTGGGGCGTCTCAGAATTGAATGGCAGGGGTGGAGCCAGCTCCCTGTCTAGTTCCACCTGTTCTGGAATTTGTAACCATAACACCCCACAGAGAGGACCGTAGCAATCAGTCACAGAGCATAAAAACTTGGAATCTGCCATGCTAATGAGGTATCTAGATAGGCCTGTATTCAGACAATTAGCTTCCCTTCCTGGGCATTCCTTCCCACAAAAGGTTCACTCGGAACCAAACCAGGTTCTGCCCCTGTCCAGGGCTCAGCCTTCCCCTTCCTGCCTGGCAGTAGATGCCCCCACCCCTCTCTCTCAGCTCTCAACTGTCTGGGTACACAGGAGACTGGGAACACAGCAATCCTCAGAGCTGCTGTTTCCCACCCTAGAAAACATGGACTGAGGACTCCCCTTTCCACTGTGTTCTTCCTCCCCTGAACGGCTTGCTGTTGCCCCATTGGCTAGGCAGACAGAGCCTGGCAGTAGAGTGCTTGTCAAACAAGTGAGGCCTTGAGTTCTGTCCCATCATGCACACACACACTGGACTCACATGGACTGTGTCTGGATGTTAGCCCTGGTGCTGTGCTCTCCACTCCTAGCATTCGGGGAGATTCCCAAGTGGGTTATGATACATACCACTGGCCTTTAACCCCAGCACTTGGAGGTATAGGCAAGGATCACATCTTCAAAGTCATTTTCAGTTACATGGTGAGACTGAGGACAGCCTGGACTATATATGACCTTTGTCTCACAAAAACAAAACAACAACAGCAAAAACCATTTGAGTACCTTTGGGTTCCCTTTGGGTACCACCTTTGGGCTACCTCAGCATAGTCTTGGTAGGAAAGAGAAGCACAGCTCCTGACAAGCAACAGTGGCAGTGGTCAAAGCTTTGGGATGCTGAGTTCTGTACCCTGAGGGTGTGAGGGCCTCCTGCTGACCTGGTCGAGCAGAAGGGGGCACAAGGACTGGACTCTGAGGATGGCTAGGTGGGTACCCGAGGGTTCCTTTCCTGGTAGACACCACAAGGGGCAGAATTCTGTTAAATATCTTACTGATATCTGTGTGCTTGTGGCTGTAGGTTAGTCAGACTAAAGATTCATGTATTATTAAAAGTAACCATGGATGCTGGAGACATGGCTCAGGTGAAGAGTGCTTGCTGCTCTTGCAGGGGACCTGGCCTCTGTTTTTAGTACTCAGGTAGTTTATACCTGTCTGTAATGTCTGCTACAACCAGGAGTTCTGGCGCCATCTTCTCATCTCCAAGGCCTTCCTCACTCAGGTGCTACACATACAGAGAAGCACGCCTGCCACCCTTTCAAAGAAAGAAAACTGATGATCTTACTTGGCTACGGACTCTGATTATCTTTTCTCATTCTGGGTTTCTTTGAGGTTAATTACACCCTTTTTAGTAAGAAGATCCTGACAACCTGGGCTCTAACTAGCCAACTTGAACTGAGGAAGCTGGGAATTAGAAATTCAGAATGTGAAAACGCCTGAAATGAACTTAGAAGTTTGAAACACTCTAAGAACAAGTACAAAAATTACTAGTTTCTTAATAAACAATCTGGCTCTGTCTTTGTAACTACCCCCCCTGCCCCATCAGCAAAAAGTAGTCCCTAGGGTGGGTCCAAGTTCACTTTGAATTCTGGTTCTTTCCAGCTTTGCGCAGTGGAGCCTGGTGAGGATAATGACCTAGTGTACAATGCTGAACACTCTTGTTGACTCACAGATGATGTGATTCTGGGCTGGAACAGCCAGGGGTGTTAGGTTTCGAGACTCCATCTTGGATTCCTTTTCCTTTCTCCCCTCTTCCCTTTTTCTTCTCCCTTCTTTTCCTTCTGCTTAAAATTATGACTTAGCTATTCTTTTGTACCAGACAGGGTCTTGTTCTGTAGCCCTCGCTGGCCTGGAACTCAGTTATCTACCTGCCTTTGCTTCTCATGTGCTAGAATTAAAGACAGACCACTACACCCAGCATTACTTGTTGGCTCTTAAATAGTTATTTTGGCCCTGGTATTGATCCTAGGGCTTCACACGTGCTAAGGTGCTCTGTGCCCTAACTTGCGCTAGATGCTGCTGTTCTGGACAGTGGACTCCTGATTCAGTTTCTGCCTGATTCTCTCTCCCCCAAGTTGTGGAGTGTGAGCATTTAATTATAGATCTAACAGTCTAGGTTATGTTTGTGACTCATCACAATTCTAAGAAAAGAAGATGACTAGAAAGGGTTTTGTTTTGAGCAGAGCGTGTGGAATTCAGAAACAGTGAAGAGGCATAGTGGTCAGGTGGCTGCATTTGCATTGATAATGCTGTTGTGTTATGTGTTTCCCTGCAGCTGGTTTTCCTGTGGGCTATGCAGCAGCACCTGCCTATTCTCCTAACATGTACCCTGGAGCGAATCCTACCTTCCAAACAGGTATGTACTGCTTGACAGATGTCTGTGTATCTGGGGGGAGGAGGTATGGAGCTGGGACTTCTGGTTGGGTGGCTTTCTATATTCATAAATGAGCTTATTGATGAGTGTGATCAAACTTCAGGTCTCAGTGCATGTAAGCTTTGCTTTACTGGGTTTCTCAGATCCATCCACCAGCCTCTGGGCTATACAGGTAATTCTTTGTGCCTGATACCTTTCTTATGATAGGATGTCCTACTAGGGACTGAAGACCATTTTGTCACTGAGTTCTGCCCAGGGTGCTCTGGTTATATTTTTAAAAGCAAACTTTGCTCTACCTACACAGTATATGCAAACACTTTCAGATTTGAGAACTTGCTGGTTAAAATTGAAAATGAGTTTGTTTGGTCCTGAATTACATAAAAATTATTTAGTGAGATTTTCTCCTGCACCCTCTGGTGTGAGCTGTCAGCTTCTCTTAGGCTTTACTTACTCAGACAAGACACTGTGATTGCTTTGAGGATGCCAGCTCATGCTTTGCCATATGAGCTGAGCTTATTCCATGGGACACGAGGCTGCTGGGCAGTGCTTTCCCCACACAGCTCTAGACTTGCAGTTGTTTTGGGTAGAAAAGGAAGCAGTAGTGCCCTGCTGTGAATTCCTTCCTTGTGACTCATGAGTCTGCCCTCCTACCCATCTCTTCTGCACCCAGCCTTCTGCCTTCCTTAGCGTAGACTAAGAAGGAAAACTTGGGCATGGCCTTTCTACTTCAGTTTTCTGTCCTAGATTTCGTGTTCCTGTTCACTTCAGCCATATGAGTGTACACAGCAGAGTTTAATAGTTTCTCATGTCTCAGAGACAAGAGTCTCTGCTTTGACCCCCCTAGCTCTTTCTCAGAGTGGCCCCTTAGAAAGCTCCTTCCTGTTGTGATTCATGTCTGCCTCCTTTTCACTCCTTTCTCTCCTGAGCCTGTCACCGAGACTGCGACATATCTTCAGCAGTTTCCCACAGTGCTACTCAGTAGGGCGCCAACAGTTCTGCCACCCTGTTCCTGTTTTAGGGCACTTTACGTTCTGTAGCTTCTTTTTAAGCAGTGCTCTTGTATATAGAACTAACACACTGCACGTATCTGTAATGTGCATTTGATCATTTCTGCTGTGAAGTATACATCTATCACAGTTGGCAGTCAACATACCTGTTTGGGCAAAATTGATTCTCTCAATTTCAACTTTACTGGGCTCCAAAGAATCATAGATGTGTTTTCTCTTGATATAGGTGAGTTGTGGTTTCTAACTTTTTATGTAAATGGAATCATACAGAAGGTTCTGGGTCATTTTTGGACTGCCATCTTTTACTGGGCATAAGTACTTGGACTCTTCTGTGGTAGTGCCTGTTCCTCCTTCCGCCTTCCCACTGTGAGCTTGTGCCCTCTGTCTGGGAAACATCACTTGCTTATCTGTTGGTCAGCTACTGGCATTTGTACTGCTTTAGTTTGGGAGTTTGTATTTAAAATTCATTTAGCAAATGAAGTTTTCTGGGTGTTAAATCTATGGATACTTGCTTTCATTTTGTTGAGTAAATACAAAGGGGTGAAGAAGCTGATTTTAGGGCAGGTAAGAGTCTGCCACTAACAGCCTTCCAGAGTGACTGTGATCTCCGTTCCCCTGGCTGTGTATTTATTCGTCCCAGTCCTCTGTGTTCTTGGCAGCTCTGGTGTGAACGGTCTTTCCATCCTAGCTGTATTAGTGGGTACCTAATGATTCCCATTGTAGCTTTGATTTGAGCTGCCTTGACAGTAACATTGATCATCTTTTCATGTGCTGATTTATCATTTGACTGTCCGCTAAGGAGTTCTGCTTCTGTGCATGGTGCGGCACACCTGTCCTGCCAGGTACTCTGGAGGCTCTTGCAAGGAGAATCCTATGTTCCAGGTCTGTCTGAACTACAGGGTGAGTTCAAGGCCGGCATGCACATCCTAGACTCAGTCTCCTGTCTTTTGTATGAGTGAGGAATGGCGATGGAGAGGCCCTCGAGCTGACAGCAGCTGCTCCGCTGCACACATTAGGCCCCCGCACCCACGTGAGGCAGCTCCAGGGGTTGGCACTCAGCTGTGCACATGGGTGCACCATGTCACAATTAAACTAAAGTAAATAATAGATAAAAACAAAAGCAGAACAAGAGCTTTGGATAAGGTCAGTGATGGAGAAGTTGCCACCTTGGGCAAGGCCCTGGGTTCAGTCCCCACTGCACCCTCCGAAAGGAGAGAGATTACGTGCGTCTTTAACTCTGTGTCAGTCACTAACTCTGTTCTTAAGACACGTAGTAATTTTATTTTTACAGACTTTGTTTGAAGGTCTGTTTTTATTTTCTCTGTGTGAGCATTTGTCTATGTGTACGTATATGCACCATGTGCATGTCAGGTCCCTGCGAAGGCCAGAAGGGAGTGTTGGTGCCCCTGAAGCAGGAATTGCAGGGGTTGTGAGGCATTGTGTCCGCACTGGGAACCGAACCTGGGTTCTCTACAAGAGCAGCCAAGCTCATAACCGCTGAGGTATCTCTCCAACCCACATTTTATTTTGTTTTGTTTTTTAAAAGACTTTTATTTGTTTTTATTTGTGTGTGTGTATATGTGTGTGTGTGTGTGTGTGTGTGTGTGTGCGCGCGCGCGCGCGCATGCGAGTGCCTTGTGTTTCTGTGTACCATGTGCAGGTACCCCAGAAGCCAGAGAGAACATCAGATTCCCTAGAGCTGGAGTTGCAGACAGTTGTGAGCTACCTGATAGGATGCTGGGAACCGAACCCAGGTCTTGCACAAGAGCAGTATGTACTTTTTATCACTGAGCCATCTTTAGTGTGTGTCTCTCCCTGAGGGTGTCTTGAACTCCTGGGCCTCAGCTTTCTGAGTAGTGGACCAAGATGTACTACTCTCTTACTTAGAACTGAGTTTTAGAGTTCATGATTATGGAGCTTTCTCCCCCCCTGCCCCCCCCGCCCCTACCATCACCCTTTTCTTTTGATACCTTTCACAGAGCAGAAGTTTTCAGAATTTGATGAGATTATTATTCTGTTCTTTTGTGGAATACATTTTTGATATCCCAAAAAATCTGCCTAAAATCCTGGCTTTTTCTTCTTTCAGTCTTAGCTTGCACACTTGGGGTTAATTGTGTGCAGCTCTGGGTTAAACTGAAGGGCATTTCTGTGGGTTAGTGCTTCCTGCACACACGCTGTGTGCACATTCTGTCCTCACATGCTTTACTTACACCAGCTTTCTTCTTAGCGTACAAGCTGATATGAAAAGGACTGAAAACTTCTAACTCATTTTTGCAATTTTCCTAAAAGAGCCTCAGGTTTGTTGAGACCAGTGTAGATGTTCTTGCCTAAAGCTGGGGTGTCTGGAACAAATGCAACCCCCTTCTCTCAGGGTTCCTCCTGTCCTGTCCACTCTTGAAGACTGCTCTCAGCTGGATCCTTGAGTGTGAAAGCTGAGGTAAGCAGTAACAGGAACAGTGGCCTAGGGTGCCACCTCAGAAGCTCTGCCAGACCCCTTGGCTGACAGTCTCATGGCTTCATAGTGCCAGCTTATCTGTGTTGGTGTTGTCAAGACACTTGCAATAAAGATGTTTCTGTGAAATTGGTTACGGCAGGAGTAACTTGGAAGGCCTTTGTGCCCCTCCATGCTGTTGGCACCTGATGTAAATCAGAGCTGTGCACTCTTTTATGGGTCCTTGAAAAGTTGCCTCCCTTTCCCAGGGCCCAGGAAGGAGGGAAGCTTCTGTTAGTTCTGCTGCTTTCTTGATGTGACCGAGCATGGAGGCAGCAGTCTGCGGGCCTTTCTGGGCACCTTCGCAGTACCCTGATCCTTTTTATTTTTATTAAAGACTTATTTTTATTTTGTATGTGTATAAGTGTTTGCCTGCATGTTTGCCTGTGTACCGTTGTGAATTTTGTGCTGGCAGAGGCCAGAAGAAGGCACCAGATGCCCTGGAACTGGAGTTACAGGTGGCTGTGAACTGCCATGTAGATGCTGGGGGTGAACCAAGAGCAGTGAGTGCTCTTAACCCCTGAGCCATCTCTCCAGCCTCCTTTTCTTAATGCAGTTGTAAATGTGTCTGTCACAGGAGTCTGAGAACCTGGGGATTTGTGGTGGTTTTGGTGATCTGTACTGTTCCATGATCTGGATGAAGATTCATTTATTTTGAACAAATAGGGCTGCAGACAGTGAATTCAGAGTGAGCCTTTCATGCTTGTAATTTCCTTGGGAACTGAGCGACTGAAGGCTTAACTCTGTTGGTGACTGGTGACATTCTGGGAACTGTGATCTTATCCTTAGAACTTTGTCGATATTGTGGGGGGATCATGATCAGACTTTGGGCAGTCCAGGCACTTAGTGCACTCCGGTCCTCCTGGACCTTTCCTACGGAATGGTGCAGGCGCATTGATGATCTGAAAGCCTCAGGGAAAAGGAGCTGATTAGTGATCACTGTAGGCCTGGCTGGCCTGGAGCTCACTGTGTAGGCTAGGCTAGACTCAAACTCAAGAGATCTTCCTACCTCTGCCCCTCCAGTGCTGGAGTTAAAGGCATTGCCACCATGCCCTGCCAAAGCATGTTTTTTTAAAAGGCAAACTTGTTGCTGAGAGATAAACTACAGCAGTAATTAGGCAAACACAAATACAGATGCATCTTAGAGCAGGTAACAGTTCATTACGATGGCTATCACAGAGTTTATCTGGCCTTGATACTTGTTTATGAAAGATTTAACAATAAATGAAAATATAACATAGTCCTTTATTTCTTTTTAAATCCAAAATTACGTCTCTGAAATGAGATTCCAGGTTTGCTTAAACAGAAAGCTTATGTATGACTAACTACTTGAAAGGAAATAGCACTAGAATGTTGATAGACTGTGGAATTGCAGGAGTCTCTTTCTCTCTTAAAGGTATATATGCACAGAATCTAACAGTACCTATGCTTGTAGAAAGCTTTTTACAATTAAAGCATAGGGCTAGGGGTGTGGCTCAATTGGTAGAGTGCTTACCCAGCACACATATTCCCCATAGTGCAGAAAGCCTGCATGCTCGTGGGGTAGAGGCAGGAGGATTTGAAATGAAGGATAATCTGCTATATAGCAAATGTGAGGTCTTCCTAAGGCTACAGTGCTGTCTAGGGAAGGGAGGAAATCAGTTGTTTGCTACCACCACGATAGAATGCCTGTCTGTTCTGACCCATTAGATTCCTCTTGCTGACTGCTGTCATTTTGTTGTGGTGGGAAGCATGTTGTTGTTTTGTTGGTGTTGACTGGTCACATTCTTTGATAAGTATTCTGTTGATCTTTTGACCTTTTGTCCTATCTAGAACCTCTCAGGAGGCCTTAATAGGACTCTTGAGATCTTTAGGTGTGTATTTCTGGCCCATGGGCTATTTAAGTACTGAGCTTTTTTGGTGCTTGTTCAGGGGCCCTGCTTCTGCCCTAGCCTGGCTCCTGTGCTATAACTCTTTTCTTCAGGACCTGGGGCTTTTGACTTCTTTCTGTTCAGTCCTTACCACCTTTCTCAGTTTCCACTTTAGCTTTGTGGAGTATTAACTTAAGTAGCATCCCAAAAGATTAGGAGAGAGTCACGTTGTAGAGAATTTTCTCCTGTAAAAAACATTTTCTGCATCTTTATCCGACCTCCCAATAGTTCTGTGGATGTAGACGTGGGGTAGCAGCCATTGTCCCTAGTGAAGGCATCACACTGAGAAATGGCCAATACTGTTGAATACTTGAAATGAAGATCTATTTATTGCTACATATTGAATCTGTTTATGAAGCTGAATGTATATCTTTTGCCTCCTTTAAATCTTTAACAGCTTACCTAACCTTAAAAAATACTTTGTTTTTTTAAAAAATGATTTTTGTTTATTTGTTTTTGTTTGCAGTGCTGGAGATTGAACCCAGGGTCTTGCACATGTTAGGCAAGTGCTCTGTTTGAGCTGTGTTCTTGGCCCTTTGTGTTGTGTTTGTTTGTTTGCTTGCTTGCTTGTTTGTTTGCCTTCAAGATTTAAACACTGACACATGTGAGTGCTTGCCTGCATATATGTGTGTGCCCAGTGCCTGAGGAGGCCAGAAGAGTGTGTCAGATCCCTTGGAACTGAAGTTGCAGATGGTGAGCCGCCATGTGGGTGCTGGAAACTGAATTCAGGTTCCTTGGTAAGAGTAGCCAGTACACTTCTTAACATTCTCTCCAGCCTATGCTGTGTGGTTGGACTGAGATCTTACTGTGTAGTCTAGGGCAGTCTTGAATTCTCCGTCCTCTTGCCTCAGCCTCCTGAGTGCTAAGAGTCTAGGTTACACCCTTAGAGAGTTTTCAGTAGAAACAGTTTCAGGTGCATCCCCTAACTTGTGAGAGTACAGCTGCTTTCCAAGTCACTTGGCCTCGATTGCCACAGGCTCAGTCACTATGTCAGCTGTGCCGTCAGTGTGCCTGTGTTGTTCTGAAGCATCGTGTGATGACGTTTACAAGTACCTCTACGAGTGTATGTAACACTATCGCCATGCCTAGAGCTTTTGTTATTAGTGCTCCTGTTTCTACATGTGTCGTCTGGATCACGAGCGCTTCTGTTTGTGTTTCTGATGCTGGGCAATGGTGGGCCCTGTTTTTCAGGCCAAGTGAGAACTGACTGGCATTACAGAGTCTGAACGTGGCTCCACCAGGACACTCAGAGTCTGTCCTCAGAGTGCGTGCGACACACTTGAGCATTTTGTTGTTTGGTTTGTTTTGTATTTTGGTTTTTCGAGACAGGGTTTCTCTGTGTAGCCCTGGCTGTCCTGGAACTCACACTGTAGACCAGGCTGGCCTCAAACTCACAGATCTGCCTGCCTCTGCCTCCCAAGTGCTGGGACTAAAGGCGTGCGCCACCACTGCTTGATTACTTGGACATTTTGATTGTCAATATTTTTTTCTTCATGTGATTTTAGTGATCCCTCAGAGAATTTTGCCTCCCTTTTGTATTTGGTTTTAAGCAGTGCCCCCATGCTGGCCTCGGATCCACAGTCTCCTTCCTCAGTCTTTAGAGTGCAGTGATTGCAGACACATACTTCCATGCCCAGTTCTGGCAAGATGATTCAATTGAAATTCCTGGAAACAGTGGGACAGAAACTAGATTTAAATAGCTGAGTAGGGGTCAGACTTGGCAAGGCACCTGTTCGGTAATTGTACTGTCTGGTGTGACTGTGGTTGTGATAAGGGAAGGACTGGTCTCGGGTAGTACGGTCTACCTAATTTCTCTGCTCCAGTTCCCCATAGTTCCTTCTGTGACAGTCTTGCTCTCACCCTGAGTTGGCTTCTCTCTCCTGTATCCGTGCTGCTGTGAGTACTCTATTTCCCTGCTCTCCTGTGTTTCCTACTAAAAGTCAAGGACCTCGTGTAGAGGGTCTGATCTCTCCTGGTCACCTATGTAGGACCTGGTCAGTGGCAGGTCATGGCTCCTTGCACAGTGAGTACTCCCTTGGGAGGCATTTGGGCTGCCCTGGTCCTTCCCCTTGCTGTGTCACTGAAACCTGAATGGATGGATCTTACATGGCTTCTCCCTAACTTAAAGATGGCTTACAGACTTGCTGTGGTATAATTGGCATATAATAAAGTTGAACATACTTAAACACTTGAGTTTTAGACACATGCACCATATTTTATCATTTTCCTTTGTATCCTTTGTTAGCTGTTTACACTGTAACAGACGTCCAAGGTGGGCAGCTTCCTTCTCAGAGACAGGGTTTGCTAGGTTCACAGTTCTGGAGATGTCCACCCATGATGATTTAGTCCCATTATTTGGGTGTGTGGCCAGGCAGAACATGATAAAGCAAAAGCCCCCTCACCTTATGGATCCGTGCCACAGTACACATACCTCAGTGCATGTACTCCAGTGCATACCCCAGTGTCCCAAAGAATTCACCACTGTTCTAGACCAGGCTTTTAGAGGAATCCTTCAGATCCAAGCTATGATGTGCTCTTGTCTTTTAACTTGCTTTATGAATCCTAATGGACAATCTGCATATTTGGCTTTCTTGGCAAAGCACCAGTATTGAAAGTTGATATATTAAAAATGGTAGATATTATAGAAGTCATTAATTCTCTCTACTAAAAATAGAATTAAAAATTTTAAATTTCAAATTAAAATTATACTCAGTTCATTCTTTAAAATTGAGACACAGTTTATGCACAGACACTCATGTATTTAGTATGTATTTTGATGGATTCTCCCAGTTGGACTTTGGTACCGACTGTGGAGCCATCACCCAGAATAGTCTTAGAACATTTTCATTATGTCAGTAGGTCTTCCCTTTGCTCCCTTTCCTGATTTCTTCCACACATTTAAGACTTTGGGATTTCAAAATACACATGCCATAAATCTGTTGCTTTTGAGGTAGACAGGCTAGTTGTTGGATATGTAAATACGATCATTTGTTATGGGCTGTGCTGTCTGACTTGCTTTGGAAATCCAATGGGTTTGTAATTTGTAATTGTTTCTTAATGATTGCTAAGTAGTGTTTATATGGCTGGATCAGTCTCCTGTTGATGAGGATTTATGTGTAAGGCTGGAGAACATGTTTTCCAAATTCTATTGTGATCCCTAGTGGGGTTGTTGTTTGCATCTCTGAAACCGGTCTGTAAGAGCTTGCGATTCTGACACACCCATGATCAGCTCAGGAGACCTGCAAGTGGTCCTCAGAGTTCAAGTGCTGTGTTTGGATAGCTGTATCACCACAACAGTCTGTGGTTGCACACGTCTGGAAGTCTCCTGCCTCTGGCCACTGCCTAGTTTTCACTCATTGAATTCTTCCAAGGGTTTCCTCTCAGCTGTTTGCAGCATGTATTTGTCTGGCTTTCACTCCATACAGTTATCTTGGAGCTTCTCTTATGTATTAGCAAGATCCTGGTCCACAGGATGCACCAGAGTCTGCTAACTGGCAGTTGTAGTGGTCTGAACCCTCCTAGCCCCAGGCAAGTCCCCTGTCTCGGTTGCTCCTTCAGGAGCCAGTTAGTCTCTTTGCCCTGGTGGACTTTTCCTCAGCTTCCTGTGACCTGTTCTACATCTTCTGGAAGTAGCCGCACATGCCTGTAGGGTACCATCTTCTCTCCCCTTCATCATGTAGCTTTGTATGTTCTGTCCCCTTTTATTTTAAGGAATTATTTGTGTACGTGTGGAGGGGGGTTGTTCATGTCAAGTCCAGTGCTCCTGGAGGGTAGAAGAGTTGGTTGGATCCCCTGGAGCTGGATTTGTGAGTGACCCTGTGTGGGTGGAACTGAACTCAGGTCCTCTAGAAGAGCAGTATGTACTCTTAACTGCTGAGCCATTTCTTAGCATCTTCTCCTGTCTTCTGTTTAATAATCTGCTTTAGTGTTTTGTGTTTCATTTTATCTTTGGTGATAGTGCAAGTCAGCCTACCCCCTGACTCATGTCTTTACACTGAGGTGCTTTGCCAGGCTTTGCCATTGTGTTGGCTTCTTAGTTTTGCTGTAATGAGCAATGTACTGCTTGCTTGCAGTGAAGTTTCATGTGTATGCTCATTTCCCTACCATTAGACCTTAAATGTAGGGTGAAAAGGTATATGTGCCATTAAAGCCAAGTCGAGCTTAGGGGGACCATAGCAGTTTTTATCCAGCAAGACAGGACAGGGGTGTGTGTGTGTGTGTGTGTGTGTGTGTGTGCGTGCGTGCGTGCGTGCGTGCGTGTGCGCGCGTGCGTGTGCGTGCGCACGTGCTCTGCAGAACTTAGCACTGCACATGTGTACCTGCACTAAAAGCATGGAGATCCAGGTAGAGGAGAGAGGGGGCTGCAGTGGCAACAGGGCTCCACTGTGTTCATGACTGGTGGTAGCCCTGGCTCCTCCCTGCAGAGCTGTCCTTGTCTGGCATTGACTAGGTGAACTCAGGCCTTTGGCTTCTTTGTTCTAGGCTACACTCCTGGCACACCTTACAAAGTGTCCTGTTCCCCAACCAGCGGAGCTGTGCCACCATATTCCTCCTCCCCCAATCCTTACCAGACGGCTGTGTACCCAGTGAGAAGTGCCTACCCCCAGCAGAGCCCGTACGCCCAGGTATGCTTGGGTATGCCCTACACCTGGGGGCGGGAGGGTTGGTTCCATCATCTCCCTACAGCCCTGGGACCCTTTGGCAGTTGTCTCTGTTTTCCCCACAGCAAGGCACGTACTATACACAACCTCTGTATGCAGCGCCTCCTCACGTCATTCACCACACCACGGTGGTGCAGCCCAATGGCATGCCAGCAACGGTCTACCCTGCTCCCATCCCTCCTCCTAGAGGCAGCGGGGTCACCATGGGCATGGTTGCTGGGACCACAATGGCCATGTCAGCAGGTGAGTCCTGGTTCTTGTGTGTTCTGTGGCACCTTGAGACTTGCTGAAGTGGGAGAGTCCATGAAGCTTCTGATCTGTGGCCTTCGAGTCTCATGGCTTGAGCTTTGTGAGCTGCCAAGCCTGCCCCTTCTCTTCCCATTTTCCTTTCAGGAACAGGTATGAGTCAAGTGGTCTTCCCACTGTGGACCTTAACTGAATACCATGCCTTGTTAGTGAGCTAGGAGGCCATGTAGAGTAGGAGAGAGGAGTGTTCAGATAGCCCTCATTTGGCTCCTTCAGTGAGCAGCTAAACTGAGCAGTTCCAGATGGGCCAGCTGTCTCTGTTGTTGAGGTTGCAGTAATGAGAAGGTTTCTCTGTGAAAGCTGGCTTTGTGTTGATAGAGGGAACAGCTGCTTATAAAGATCCTATGCCATGTATTGACTGAATCAGCAGAGCGAGTTGGGACATCCTCCATGGAAGCTTGGGGTTTGATGGCAGATCTGAGCGTGGGGCCACCTCTTGACCTTTCAATATATGTAGCTGTTTTAAAGCTGTTCATACAAGGTCACTTGGTTCTCCATGACTGAAATTTAAGGGGGAAAAATGAAGCCATCCCTTACACAATTTTTTTCATCAACATAAGGAAATTATGTCAGCTCTAGCACTATGGGATTCTGTTAATTTCTGCTTTGATTTTTCTGAATTTGTTGTTAAAGAAAACTAGGGTAGACTGCTGCTGCCTACCTGGGGACAGCTCCCCCAGGAAGAGTGTGAGCAGCAAGGACTTGCCTCCACCTTGAGATGCGGAGGTGTGGCTTAACCTCAGCCACTGCTGAATATCCATGTGAGTGGAATAGAACTCCCTCATGCAAGTGTTCATGGTCTCCCCCTCCCCGTCCAGTATACAGCTCAGTGTGTTGTGAAAACAGGTCTCCAGAACACTGACCCTGCACATCTACAACTCCTACCCACTAAACAGATAGGCCGTTCTCCTTCCCTGCCGTGTACATCCGTTCTTCTGTGTTCCATGTCTGAATTTGACAGTGTTGAGCACCTCACGTGAGTGGGGACATACTACTGTCCTTCTTCACTGGCTTCCTTCACTGTTCTCCATGCTCGTCTCTGCTGTTCATGTGTCCGAATCTCCTTCCTCTTTAAGGGGAGTAGATTTGCTTCTTCATTTTGTAGTCATATGATCTGCCAAAATTAGTGTGCGTGGTCTGAAGAGTATTTACAAGCAAACTGTGACCACCAACACTTTGAATAATCCGTTTGGAGTTTTGACCCTTCTGGTTCAAGACCAAGACCATTCCTCTTCCCTCCCCTCCCAACTCCTTCCCCCACCTTCCACACACACACACAGGAAGCCAGGCCATGATGTGCTGTCAGAGGCTACATGATGGAGGTCTCTAGTGGTCACTTGTGCTTCCTTATGAAGTGTTCTTTTTTCCAGGTACCCTGCTGACTGCTCATTCTCCAACTCCTGTAGCCCCTCACCCGGTCACTGTCCCCACATACCGAGCCCCCGGAACCCCCACCTACAGCTATGTGCCCCCGCAGTGGTGATCGCCCTGCAGAATAACGTGAGTGTTAGTGAAGGGCGCAGCTGGGCGGGCCCTGCTGAGGTGCACTTCTCTGAGGAGACTGCGAGGCTGACCAGATACAAGCACTGCTCTAGTTTGCTTGTCTGCTGATGTGGTAAAACACTGAGCAAGAGTATCTAGGGGAAGGGAAGAGTTGGCTTGGCTTACAATTACAGCCCATCATAATGGGAATGTGAGCAGGAACTGACACACAGACTGTGGGGATGGGTGCTAATTGGCTTGCTCCCTCCAGCTTGCTCACCTATCTTCTTTACAGCCTCAGCCCACCTGCCCACAAATGGCACCCTAGGCCTTATGTCATTATGTTGTTTTCTTTATTGGGACATCCCAATAAGGGAGGGAGGGAGGGAGGAAGGGGAAGGGAGGGAGGAAGAGCATTGAGTGATAACTGTTCGTCTTGCCACTTCTGTAGTGGGCTGGTATCACTTCTGTTTGCTGCAGTGTATAGGGCTCCAGTTACAATGGGGCAGGAGGCAGAGGTTGTGTCTGTAAAGTGGGTGGGAACTAGGGGCTGCAGCTTTGGCTACCTGCTGCCCTCTCGAACTGGTAAAGCACAGGTGCCAAGGCCTGTCTGACTGTTTTATTCTTTCCCAGATTTGAGGATGGAGCTGTGCAGTCACTTCATTGAGTTCCACAGCTGGTGCTGCAGGCCTTGTGCCTCCAACCAGGACTTTCTTCTTGATGCTCCGACACTTAGCTAAACACGACTGCGTCCCAGCCCAGCAGGTCCCAGCTCGCTAGTCTCCAACTAACTCTGTGGGTTGGTTTTAAAGCAAATCCTGTTTTGTGGACTGCCTGGCAAATTTTTTAGCTAACTGTAATGATAAAATGGGAGTATTACTCTTACTCTGAATCATATCTAGTTGAATGCATGTTTATAAAAACAAACAAAAACAAAGCTTGCTCAATCTACCTGCAGTGACTGATGCAAAACCATCATATGCAAAACCCAAAGGACTGCACCGTGTTCACAGCCTGTCACTCACGCACCTCTGTGATGTATGCAGAGTCTCAGTTACGCTCGTGCAAGGGATGTCCTCACTGAAGCGTGGGGAGTACTGGAGGGGACTCTTAGGGTGCTGGGGTTGCCAGTTATGGACACACACTTGTAGTTTTCAGCAGCCTGGTTCTTTGGCACTCACTGACTGATCCTGGAGGGAGCCGCAGGGACTGGGAGAAAGAGAGCGAGCCTGCAGCAGCTCCAGACAGCAGCAGCAGGGACAGTGGGGTCCCTCTCCTTCATTTCAGCTGGAGTGTGTTCTGGGAAGCAGGGATCTACCTGCAGCTTATCAGGAAATATATAGGAGCTTGGTGACCAGTCCAGCTGGGGTGAAGAATGGTCTGTGTGTCAGAGTAGTGTCTGCCATCTGAGTTTCCGCTGTATGTCTTAGAGGATAATGTTTTGTGTATCTGTTGGGACTGTTGGAAAAGTCCATTGTAGAAGTAAACTGTCTTCCTAGGAGGGGAGATGTCAAAAAGCAGCAGCCACACTGAGGCAGCGTTGTCTTTTCTTTATTTCACTTAGGGAACCATTCCTTTTTCCCCCTGAGAATAATTGAGTCAGCTAAAGACACAGCACTGCTGTATTCTCCCACAAAGACTTTAGCTGTGTGCTGTGGAGAGTGTTGTACATTTAAGACTGGTTACAAGGGAATAAATGTATCTTTAAGTTAGTTCCTCATGTTTCTTGTAGAGAAGCAGGGCTGTGATTATGTCTAAAAATGTAGAAATAATGTAGCTTGTCTTGGGTCATTCACCAGAGGATGGCCTGCCCTCTGTGACTAGTGGGGTGAGGCCTGAGAAGCCTGCATGAGTGGTTTGTGAGCCTCCTTTGCACTCTTCTGTATGAAGGCACTCAGTACCGAGCAGAAAGCAGAAAGGGCCAGGCAGTTCAGGCATGCACTTGCCTGAGGCTCTGTGCTGGGAAAGATTGTGTGTACATAAGAAATCACGAAGCTTCTTTTTGCCTGAATATGCCCAACTTGAATCTGTGAGAGTGTTTCTGTTCAGTGTGGGTCACAGGGGAAGGGCATTCGACCCTCTCTGGGGTCTGTCAGTTGGGGGTGTGCTTTTTATCTTCTTTACAACCTCGTTGAATTGCTGGGGCTTTGGTTGGAAGGGGTACTTGTCTCTGGCAGCTAAGTCAGGGCTCCCATGTTGGTGTGGAGGTCGCCTCAGTAGCAGTCAGCTTGGCTAGAGGTGGGTCACCTGAATAATAGTGAACCTTTGGGGACTTTTATTTTTATAGTAATGCTCTCCATAATTTTTTTTTTTTGAGAAATTTAGGAAGATTTCTGCATGGATCAGTGTGAACAGAAGATTCCTCATTCCTTATGTCCATGAACATAGAATGTTTATGGATGAGTATGTTTAATTGCCTCATGAGCACTTAAGAGTGTGTATGTGGGTGTGAGTGTGCGTGTGCATGGGGGAGGGGTAGCACAAGAAAGCACACACTGCACAGAGATAGAAACATTTGCTGTAGCATATAGCCTGCATCTGTGCGTCCATGTTGGGATTCCCATCCCTGTGGTGGATGGTGTGCAGTGTTGGTAGTTCCAAG
The DNA here is from genome assembly GCA_028551405.1 of Uromys caudimaculatus. NCBI lineage: Eukaryota > Metazoa > Chordata > Mammalia > Rodentia > Muridae > Uromys > Uromys caudimaculatus. The sequence goes on from CM052709.1 coordinate 8,794,931, forward strand.
GTTTGCCCGAACTCAACAGACAGAAGGGTTTCCCAGGTGAATAATCACAGATCAGTAGAGCAAATGGACCTGTGATTTTCCCATGTGTTTGAAGAAGGCCCCTTACCCACTCCCAACTAAGCATAGCTGTCTCCCTGCCTGGAAAGGGTAGAGTTGTTTGCCTACAGCAGGAAGTTAACAAGTCCTTGGGCCTGCTTGCAGCTGCACACAGTGTGTGTTTCCACGGGCCTGAGTTCTCAGGAGAGAGGGGGTTGCTACCTTCCTGTTGATCACATCAGCTTCACACACTTGCCCTGGAGCTGTAAATGGAGTGACTATCAGCACCTCTGTATTATACAACTCGTCTGTGTGGAAATCTTGTCTGCTTTGAAGCTATCAGGTCATCACTATGGAATCTGCTGGTGAGAGATCTTACCAGGTGAAAATCTGGGCATATGGATAGGAGTGAACTGTCACAGGTGGTGACTTTAACAACATTCAGTTTCAGTAAAATTAAGGATCAGAATTGGGTCAGTATTTTATTACATGGCTGCATAGGTGTCCCAAAGCATTGGGGAACATTCCAAGAAAGTGTGCTTTCTATGTGTGTGACATTCCTAAGAGTCCATCAGCTGAATTGACAGGCAAGCAGAGAGTCTAATACCTATGAACACTGACATCGTTGTTAAGGATATATATAGATTCTGCTGCCTTCTCTGAGGCTAGGGAGCTTTCTTCCCCTGCTGCTGCTGTTTGCAGTTGTGGAGTATTGGAGCCTGTGAGCTCCTTGACTCTCAGAAGCAAGCCCGCCATCAGGACTGGGCCAGTTAGGCTACCGGCATGGAGGCGGCCTTTGAACTGTTGTCCCTTGTGTTGTGGTCTTCCTTGGAAGAACTGTCGAGTGGCTATTGGCCTACCAGTTGTCGTTCTGGGGAGCATCTTGTGAGTGTTTTGCAGAGGCATTGTTTCCAGCAGGTGAGGAGGTCCCCAATTACGGATTGGTTGTTGAGTGTCCTACCTTTCCTCAGCCGTGCTTCTGGTATCTTACTGCATCTAGTTGTGTTGTTCGGATGTGACAGGAGGCTGAAGGAGCAGACTGGATGTTTTATGGTACAGTGAGAGGAAGTCACTCTCAGGGAGACTTGAGCTCACTGGCTTCTGAGTGTGCCTGTCTTTGGGAGAGGTTGGCAAGCACCAGCCTTAAACATTGGGGCTGTTTCAGATTTCCTCAATTCTCCTTCCTGAATATTGGAGTGTAGTATTACTGACTGTGGAGCCATCTTCTCTCAGCAACTGACATCTGGACTTGGGGTGTACCCGGCACTGGGGGTAGCGCAGGACCTCCTAGGGTGCAGTGGCAAGTGTGGCAGCTGCTGGTCCTTTCCTCTGGTGCTTTCTGAGGGTTGTGGAGGGCAGGAGTGCAGCAGAACTTACTTCATGTCCAGCACACCTCCCAGGTGTTTGTATTTCCTGAGTTGCTTCCTCCCGCCCAGTCTCCTGTGTTTGATGGAGTGATGATGTGGTCTCAGTAGGAACAGGAACATGAATTCCCCTTGTCTCAAATGATTCTTCTCTTCCCTACCCCTCCCTGTTGGTGTGAAGAACGGAAAGCCTGTGGAATAAATCTGACTAGAATTATGGCATGGGAGGCAGCAGCTTCTCTGTCCAAGGACTGCAGTAGCTGTACATGGGATGTGAGGACCCTGTGGGTGGGTGTACAGGCAGTTCCCAGGGAAGGGCCGTGGGTGGGTCTACTGCAGGCTGTGGGCAGTATAATACTGTGGTTAGGTCAGACTGGGGACTGGCTCCAGCAGGGTCATTGTGGCAGCTGGAGGCCCAAGGAGCTCGATGGGCTGTGACTGAACAGAAAAGGTTCTTCTTTTTAAACTTTTGTTTTTAAATACTCTTTTTTACACTGTTGTTGGTACTTTTTTTATGCTTAAGTCAGCATTGTCTTCCAGTGTTAAAGGCATCCCTTGCCTCTTCATGGAACTTATGTGTCAGCAAAGGAACGGGCAGGCTGTCCATCCCGAGCCAGTTCAGTTAGATGTAAATTCATACTGTTTTAATTTTTTATGCAATCTGATGAGTAGATGAGCGCAGATTTTAAATCCTTAAAAGCACGTTTATTGTAACCAGAATTGTTATGTAATTAATACTGCAGTTTTCAATAAAGATTGACTTGTGTTGCATATTCTGATCTTTTCGTGGGAATTTTGTCAGAGGTGACGGTCTGACTCACACTTGCTGCCACTTGTCCCAGTGAAGAAGTTTCTAAGAGACTGGGGCAAGGCTGTGTCCAGCCCTTGATTGGCTTTGGTGGAGGGTCCTTCGAAGTGCTGTAGGAGCTATAGGCTCCTGCAGCTCTACATAAGCCTTTTGTGTCCCTCAGTTTAGCAAGGAGGATGCTGAGACCCAAAAATACCGAAATAGCACCGACCCCACCTCTTAGCCCATATGTGGCCGGTCAGCTACTCTGGGAGGAGGAAAGGGAGTCTGTCCACCCACTGTGTCCACCTGCTTTCTCCCACCCCTTTTTTAGGCTTCTGCAATGGTTACACTAGCCACCTTAGGCCACTTCTACCTGAAGCTGTGTTCTAGTGAGCAGCGCCTCCCCTAGGCCAAGAGCAGAAGAGGAAGAGAGGCAGGGCACCAGCCCCAGGAGAGATGGCAGCACACTGGAGAAGAAACTGACACACACCACCAGCTGACCAGCAGCCAGGTCACTTTTCATTTGTTTCTTTATGAAATTAAATGTGGCTTTTGGATTAGAGAAGATGCAGCGCAAGAGTGACTCCATGCTTCCGAGTCCTGTAGGCTCTGTACCACGCGCAGGCCTGGCCATGTGCGGGCCCCCCCCCCCCCACGAGGCCGGCCATGCCGGGCCACAGAGTTCAGTCCTTATGGCTTCTCACACTTACTAGGGTAAGGCAATCTTCCTGTGTCATTAACAATTCTCCAGTATTAGAGAAACAACATGACCAAAACCATAATGAACAGGGAGTGTGTGTGTGTGTGTGTGTGTGTGTGCGCGCGCGCGCAGCCACCCCAGCTACAGGGAACTGTCACTAACCTGGAACCAGGTACACATGTCACAAGTAAAGGTTGTCTGGCAGCCAGCAGTGTCTAGAGGGACCAGGAGGCATGAGGACAGCTATGGGTAAAGTTAGGAGTGCTGAATTCCTGGTTCCTCTCAGGTTGCGAGTGTGCTGGGGGCCTGAGCAGACAAATAAAGGGCAGAGGGGCACACACCTGCTTTGGCAGGTGGCTCATGGCCACAGATTTTGGTCTCCTACCCAGAGGAAACAGGAGTGGAGATAAGCTTTCCAAGGAATGTCCAGAGCAGATGGGCCTGTGTGCACAGCCTGGCCAGAGGCTCTGAGCTGTGGCGTGCAGGCTTACCATTGATGGAGGCTCTGCGCAGGTCCAGAGTATAGGCAGAGGCTGGTACCCGCACACTAGCCGTGGGGAAGGGGCCAGAGGCAGGGCCCAGACTTCAGAACAGCGTGCTGCTGTGCCTGTTCACTTCCAGTTTGTAAAATAGGCAGAGGGCCTGATGGTGTGGGCCTCAGAGAGGAAAGGACGGGTCCACAAAGTGCCGTCAGGTTGTCTGATGGGTGCTGGCTCACTTGCGGAAGGGTGCCAGTCGGCTGATGCTGTGCCAGAAGGTAGATGGCTTCCGCCTGGGCTCTGCTAGCACCAACACCTGCTGGGGCCGGCTGGCAGGCAATGATGGATGCTTGTGGCGGGTCAGGTATCCTGGCCTACCGACAGCTGGGCAGGGAGAGAGAGCGACACCAGGGTCACAAAGGCCGAGGACAAAGGGGCCTGTTTGTGGGTTCTGCTGTAGATCTTGCCATAGAGTAGTTTGCCACACAGGACTTGCTTCCCAAGGGGCTAACCACAACACACAAGATACCCCGAGTTATTGATAGTTTTGACCTGGGCCTGAGGGCTGGCCAGGGCCATTGTCCAAGGCATGGAATGTCTGCCTCTAAGTATGGAGTTGCTCACTGGCAGCTGTGACACACCTGTCAGCAGCCTGGGGAGGTGAGCTCTGTAACTCCTGGTGCCTCCTGGAGGTCAGAGAAGTCAAGCAAAAGCTGTCATCTCTGGCCCTAACCACCTTAGAAAACATACGCCTGTAAAGGGCGACATCACCAAGGATGCGGATGACTAGCTGCCTTTGCTCTTGAAGTCAGAGGGAAGCACAGTCAAGGCTGAGCTGCCCAGGGAGTAGGATGCTTCCCCATTTACCTTTAGGCTTCCCTGTGGCCTGCTGCTTGCTGGCATTCATCATGGCCTGCTTCCTCTGCAGCTCAGTGATGGAGAAGCCTAGAGGAAGGGCATATGTGAGACCCTGTCTTGCCCTTAGCTGCTCATGTGCCTTCCTGGAGGGCTTTCTAGTCCAGGTACTCTCCTCCTGCTGCCCCATTCCTATCACGCTTGAGACAGCCTGGCATGGCAGGGACTTCCCTCACCTGCTCAGCCATTCTGTCTTGCCAGCCGAGGGGGAGAATGAAGATCCCTGAGCCACCCGTATCCCCTTCCCACTTCTATTTAGCTTCTTCCTCTTCACTCCTGTGGAGGCTCCCAAACCAAAGCATGAAGCTGGTGACCAAGGAACAGGAAAGGATGGGAAAAGCTTCTGCAGGACCCACCCCATGTTCTCCAGGGCTCAACAGATGGACATAGAGTGAGCTACTCCAGTCAGACTCAGTCAGTGACGGGGTTGACCACAGGAATGGCCATTTCTACCAGTCGGGGTGCTAAGAGGTTTCTGCAGCCTCACTCAGCCCTAGGGCGTGGTCTCATTCTCAAGTTGGCCCTGACCACCCTGTATGTGGGCCCCAGAGGCTAGGCAAGGCCCAGCAGGATCTCCCACCTGTCTCCTGGTCCAGCCGCACCTGCTCCCTCTCTCTGGCAAAGGCCTTCAGCCAGCGCTGCTTCTGTTCTGGTTTCCTGGCACACAGTAAGTGGCTGTCCCCCGTGGTACCACAGTATAGGCGGAAGGCATTCTTGACGCTCACATGGAGGTCCCGGTCCTTCCCGTCTTCCACGTCTACCACCTTCAGGTCATCCATGTCCAGCCGGCCCTTGTAGTACAGCACGTCCCGGCGGAGCAGATCCTGCCAGATGCTGCCCTGAGCCCTGGCTGCCCAGCAGCCTGCCTGACTTCCTGGTCATGTCCAGGGTCCATGCCCACCTCCCCTCCAAGCCACTGACTGACAGGACAATCTAATCTTTTGAGGTGCACACGATCTGGTGGGAAGAAAGCCTCAGAAACTAAAGCAGTGGTCCATATGGTGCGGGAGAGAGCAGAGAGAACAAGGTTTTGTGCATGGGGCCATTGTGCTGTGGTTTGAAAGAAGGAGAAGCTAGCAGTAAGGAGCCCGAGGCTGCTGGGATCAGAGAAATCAAGAGGCAGAAGCAAAGGCTTGCAGAGGTAGACATGATCTGAGGAGCAGGCAGGGACCAGGTCAGGGAGGGAGGGTGTTCTCAACAGCACAGTGCTCAGACAGCTACCCCCAGTGTCCCTGGGCTCACCATAGAGAGCCAGTCCTATGGGCCTGACTGGGGTTCCTGGAGACACAGAATGGCCAAGGGCGGAGTCTGATAAGCTCTTTGCCTCTAGACAAGAGCCCCAGCCCTTAACTGCTCTACTCTGTGGGACTGGTCTGGCAAGGCAGGGTGGTTCGGATACCTTTTTACAGTAGATGAGCTGACGGTCAAACAGAAAAAACAGTCTCTGCTGACTCCTGGCTTGAGGCTGGGTAACACGGGTCAGCTCCCCCGAGTGGATGAGTTCCGAGCTCCTGACCAGGAGGTCTTCCCCCTGAGTGAACCCCAAGGAAAGCCGTGAGGTAAGCACACCCAACCTTAGGCTCTACTTCCTGCCTCCGTTGGCGAGTGGGTGTCTTCCTGCTGTCGCCTGAATTGAGCTAGGTAGGACAAGGTAAGAGGAACACGCTTGAAACCCGAAGGCAGCCTTGCAAGTGTGGATGTGGGAGGAGAGAAAGGTAGGTTTGACCCACCTGTTGAGGACTTCATTGTAGCCACTGGCCGTTTGTGGCTGCTGAGCATTGGTAATTTGATTTTTCAAAGAGTATGAAACAATGTCAAAATGTTTGTTGGTTACGTTTGAAATATTTTGATCTATTGAGTTAAATAAAATACTAAAGTTCATTTTACTTTTTCATTCTGCATGGTGTGTTGTATGTCCACGTGTTTACATGTGTGTTTACATGTGTGCTTATATGTGTGAGCATGGTGGGGAAACAGGCCAACATCAGGTGTCCTAATGACTTTCCACCTTATAAAAACCACTTTATTATTTATTTATTGTGGGAAGGGTATATGCACACATGCCACAGCAAGTGTGTGGAGCACAGAGGACCCCTTGCAGAATCCTCTCTCTCCACCAAAGGGTCCTGGAGACTGCCATGAGTTTTGGCAGCTTTGGCAGCAGGTCCTTTTACCTGCTAAGCCATCTCACCAAGCCATCTCTACCTTATTTGTTGAGTCAGGGTCTTTTCACTGAACTCATAACATCAGTTGGGCTGGGTGGCTAGAAAGTCTCAGGAATCCTCTTGTCTCTACCATCTGAGACCGAGAGACAGGCGTATCACCATGCCTGATATATATATTTTAATATGGGTGTTGGGCACCTGAATTCAGGTCCTCTTGCTTGCATGCAGAGCAAGAAGGCACTTTACCCCCTAGGCCCTGACCCCAACTCTTCTCCTTTTGGAAAATGGCTATTAGAAGTACAGACTTCTACGCATGGCCCACACTGTCTTTTAAATGCTTTAGAGAAAAATGAGGCTTGGCAGGAGTTTGCCCCTGCAGCTAGAGATGTATCTGGTACCTGAAACTGACCTGCGGGAGCTGCTGGCAGCCATCCATTTGGGGATGACTGTGCTTTCGAGTCCTTGGCCAGGTGTGGACTCAGAACCAGGCTGGTGCACTGTCTTGCACCTCCTACCCAAGGCTTAGGACGAGCAAGGGGCCCAGGACTCTACTTCTGTCCTTTCCTGCGCCTTATTCTGGCGTCCCCTATGTTCTCATCCCAACAACTGCCACAGCTCCACCTGGGTAGGGAGTAGAGGTGGCGGGTGGCTGTGTGCAGAGGGGCAGAGCCCTCCCACCTTTAAGGAGCAGGAATGCATAGTCATCAGTTTTACTTGCTACCTTAGAAGGCAAGCCTGGCAGATACATGGGGATGAGCAACCCAGAAAAAGCGAGCATCCAGTTCTAGTCCTACCGTGGGCTCTAAACTCAACTGTTGAAAGTGCCAGAAGCAGTCCAGCCTGTCCTGGGGGCAAAGAAACAGACCAGCGTGTCTTAGAAACACAGTTCTTGGTTTAGGGCTGTCCCTAGGCTGGCGGTGGCTGGAAGGTGTATGGTAGTGCACACAGGAAGGAGACCATTAGGTGCCAAAGTGGAGGCACTACCAGAGGCCCAGTGCAAGAGAACCTGTCTTCCAACAGCTCCTGGGAGTGCAGTGGATCCCTGCTTCTCTCCCCTTCTGAGCAAGGACAGTTTTCAAGCAAAGACCCCACAGGAATTCCTGGGCACTGGGGCCCTCACCTCCCAGTCCTCTATGGAGCTCTGCCACTGAGCAATCTTGTCGATGTTTTCAAGTCTTCGTTTCCGTTCGTTAATGAGCTGGGCCACATTCTTCATGGCGTGCAAGGCAGCTTCAACATTCTTAAAGTCCCTGGGGCAGAACAGACAGAAGCAGGGTGCAGCAAGCTGGAGAGCAGGAAGAGCTGTGGAGTCCCCAGAGGCTGTTGCATGTGAGGTTACCCTCGGTGACAGCCTCATCCATCAAGTACAATGGCCTTCCTCTCCTGCATAGCTCCCAGGTAGAACAGCTTAGTGTATTACTGACGTGTATCCTTCCCTACTCCAGTATAGCTCAAAGCGGTGGCCTTGCTTTACCCTAAGCTGTTTACCAGTGCCTACAGCAGTACCCAACATTCTGCCAACAGTACCCACGCTGCAAATACTCAATTTGCTGGCTGATGGCATGCAGTCTCAGGCAGCTCCCTTCCCCACCCTGTCCCTCTACCTGTGCTGGGGGTGTGTGTACTTGAGCAGCTCCGCCAACTGGAGGGGATACTTGCAGATCTTCTGCACCGGGGTCAGCAGAAAGCCATCCAGCGAGATGTCAATCATTCTTTGCAGCAGCCGGCAGGCCTCGAAGAAGTACACGTACTTGCTGAGCTTGGTGAGTCGGGAGAGCTCCACGCAGGCATTGGGGTGGTTGTTGCAGTACTCAGAATAGATCTGGAAGTCTGCTTGCTGGGGGCACAGCTGGAGGTCAGGATGGCTGTCTCCGGTTTCCCCAGGCAACCGGCCACAGCCGTAAGCTGAGAGGGTCAGGAGCTTCCACATTTTGTATAGGGTTCTATCTACTTCGCTGGGTACAAACTATCATGACTACATATGAAAATAAAATCTGTGATGTGTTTGCCTATCCTTGGAGCTACCAGGAAAGCCTGGTAGGGCTTCTAGGAGATATTCTGATCATGCCTCTGTTTTTATTTTATTCTTTTAATGAAATCAGTGATGCTAATCAGGAAAGATTATCAAGGCTAAACAGGTAAAGCCTTGGAAGTTGGAGAGATTCCCTTGATTTGCTTCAGTAGAGGACAAGACAGCCTGCCCAGGAAGGCTAGCAGCTTTTATCTGGGAACCTGGTGTGGAAAATTCTGGAGAAAGAGTAGGTGGCCTGGGATACAGCAAGGGTGCCAAGCACAAAGACAAGTAGGGCTGGGGTCGGGGGAGGGCCAGGCACTGCAGCCTGTTAGGGCTTAGGGATCCTGTGCAGGATGAGTCCAGGCGCACTCACGTGTTCCAGAAAGCAGGCACCCAGCTCGCTCAGGTGTGGCCGTTCTGTGTTGAACTTCTGCTCCAAAGCCTTCACAAACGCCTTTTGGCAACGGTAGATGTCCTCGATGTTCCCAAAGATGGTGCGCAGCTGCTCTTCACTGAACATATCCTCCCGCTTGCGGCACTGGCGGACGTAGCCCTGGGGGGCGGGGGCGGAGCCAAGCTCTTTGGAGACCCACCTGTGTACCCTGCCACATGCCACGCCCTCTGCACCAGTTCACCACGCCCCATGACCTCGCCTATCCCATTTTAACCTATAGCCTAAGTCATGCTGCCTACACTGCTCTCACTTCTCCAAGCAAGCCCTGCCTACCCTCCTCACCTCGCAGATGTCGCGAAGGTGCTTGATGTAGTCCCGCTCAGTGCTGAGGATCTCATTGATGACATTTGTGCGCATCTGGTCCTTGCAGCTCTGGGCCTCTGGATTGCTGTCATCGGCTTCTCCAGCCCCGGCCCGCGGGGCCTCGTAATCATCCGCGGGCTCATCCTGGTTCACACGTAGCTTTAGACAACAACGCAAGGCAGATTAGTGCCTGCTATCTTCCAGTCAGTCCCTGAGCTCCACTCTAGGTCATCCGAAGCTGAGGTCAGTAGCTGCCACAGGACACACAGGTCCAAGGGCACGCCACAATTTCCCTGCAGCTGCCTCTTAGACACAAAGCCAGGGCAGGGGATAGTGAGTTTGATGACTACAGCTACTGTCAAATTCACTCTTCTGGTACACTTTGTTCTCAGCAGGGATTGGAGCAAAGCACTAGGAATTTCTGAACCAGACCTCCTCATCCTAGGGCATCTAGGTATAGAAATGTATGTGCCTAGGTAGAGACCTTGCTAGATCGCTAGCCTGTAAGTTCAGGAAAGGGTAGGGGTTGGGGCTCTGCACATGAGGAGTACCCGAGGACCGGGAAATTTTCTCCCTTTGCCTGGCGTTTGAGAGTCTGAATCAATTTTCTTCTCTGGTGACCAGATGCAGCCTAAGATTGGAACTGGGGTCACTTGTTCTCTTGGGTATGATCTCATAGTCTATGCCTCCTCCCAGGTTTCTACCCCTCAGGGCTGTGTGTATGTTACAATGTTACATGGTTCCCCCCCTCCCCCAACGAACACCATGGTGCTTAGTGATGGATAGGAGGCATTAAATAGTGATATTCTGAAGCATCATATTCTTACATTCCTGACTAGCAGGGGCTAGGGAGCCGAGGATTGAATGTGTCACAGTTCTGATCCCCTACCCATCTACTCTGAGGCACCAAGTAACAGCAAACACAGAGAGGGTGTAGTCCGTGCCCCATGCCTGGGACTGCCCCCCGGGAAAGCACAGACTGGAGCCATACCCGTACAAAGCTGGCAGGGAACCACCCCTCGCCATCTGCAACCCGGCCCCACCACCATTCTCTGTTGGTGGCATCCATCACTTCGATGACATCCCCAGCTTTGAAGCCCAGCTCCTGGTCATCCATGGTGACATGGTCCCACAGGGCTTCAGCACACACCACACTGCCATCACTGATGAGCTGTAGAGAGAGAATTAAGGCCGGGAGGTCAGCGAGGCAAGGCTGCCCTCCCCTACCCCCTTACCCAGCAGCCCTGGAAAGGGATCCTGGCCTGCTTTACAGAGAAACGAATGAAGTTTCCCCTCCAGGCCAGCAGCTCTTCTGGAGGCAGGGCTGTGCCTAGGGCATGCCTAGATTGTTGAAGCTCAATGGGGGAGCACAAAATAGGATTGATTGTCATCTCTCCTGTCCTGTTCAGCCACACCTTCTTCAGCTCCGTTGAAGTCTGTGGCTTCAGCTCTGGCTTCAGCTTCAATGCCCTACGCTGAGATGTTGGATTGGGACTGGGATATAGCAATTGGCAGCTACTACCTGCTCTCCTAGGCGGCCATTTAAAAAAGGGGACTCGCTCCTTCTGCAGGCTTTCGTGTACTTGCATGGCCTGTGAGGTCATTCATTTAACAGTGCTGTATTGCCAATGACAGTGCTCACCATGGCAGCCGGGTCATATTTGTGTGCTTCTTTAAACCCTTGCAGAAGTAGCCATAGGACACCAACGCTCCATTACAGCCCAGGCACCAGCTGAGGGGCAGTCCTCCTCAGACTGCGACCTAGAGGGCTATTTTAATCATTCTGCCTTCCTGTCCTTCCCAGGCTGGAGATGAAACAGGCGACTCTTGTAGCTGCTACCGAGTCAGTCACTATATCTGGCTGACTGTTCTATGTACTGGGCTCTTTCTGCCCAGAGGGCTGTGAGGCTCCTCTCTCCACTGTGTAGTCTGCCCCTGGCCCCTTTTAGGTGGCCTTCATGGTTGGAACTGTCCCCCATCCACTGGCTCCTGCTTTTCTGTTCTGAAGGTTGTTTCTGCTTTAAGAATAAATGGCTCTGGTGCCTTAAGGCAAAAGACAGTGGTGAGTAGGATGTATGCGGCCTCCTTCTGGCCAGCCTAACAAAGAAGAACTAGACTGTACACCCCCAAAACAGCCCCCCACAAGCCAGCCCTACCCCTAAGCTGCTCTACTTCCTTGTTGGCTCCCCTTTTGGCCTCTCTGGGTGCTTCCATATTGGAATCCTTGAATCAGCCCCTGAAGGTGTATTTCCCAGGAAAATGAGTAGCATCTCTACCCCAGTGCCAGACTCTGTCTTAGAGGTCCAACACCACACAGGGATCCCAGCACAGAGCTCTGAGTTATTCCTGGGGACAACCTCTGGGCTTGTTGCCTCTGTAACAATGACTTTCTGCAGATGACTCTGGCTGCCACACATGTGGGATAAGACAGGAGGACTCAGCAAGGCCACAGGAGGAGCCAGTCTGCTGCAGGCCAGGAGCCAGTGCACCTTCTGCAGTAGACTGTCATGTGAAGCCTTGAAGGATGTGGGAAAGAAGTGGAAGCCAGTGAGAAAGAACAGGGGGATGGTCCTGACCTGGGCTCTGGAACTTAACATTGCCCAGCTTCCTGCTTTGTATGAACTGGGTGAGGTATCTACCTCTGTCCCTGGGTTCCCTCACACAAGCACTGAGAAAGAGGAAGGAAGGAAGGAAGGAAGGAAGGAAGGAAGGAAGGAAGGAAGGAAGGAAGGAAGGAAGGAAGGAAGAGCCTCTCCTTCTCCAGTGCATGTATGGCTCCTGTTCTGCATCTGGAAAGCTACTGAGGGTGTGGGACAAAGAGGCAGAGACCAGGGTCCTGAGTGGCATTAGAGACAAGTCCGACAATGTCCTGCCCAGTCATGTGGAGGCCTGTAGGCGTGGGGAGAGGTATTGATCCCCAGTGTTGTTTCCAAGCACAGAAAGCACCAGACAGGCCCACTGCTGTGTGAGCACACCCTCCGAACTCCTTGTGTCTGCCATCAGGACCCCAGTGAACAGAATCTGCCCTTCATGGGATCACAAATGGAAGACTCTATCAAGCTCTAGCTCTGAAATGAACCATTTCCATGCCATTGTCAAACCAAAATGTAGCTCCAAGAGGCCAGAGGATACCCTTTTCAGAGGGTATCAGAGGTGAACCCCAGCTGCAGCTAAGTTCACTTCTCTTCAGAGCCCCCTCCCTGGGCCCTACCATGTGCACCCGCTCCTAATGTGCTCCAGCGGCTGCCAAAGATAGGATTCCTGTTGGTGTCTGCCTAGCAGTAGAAAATAGAGACTGGCTGGCTGGCTGGCTCCTTGCCTCTGAGGTGGAAGGATACCTGGAAGCAGGTGGGCTTGTTCCACTGCCCAGGTCAGTTCAAGACTAAGATGAGCCAAGGGCAGGGGCAGAATTCCTTTCTGAGCCTTGAAGTACGAACTGGCTCTAAGGGAGTTAAGCCTCCAGGCCGTGCCTCAAACTGACCCCTGTGGACCACCACATCCTTTAGCATATCACCCTGCTACCCTCCTATGTCCTGTACGCCTCTCTCATGTGGAGTGGTGAAGCCTTCCCACCAAGCTGTCCCTGAGTACCGGAAGTGGTGGGAGGGTGTGTTCAGAGTGGCTGCTGCAAGTCAGGCAGCAGCAGCTCTGCCCTAGGAGACTGACTGGCACGTTTTAGGGCCTAAAATAACAAAAACGCCGGTGTCACGTGCAGAGGAGCCCAGATACCCTCTACCAGTCTCTTGCAGCACCCACACAATACATGCCCTGCCCTCCCATGCACACCCTTTCCAGACAGCCTCTGCCAGCATGTCAGGGCTCCTCTGCATCTTCAGTTAGAGACCCGCCATGTTGTCCCACCCCCCTCCTTCCCAGCCTCTAGGACAGATGAAAGGCCTTTTGGGCACGTGTGCCACCACGCCCCTCAGACACCCTCAAGGTGGCATCCTCGGGATGGGGGGCATCTCCAGACCGGCCTTGACAATGAGCACATGCGGATAATGGGAGTCGTCGTCTCCCCCTCCCCCACGTTCATGCGGTGACAGCGGCTGCAAGGTTGCCACTCACCCTGCGCGGTCCCTCACGCGGTGCCGGGCGTGCGCTGCTCAGCGAAAGGCCAGTAGGAATATCAGCACGGCGTTGATGAGGACCAGCAGCGCCAGCACAGCGGAGACCACCACGCGCTGGGCGCCTGGGGGCAGGTTGCAGCGCAGCAGGGCGCGCAGGGCGCCACCAGGCGTTGAGGGGCCACGCCGGTGCTGCGGGGGCCTGGCCATCACGCCCGGCCAACCTCCGGGCTCCTACGCCGGGAGATCCCAGCTCAAGGCTGGAGCCGGAGGCGACAGTAAGGAGGAGGAGCTGCCTGCGCTCACTCGCCTGGCTCCTCCCTCACAGCTCGCTGAGTGTGCAGGCAACCCAGGCTTTAGTGGAAGCAGGGCGAAGGTGCTGCAGAGGGGGTGGGGTGGAGGATTTGTTGAAGTCGCCTGATTGCTGTGGCTCTGGGTGCCCAGGGAACGTCCCTGGAAGGGGGTCAAAGACTGATGTCCTGCACAGTGTTTCTTTCCGGTTTGGGCCTGACCAAGTGCACAAATGACCATGGGAATCCTGGAGGGAGTGTACCCTGGTACCTAGACTCAGGCAGTCCCAGGTGAGCCAGAATGTAGCAAGATTGCTGTGGGGAAGGGTGGGCCAGTTGCTTGTCTATAGTCCAGACTAGTTTATAATTCTATTATCTTATATAGATGACCTTGAACTTCTGATCTCTGTACCTCTGCCTCCTTAGAGCTAGGATTGCCCGTATGTACCACACATGCTAGCTTTATGTGGTTCTGGGGATCGAACTCAGGCCTTCTCACTTGCTAGGCAAGTACTCTACTCTCTGAGGCAAATCCCCAGAGGGCCAAGGGTTCTTAATACTAATAAGGCCATCTCTGGCATTCACTTCACTGATGAGTGAGTGTGCCTCTGAAACATCAATTAGTTGGTCACACATTCACCCAGCAAAACAGGGTGCTGAGAGAACAACCTCAACTACTGGAAGAGGACTGTGATCCTTTAGACATGCAGCTGTCTTCTCCACTGGCAGCACTAAACAGAACCCACCATCTCAAATGGGCAGAGATCTCAGTGTTACCAGCATGTCCTTCTGAAACGGACTGTAGTTTAGAGGTGCGAACATTACAGCAGAGGAAGCATGGCGTTTGTGGGTAGGTGACTATACATTCAGATATCCTAGTACCTGTGACTAGCCTGCTGAAAGATTCCAGGGGTGTGTGCACTTGGTCCTTTGTGCAATGTGCATACATGTGTATCTGAAAGGAGGACCACTTCTGTAGGCATGTGTCTTGGTTATCTGTGCAAGTACATGTGTGTATGTGCAGGTGCTTCAGTGGATCTGGAGGGGCTTAGCCTCTGGAACCACAAGTCCAAATAGACTCTTTTTTCTATAAGTTACCTTAGTCATAGTGTTCTATCACAGCAATCGAAAACTAACACCGGGGGTCGTTAGACATTAGAAGACATCTAAATACAACTTCATCCCTAACGTTTCTCTAAGGATAGGGAACCTGCTCTCTGATGGAGTAAGGCTGGGAATCCATGACTCATATCAATGTTTTATTGTGTGCTGTGGTTCCACAGCTACTAGTCACCCAGGAGAGAGGGTACCCTCTGCATCCTCAGGCCCCTGAACACAACCAGCTAAAGCACCACTGGGTCTATGTCACTGAAATAAAACATTCCATCTTTGGGCTGGAGAGATGGCTCAGTGGTTAAGAGCACCGACTGCTCTTCCAGAAGTCCTGAGTTCAATTCCCAGCAACCACATGGTGGCTCACAACCATCTGTAATGGGATCTGATGCCCTCTTCTGGTGTGTCTGAAGACAGCTACAGTGTACTTATATACATAAAATAAATAAATAATTCTTTAAAAAAAATACATTCCATCCTTGAAGGAAGTTCTTTAAGACTCAGAAAGCAAACAAAACTTAGAAGACACAGTAAGCACACAACTCACAGTTCTCAAAAAGTTCCTGAAGCATACAGGATTCACAAGACTCTCTGACCAGTTGGGCTGCCAAAAGTCCTGTAGAAAGCTCTAGGGATGCATCTGGGGAGTCATCACACATGCTGGGCCTTTCAGTCATGTACTTGTTTTGGAGCCAACCAAGCTCTTATGTGTAACTCCAGTAAACTCACTGGTTACTATGCTAGACTAGGGCTTCTTTGTTTTGTTTTCAGTACCCCATCTGAGGTGAGTATATGTTTGCTTGCCTCAGATCCAGGCTAAGGTCACACAGCCACACTCTGCTCACTGATATGCCAGACTTAGAGAGGCCCAAGCCCAGCTGTGGGCATGAGCTTCACCTTATGATAGGAACAGATTCATTTGGAGCACGAAATAGAACAAAAGGCTTTTGCATTTGGGCCAGGTTGAGAACACCACCCTGCACAGGGACTCTTAGCTTTTTGAAACCCAAGAACTCAGGGTATGACTGGGACAACTCTGTGAGTTACATGAACCCAAACAATTAAAAAAAAAAAAAAAAAAAAGAAAAGAAAAGAAAGAAAAGCTTGTCTGTAAAGGCTCAGGCCCTAGGCTGGTGTGTCAAGGTAGCAAGACTAACAGGAGAGCCGAAGGGAGACGCGGATGTTTGAAGTAGGTGAGGCTGAGCCCCAAGTTCTATAGTTTAGGGTAGTACTAGAAATGAAGAGGAGCTGCTTTACAAGTGTGGCCACCATCTGGCTTTGCAGTCTGGCATCATAGTGCAGCAGTGGTCTGAGGGACTTACAGATGCTCCTTTCCTGTCTCGGGGAACTCCCAAGGCAGTTGGTTATCCAACAAGAGTGACCACAAGACAATGAGGCACCAACAGATAGTGGGTTCCTCCTTCAGGACGGGGAGTGTGAGATCCAGGCCAAACCCAGTATGTCTACCATCACAGGAGTCCTGGGAAGACAAAGACACTTGGAGCCAGAGGACAGTTGACTCCATAGTGGGCTAGCCTTGGGTCCTGCAGTACCCTCACATGTGCCACAGAGTGCCAAGGAGAGAGGTGGGGAGCACCTTTGGGAGACCCAGTATTCTGGGACAACTCTGGATTCCACTGCTTTGCAGATCTTATCATTGACATCCTTCTTGTTTACACATTAAGTTTGGGGACAACGTCTATGGCTTTCCTCTAGTGTCTGTCTGCCTTCTAGTTTGGGCACTGAGCAGTACTCTTCATCCACCCCAGAGTTGAAGGATCCCAGCAGCTATGTGTGCATGTAACAAAGGGAACCTTGGCATCCCAATGGTCTCCTCTGTGTGGGGAGCAGCTGGAGCCAGGAGGAATTTTCAGCCATGGTCTGGCCCAGAGGGTGTGGCAGCTATGCATGGTAAGGTGTTGGCACCTTAGGTCTCGCACCTACCTCTCCCCAGATCATTGCACACACCAATAGAACTGGAGCATAGAGAGATGAGGCCAGGCTGGATAGTCATGGAAAGGGAAGGGTAGCTAAAGAGCCACAAACACTTGCTACTTTTTGCTAGTCAGCAGAAAATCCTTAGACTAAAGGATGGACTCTGGCCATGTAGCAGGCATTACAGCCAACCCTAGCATGGCTGGGCAGGGTAGGAAGCACAGGCATGCCCAGGCCTAAGCCATGGGCATCTGGAGAAGGCTCTACACAGGACAAGGCTGTAGGAGAGAGCCGCATGCAGGAACCGAGGACAATTAACTGCTTCATTTGCTGATTCACCCTGCAGCAGTTGGGCAGTCCCAAGGCACCAGGAGCAAGTATGTGCAAGGCATACAGAAAGAACAACACCCTGTGCCTCACCTCCTCATGCTCCTTGGGGCACCCAGAAAAACAGGCATCACGCACACAGCCCACTCTGGCATAGTCAGCTCTCTGCAAGAAGGACTGTGCCCTCCATACATGTGCCTGCTGGGGCAGGCACACTGCCTGGCACACAGCAAGTGCACAGACCATTTGTGACACATATATTCGACATATACAAACCTTTACTATACTAGCAATGTACACACATGTGTGAGTATGCACAGCAGTCGCTTCTCGGGTACTCACAATGCAAACTGCCTCTCTGGTCCGCATTATCTATCACTCTCTTGGCTAGAGGGTTTGGATTCCACTCTGTTAAAATCCCAAGAAGTCTGGAGGCTGAGGACAAGGCTCAGTAGTTAAGAAGGTTTACTGTTCTAGCTGAGGATCCAAGTTAGGTTACTAGCATCCACTTTCAGTGCCTCATAGCCACTTCTAGCTGCCATTCCAAGAGTTCCGATGTCCTTATCACAGTGCAGGCACCTGCACTCGTGTATGTACACCCACACAGACGCAAACACATTAAAATTCTTTTGCAAAGTCTTAAATAAATTGACAAGTCCTTTTTCCCCTTAGTGGTTTACAATCTAGAACAGTGAGAGTGTGATGGTTTGGTAGGCCAGATGTCACTGAGGATGCTGGACTTTCTCCCTGCCGCCTCCTGCTCCAATAATCTCCAGGGATAAAGTTCATGCGAATCCCCAGCAAAGCTTCTGGCTGAGCCAGTACAGGCCGCAGACAATGCCCAGTGGGTGGGAAGAGGCCCCTGGAGGAAGGCAAAGGATTTAGCCTTTCATCGTCAATCTGCCTCCTATGTCTTTAACAAACCTCTGGCAAGAGTCTACTTGCCGCCTTCTGCAGGCCAGAAAGCATTCCATCTTTCCTGACTCTCCAGTTAAAGTCAGAGCCCAGAGAAGTCACCCATAACCCCAGACCCACAATTAGATGGGCTGTCTAGCCTGAAGTCTGTCCCTGGAATCTGGGGGGCATGCTTCATGCCTGGCCTGCCCTTTCTCCTTTCCCATTTAGAGAGCTGCTTCTTGCCTTTTCTGTAAGATCTAGAGGTGCTGGTGGCTCCACTGAGGTAAGCTCTGTGGAGGGTAGACATGAGGGAGGAGGCTTCCTTTTCCCTGCACAGCCCACTGTATCACAAGAAAGAGGCTCCCTCCCATGATGGCTGTCCCCTGAAAGACCTTAAGCCAAGAAAGATGTGAACTATCTTAAAGACTGTAATTGGTGCTTGCAGAACTCCTCAGGATGCCACTTGTACTATCCTCAAAGGTCTTTTGCATAAGGACACCATCTATGCTGGCTCACAACACCTGCACTGCTTCAGTGAATATGTCTCTCAGAACTTCCTGCTTCTTACATGGTAGCCCTGGCTGTGGGATTTCCTTAGCCAGAGGATCTGTGCATGAAATCCTTGTCTAGAACTGCAGGGATCAAAACCTCAAGATGTACCTTTGCAATGTCACCCTGGGAAGGAAATGGGTAGCTACAGAACACAAGATCTAGCCGTGCAGCATGTCAGGACCGTCAAGGAGCCTGCCCATAGAGGCCCCTGAGATCTGGCCTTGTGTGGGTCTTTCACTACGGCTGTAGTTACTGAGATTTACTCAGAACTGACCACACCACGATATGGTCATGTCTCCAGTCTGTCCCCATGGAGTTTCCTGGTCATTCTGTATCAATGTTCAGTTGTCCACTTCCTGCTCTCTATCCTGACTCTGGACCCAAGGTGAGGAGGACAGTCTAGTTCTCTAAAGCGAAGCTTGACCAGTATCTCTGGATTCTGCTTACAAAGAAGATGCGAATGTTCCATCCAAAGAGTTCAGGAGGGTCAGTTAGAGAGGAAGATTAGGGGCTGGGAAGATAGCTTTTATGGCATAGCACGCACTTCCAAGGCCCTGAGTTCTATCCCCAAGATCCCCTCCCCACACATAAACACATTTACTTCTTCTTTTTTTTTTCGAGACAGGGTTTCTCTGTGTAGCCCTGGCTGTCCTGGAACTCACTCTGTAGACCAGGCTGGCCTTGAACTCAGAAATCCGCCTGTCTCTGCCTCCCAAGTGCTGGGATTAAAGGCGTGCGCCACCACTGCCCGGCCACATTTATTTCTTTAACTGGAAATTTTAACTTATGTGCATGTTTTTCTACATGTTTCATAGATTTTGCATTAGGCATTATTGGTGTGTGTGTGTGTGTGTGTGTGTGTGTGTGTGTGTGTGTGTATGAATATGTGCATATATAGATGCACATGTGTGTGCTAGTGAAGAAAACCTGTACGATATGTCTGTGTGTGTGTCTGTGTGCAAGTCAGAGGACAACCTCCAGTGTGTTTCTTAAAAGCTATCTACCTTTTTTTTTTTTTTTTTTTTTTTTTTGAGATAAAGTCTCTCACTGGCCTGGAGCTTACCAAGTAGGCTAGGTTGGCTAGCCAGTAAGCCCTGTCTCTGCTGCCCAGCACTAAGCTTAGAAGCTCAGACTGTTCTACCCAGGCTTTTTACATGGGTTCTATGAATCAGACGCAGGGCCCCGTGTTTGTAAGATGTGACCAACTGGATCATCTCCTAAGCTCTGCATCAAGCATTGGTGAATGGCTCCTTTAAATCATTATTAGAGAGCCGGGATATGACTCAGTGGTTCAGGGGTGCCTCATATGAGCAAGACCAGGGTGTCAACCTTCAGTATCACAAAACAAAAACTGCAAGATAAGAAAAAAACTGAGGTGGTTTGAATGTGAAATTCCCCCCTTAGGCTTGGGTCCTTGGCCGCTGACACAATGTAGGGAGGTTTTTAGAAGCCTCAGGGTGAGAGACAAGGTTTTCAGAGGTGTCATTAGAGATGGACTTTCAAGAGATTAGACAGGCCCTGCTTCCAGCCCAGGCCCTCTGTTTTCTGATTGGTGCCATGAGGGAAGCTACTCTGATGAGCTCCTTCCAGCCACGAGGCTGTGCACACCACTCTGGACTGTATCTTCTGACCCCACGGCCTGAGCAAGCCTTTCCTCCATTCAAGGCCACAGCAATGAAAAAGGATTACACAGAAAAAAAATTACTCTCTAGGTCTGGCCTCTGAGAAGAGGCTAGGATCCTCACTCCTTAGTTTTATGTGTAAAGAAGGTACCATACTCAACACTGCTGTCAGGCCTACGGCAGCAAAGGAAGATAGAGGTTATAGGAGCAAGAGAAAGGAGGTGGCCCCTCCCCCAGGAATCGGCGAAGCTTCCTGTCACCTGGGGAAGCAACATTTCCATGACAATTAACCACTGCCTACTGCCTTGCTCCCTTCTCGGCTCCAAACTTGCAATTTTCTAGGACTCTTACCAGGCACTGCATTTACAGAGAAAGAACACGTTCCTAACCCCAGGTGCAACCCTAGGGGCTCCTGACTTCACCTTATCGGGTTACAGTTCCATCCGGCAAATCCCCAGAGTCACTAAACCCACTTATCAACAAAGGGGAGAAAAGGAAGAGGGAAAAGGGTTTCTTAGTAACCTTTTAAGATGTGATTCTAGGGCTGGAGAGATGGCTCAGTGGTTAAGAACATTGACTGCTCTTCCAGAGGTCCTGAGTTCAATTCCCAACGATCACATGGTGGCTCACAACCATCTGTAATGGGATCTGTTGCCCTCTTCTGGTGTGTCTGAAGACAGCTACAGTGTACTCATATACATAAAATAAATAAATCTTGAAAGAAAGAAAAAGATATAATTCAAGGACCACCAAAATACTACCTACAGCTAAGGCACCAATGGCAGGCTCCCTTGAGGAGGACACACCTGCACTTGGTTATTTCTGTCTTTCTTACTGACCATCTCTCTCTCTCTCTCTCATTAAAACATTCCTGGACTCTGCTTCAAACTGGCTAGACCTGAAATTCTTTTCTTCATTGGATCCAAGATCCCTAAAATGATTAGGGGAACCCTTCAGGCTCCTGAGGGTCATAGGAGAACTGTGTCTTTGTCCCCTCCCCATTGACAGGGCTGCTTGTCATCCACTCACAGAGAGCACAGCCAACTGAGCATCATCTCCTGAGGAAAACTCTTCAGTACCATAGCAAGACCTTTGTTCTGTTGAAGCAGAGACAGAGACATTGGATCTCACGCTTATGCAGGACAACGAGTTCGCTGTTATGTTCCACTCTCTCCCCAGTGAGAAATGGGAGTATGTGTGACTATTTAACAGAGAGTTACAGCTTCAAAAATTCTGTCTTAAGAAACCCTAGTTAGTTGCTGGCTACAGGGGGAGGGGCAGCGGGACAGGAGGAATAATAGCCTCTAGATCACTGTTGCACTCATAGGGTAGCCCTGGTGCATTCAATTAAGAATTGCTCAAAAGGCCTGGGGAGACAGTGCAGTAGGTGCGTAATAGTACTTGCTTTGCAAACATGAGGACCTGAGTGTGAAAGCCCAGCACCCATGTAAAAAGCCAGACATGGTACCCAGTGGTGGTGGCACATAACTTTAATCTCAGCCCTCCAGAGACAGAGGCAGAAGAATCTCTGAGTTTGAGAGGCCAGCCTGGTCTACAGAGTGAGTTCCAGAATAGCTAGGGCCACACAGAGAAACCCTGTCTTGAAAAACCAAGAAGGAAGGAAGGAAGGAAGGAAGGAAGGAAGGAAGGAAGGAAGGAAGGAAGGAAGGAAGGAAGAAAGGAAGGAAGGAAGGAAGGAAGGAAAGAAGTGCAGGCAGGCAAGCCAGCCATGGTGGTTTGTATGTATGATCTCAGCACTGATGAGGCAGAGACATCCCTGGGGATTGCTGGCCAGTCAGCCTAGCCTACTGAGTACTTCCAGGTTACTGAGAAACCTTGTCTCAAAAAACAAAGTGGACACATGTAGGGAGCTGCTGCTGCGCCTTAAAGATGGCGTCGGTTTCTTGCCTGATGCCACCCTGCTGGTGGTAAACATTTTCCTTATATGGCTATGGGTGGTGAATTACATAGCTTCTGCTTTAGAGTAGCCTATCTGTAGAAGCTACGTGGCGGATTATGGTTGGAGGATTGGAGACTATTTAAGCGACAACGGGAAGGGGCAAAAGTAGTAGAGAAGAAGGTAAGTAAGAAGAAGAAGAAAAAAGTTTGTACAAGGGACCTGAATAAACTGCTTGAAGAAGATCTCAGTCGTTGCGTCTTTCTTGCTGGTCGAGGAGATGCGACAGACACACAGTGACTGAGGAACAATGGCTGAGGCTACCGTCTGGCCTCCACACACGTGAGCACACATGGTCCTCTGTACCACAGTGACTGAGGAACAATGGCTGAGGCTACCGTCTGGCCTCCACACACGTGAGCAAACATGGTCCTCTGTACAATATGAACAATCTGTACAATATGGATGAGGTTCTGAATGTTTCTGACATAAAAAAAAATCATAAATTTTCGAGGTAATGGGTATGCCCATTACCATGATCTTATTATTATATACTGTATACATTTACTGAAATGTCATACTGTAAATAAAGCATATATTATATGTGTCAATTAAAAATTACAAGTTGTTGTAATGTGAACCGGCAGTGCCCAGATGAAGTCTCTCACTAATTTTGTCTGCTTAGCCAGGAAATAGCAAAACCTATAAGTGGCCCACGGTTGTCATGGCAACAGCAAATACTCTGCGTGTATGTCTGAAGGAGGGAAGCCAGCTTATCAGTTTTCCCTTGCTTCGTGTACAGTCTACCCAGAATCTGTCATCTGAATTGGAGTAACAGGGAAGTCCTGGTCTCCTCTTCCAAGAATCTCTCTTCATTAGGACTACAGCTTGGCATTGCCCCTGCTCCTGGATCCACCCAGGGAAGTTCTGCCTTAAACACATGGTGCTATATAAATGTCTCACAATGGGGAAACAGCCACAGGACAAAGGGTCCTGAGTGCACCCCAGCTATGCCGTGTGCTTTGAACACAACTGCACATCTGGCTCGTATGAGCCTGGCATGGCCCTCCTTCCACTGGGTGAGCCTCCTTCACACTACCTCGTTGATGGCCAGTTGCTCTCCACCTCCTCTCGGGTGGCTGTAGTGGTGGCCAGAGCTGCGAAGCTCTTCACACAGGTCCTCCTCACTGCCTGTTTCCTCTGCGCACACAGTGTCCAGAGTTCCATCGGGCATCCCTGGAGGGAGACACAGCAGCAGGCACAGAAGGTCAGCTTGGAAGGTGGAGCTGAGCATGTGGCAAAGGAACTGGGCGATTAGAGAAGAAAGCATTACGTTTTGGGGGAGGAAGAGAAGGTCAGGGGCTGTTTAGTCAAGACATCCCTGCCTGGTGGGTGAAACACTACAGGCACTGACATCGCTATTGCAAGTCACCCAGCCCTGGGCCAAAATAACCTGCTAGACAAGGAGACACCAGGCTTGGCTGGGGCATGTCATCTAAGAACTCTCTAGTTGGGTTCGTTAAAAGCCATTTACCAATGTGTATAAAGGGTTGTAGAGGACCTAAGAAGAAAGGTTAATCTTTGGGGGAGTACTCACACATACAGACACAACATATACGTGTGCCATGGGTAATGAGCATGTGTGTGTGCCATGCACACACACACACACACACACACACACACACACACACACACGCTATATGATTTTTGAAGCAAAAATATAATTTTTTTATTTTTTGAGATTATAATTTAATTACATTGCTATCTTTCTTTGTCTTTCTCCAACATCTTCCACTCAAATTCCCTTCAAATTCATGACCTTTTTTTCACTAATTGTTATTGCATGCATAGAATATATATATGAATATATATACATATATACATACATACACACACACACATACACACACATATATATATATGTATGTATGTATGTATGTATGTATGTATGGTGGCCTGTGGAGTCCATATAATGTAACTTGCATGTATGTCTGCAGAGCTGACTAGAACTGGACAAGCAATTGGTGTTCTTTTCCCTGAGGAAGATCACTTCTCTCCCTCCCAGCCTTCCCCAGTTGCCTGTCGTTCTTTGTGTAAGGTTGAGGTCTTACGTGCTTTTCTTGTCCAGTTTGGCGAGTCTATTGGTTCCGTCCTTGTTCAGCTCATGCTTCGGCAGCCATGTTGGTGAGACTTTCTGGGTATAGCTTCTGACATTACTAGGAAACACCATCTCATAGCAAACTCCCTGATCCTCTGCCCCTTATGAACTTTCTGTCCCCTCTTCGGCATGTTCCTTCTGCCTTGGGTGCAGGAGCGTTTTGTAGGCGTGTCGATTGGGACCAGGCTGTATAACTCTGTATTTTGATTGGCTATGATTCTGCATGTTGATTTCTATTCTGCACTTTTGTTAGACTTGGTTAAGAACTCTCTGCTTGTTTCCCAGCATCCACGTTGAGTAGCTTGCCATGACCTGGAATTCCAGCCCACAGAGGATCGACCGCCCTCTTCTGGCCCCCATGGACACTGCACTCCAGGGCACCCCACAGTTATCTCTCCCACATCACATCATTAGGGGCTTGTTATAAAAGCAATGATGATAATGAGAGATAGAGAAAGGTTTGAAGATGATGTGGAGCTGGAATGGTTCAGCGCTTTAGAAAATAATACACAGGTGCGGAGGAGACCTCAGTAACTAGAGTCCTTCCTATAAAGGCATGTGGACCCAAGTTTGACCCCCAGGAATCACGTAAAACAAAGGAAGCCAGACATGGAGGTGCATATTTATAATCCCACTTCCTGGGAGGCAGAGGCAAGTGGATACCTGGCTAATTAGTGAGCTCCAGGCTCAGAGAAAGACTCTGTCTCAATAATAAAAGGAGACTGACTGAGGAAGACATTGGACATGGACCTCTGGCCTCATCTGCACATGTACACACACAAACACATTTAACACACACACACACACACACACACACACACACACACACACACACACACACACACACAAACACATAGTTCACATAGATGGTTGGTTTCAAATGTCAACTTTCCACAATTTAGAATCACCTGAGTGGCAAGCCTCAATTGCAGAATTATCTTAACTGGCAGGAGAAAATCCACGGCAAGTGTGGGAGGAGTCCTTGGTGGCAGCCCAGATTAAAAGGGGCGTGGCAGAAGCTTTTTCAGGTTTTGTTCCGTTGGCCTTGCCTGTGGCAGATGAGTTCATTATCCCATCGCTGCTGCTGCTGCTGCCTCCTTCACCGATATCAGAACCAGTTTTTCCTGTGCCTCTCCAGGAACCCTGCAGGTTTCATGTCAGATTGAAACTGATGAAGCACTTCGCCTCCTGGACCGAGAAACGACTGGGCCCTTGACCTTCCCAATGTGAGACAGCTGTGTTGCTAAACTGGCCATGCTGCATACACTGACTGAATAAATCCTTTATATTCATTCTACTGGTTCTGTTTCTCTAGAAAATGCCGACTGACACACCTCCTAGGTATATGCCCTCCAGACATGGAGTCAGATTCTGATGGACCCTTGTATACCAAGGTTTATGACAGCATTATTCTTGATAGCCCAAAAGGGTAAACAACTCAGCCACGAGATTCAGGGGGCTGGGCATGGGAAATGAGCATATAGACAACGCAGTATTGTGCAGTCTGAATAAGAAATAACCTTCAAACACTGTGCTAAGTGATATCAGTAATACCCAAAGGAACCTATACTGGATGATTCCACTTGGCATGGTATCTAGACAGGCAAACTCTTCTCAGCACAAAATAAATAAGAGCCTACCAGGGAGTCAGAGCTGGGAAAATCGGGAAGTGTTGCTCAGTAGCCACCAAGGTGTGAAGGTGTGTGTGTGTGTGTGTGTGTGTGTGTGTGTGTGTGTCTGTGTGTGTGTCTGTCTGCAATTACAGGTGGTTGTGAACGGCTTGATGAAAACTAAACTCAGCTCCTCTGCAAAAGGAGCAAACACTCTTAACTCTGGTGGCATTTCTGGGACTCCAGCTTCACATCTGAAGAGATGAGAATGGTTTGGAGATACATCATAGTGGTGCTTCTGAAACACTGAAAATAATTTATCACGCTGAACTGAACTTAAACTGGTTAAATGGCATACTTGCCTTAACTACGCTGTCCATGACCTTCCTTCCTGCTGCAACTGTCTGCTTGGTGCCACAATGCCATGTGTGAAGAACCTGGGGGATTGAGTCTCGACCATGTAACGTGAGGCTGTAATGTCCCAACTACTTCATAAAGTGACTCCAAGGACTGGGGCAACCACCTACTGCCCAAGCATGAGACCCTAAGTTTGATTCCCAGCACCCACATAAAAAGCTAGGCTCAATGGTTCATACCTCTAATCCCAGAGTGGGGGAGGTGGAGACAGGTGGATCTCTAGGGCTTGCCAGCCAGTGTCTGGGTTGGTCTTGTGTGCTGTGTGTTCAGATGCTGAATTCTGTGCCCCAAGATCAGGTTGCAGTCTGGACATGGGCATTGTATTGACCAATGTGCTGAAAGAATGCTCTCCAATAATCTCTGATTGAATAATAAAAGGCTGGAGTCTTCAGCTGGGCAGGGGAGAGAGGAAAGTGGAACTTTGAACTGAGTAGGGGGTCTCAGGGAGGGACCACGAGGAGGAAGAGAGGGAGAGGGAAGCAGGCGATTGCCATGAGGCAGCATGAACTAGGATGAACCATGAGGACGTGTCCAAGAGAAAATCGCCCTGAGGACACACATGTAACAGAACCAGACTCAGACAGCAAGTAATGGGGCACTTACCTGATTGTCAACAGCCTCGCTGGGTTATAATACTCTCAGACCTGTCCAGTTTGGGCGTAGAGCTTGTTCATAAAAACGCCCGATTTTTGTGTCTTTTATTTGGGAGATAAATGGGATAGATTGGGGCAGAACCTCCCCCACCCCCTGCCCATGAAATTACTACTATAAACCAGCCTAGATAACTGACAAGCTCCGGGTCAGTAAGAGAGCCTGTTTCAAAGAACCGTGGCTGTAGAGATTGACCAGTGATTAAGATCACATATTGCTCTTGCAGAAGATATGAGTTTGGCTTCTAGTGCCCACCTCAAGCATCAACAACTGCCTGTAATCCCAAAGCTTCTACTGCCTCTGGCCCTGTGGGAACCTGCACTGGTAAACATACCATACGACACTCCCTCCCCAGGACTAAAATTAAAAAAAAAATCATTTTTAAAATGCATGTAGAAAGCTTCCAAGGAACAATACCTGAAGTTGTCTTCTGTCCTAAACATGCATGTGCACACACATGAGTACATGTGTGCACATGTACAAGGTTGCAAACACACACACACACACACACACACACACACACACACACACACACACACACACACACATGCAGCAATGGGAAGTATCATGCTTCAGTCATGAATGAAGCAAGACTTTTGACACCTGGGAATTTTAAGTTAGACAAATTCAGCATGCCAGGAATTAGAACAGTTTTTTTGTTCTCTGCTGCAAACTTTGTTGCAACTTTGATTTTTTCCTGAATGGCAAGTGCCAACCTGCAGCATAGTATTCGAGAGCCCATGTTTGTACAGCAAGTCAAGTCTGTAGCTTCCCAAATTCCAAACCTTAGCAAACAATACGGTTCTCTGGGACGACGACGACGACGAGCCAGGTTATGAGATGACGTGATGAACCTTTCCATTATTTCCACCCCATGGTCTGTAGTGTCACAAAGCATGTCACAATTTCATTTAAATGATAGATTTTTATGCATGTGTATGTGTGTGTGTGGGGTGTGTGCTGAGGATGACTTTGGCTGTCATCTTTAAGAATGCTGTCTGTCTTCATCAAGACAGTCTCACACTGGCCTGAAGCTCACTAAGTATGCTAGGCTAGCTGGCCAACGAGCCCCAGGGATCATAGCCATCTCTACCTCCTCAGTACCATACTCAGCCTTGTTAATGTGGGTGCTGGAGAGCAAGCTTGGGTCTTCATGCTTCTTATCTCTCCTGCTTCTGTTTGATTTTTCCTAAAGTCTGTAGGATACCTTGGTCCTATTACCCCTTCACAGAGCACCCACAGTTACGTGGGTGCGCTCTCTCTCTCTCTCTCTCTCTCTCTCTCTCTCTCTCCTCTCTCTCTCTCTCTCTCTCTCCTCTCTCTCTCTCTCTCTCTCTCTCTCTCTCTCTCCTCTCTCTCTCTCTCTCTCTCTCTCTCTCTCTCTCTCTCTCACACACACACACACACACACACACACATATACACACACACACAGAGACAGAGAGAGAGACAGAGAGAGAGAAAGAGAGAGAGAGAGAGAGAGCCTGCTTCTCTTTCATGTTTCTTCTTTTTCCTAAGGTTCCAATGTAAAACTTATCTGAGTCTGGATTACTTCCTGTGACATAACACTCTACAGTTCTACTTATTTTTATGTAAATGACACAATTTCATCCTCCTTAACCATTGCGGTCTCTCTAAATGGGCCAGGCTGGCCTTAAACTCCCAACTGCTCCCTTAGCCTCCTCAGTGCCAGGACTACAGAGGTTGTGAGTTTGACCACCTCTGGATCCTCTCGGGCAGGAAGTCACACATCAGGAAACTTCCTAACAGTGCCCTCCTCTCTCTTTTCCTTCCTTTATAGCTTTCCTTGCTTCCTTCCCTCCTTGCTTCTCTCCCTCCTTCCCTCTTTCCCTCCCTTCTTCCCTCCTGCCCTCCTTCCTTCCCTCCCTCCCTTCTTCCTTCCTTCCCTCCTTCCTTTCCTCCTTTGCTCCTTCCCTCCCTCCTCCCTTCCTTCCTGCCCTCCCTCTCTCTTCCTTCCTTCCTTCCTTCCCTCCTTCCTGCCCTCCTTCCTTTCCTCCCTCCTTCCTTCCTTCCCTCCCTCCTTCCCTCCCTCCTTCCTTCACCTCCCTCTCTCCCCCTTTACCTGCCTCCCCTCTTGCTGTTTAATAGTCCCTTCCCCTTCTTGCTCTTGCCTAAGAGAGAAGCACACCACCCTGTTTTTGTCCTTCAGAGCTTGGTTTATTTCACATAACGCAGTGGCTCGCCTTCTAGGAGCTACCATGACTCCCATCATCCTCTCACAGTTCACATCCGCACCAGTGAGCAAGTCTGTCAGCCCCCCCCTTACTTTGTTACCCAGAACCTACCTTGTCTTCTCCATCTTCTGCCGCCCTCTAAAGTAGGTCATGCCCCTGTCTAATGTGAGACTGAGAGCCTTCCAGCCGGTGTCCCCATTGAACTTCTGTCCCTCTCTGTGCACAGGCAGAATGTCTGTAACACACAACTGGACCATGCGGTCTGAAGGACCCATTCACCTGAGAGAACAAGTGTCTCCCAGGACAACCTGTGCTGGTGAGATGAGAGCCCTCTGCACCTGTTTATCCCACTCTGGCTTCATGAGCTTCTGATGATGCTGAGTTAATTAGTGTTGACAGAAGCCAAAGCAACCTCGATTGTGCATACTATATGTTTGCAGTGGGGCTGGAGATCCCACATAGTTGGTAGAGTGCTTGCTTAGCATACATGAAGTCCTGGGTTCAATGTCCATAGTGGCACATGCCTGGGACTCTAGCACTCAGGAAGCAGAGGCAGGAAGGTCAGAAGTTCAAAGGTCATCCTCGGTTCCAAAGTGAACCTGGGCCAATTTACGCTCTAGGAAACACTGTTTCAAACAGTAACAACAAAACCCAGTATCCAATGTTCTCCCAGCGGTGGTACTGAGGGATGTGTTGGGATTCAGGCAATGCAAGCCCTGAGATATTGCCAGAAGCATCCACAGTTTCCATAAACTGCATCCTGTTCTGCTATCCCCACCCCAACCCTTTCCTTATTGGGTCTGACGCTGTCTCTTCAGTGAACACATCCTCCAAGACAAATGAAGCAATTTACTCATAGCCATTTTTGTCTCCTTGTCAAAACAATTCTCATCAGTTTCCTGGACATGGTATTGAACAGAGATGAGACTCAGACACTTCTCCTGCCCAAACTGTGCTTGGCTCGGGTGGAGAGCCAACAAGCTCCAGTGTGGAAATGCCAAGACTATCTGCTCCACACTTAGAGGAAAAATTCAAGGAACATTTTCTTTCTTTCTTTCTTTCTTTCTTTCTTTCTTTCTTTCTTTCTTTCTTTCTTTCTTTCTTTCTTTCTTTCTGTCTTTCTTTCTTTCTTTCTTTCTTTCTTTCTTTCTTTCTTTCTTTCTTTCTTTCTTTCTTTCTTTCTTTTTTTCCCCAGACAGGGTTTCTCTGCGTAGCCCTGGCTGTCCTGGAACTCACTCTGTAGACCAGGCTGGCCTCGAACTCAGAAATCCACCTGCCTCTGCCTTCCAAGTGCTGGGATTAAAGGCGTGTGCCACCACTGCCCAGCTTCAAGGAACATTTTCATTGGCTCCTCTGCCTTGCAATTTTTGTTTTACTTCATTTTAGATAAAGAAATTCTGCAGCTGAAATTCCTTCACTGGACCACAAAGGCAAGGGCAGGAGACTGCTACACACGGGGTCCTTGCTTCAGGTCTGTGTGCATCCAACATGCACAAGCATCTATTCTACAAGTCTTTCCATATCGTGTGTGACTGCATGAATGTGTGGAGTATGTACAAGCTCATGTATGTGCGTGTGTGCATGTGGAAGCCAGAGGATAGACAGTACTGGGTATCTTCCCACTCACTCTCCACCTCATCTTTGAAGCAGAGTCTCCCACCAACCCTGGAGTTAGGATAAATGGCCAACAAGTCCCAGGGATGACTTTGTTTCTCAGTACCCAGTACTGGGTTATAGACACACATTGCCATGCTTGGCTTTTATATGGGCCCTGGGAACTGAATTAAGGTCCTCTACCATTTCAAAAATAAATAAGCAAGTAAACAAATATTTTAAAGAAACATAACAGAATCCAGACGCTTTATTGTCTATCATTCAGTGACTAAGACATAGTCCCAGTGTATTGGCCATATGAAGAACAGGAAAAGAAGATGGTTAGGAGAATGCCAATGAACAGAGACCAGCACTTCAGTAATGCAGAAGTCAGAAATGGAAGAGCTGAGCATGGTGGTGCACACCTGCATACCAACACAGGGGAAGCTGAGGGCAGCCTAGGCTACGCAGTGAAATAGTGTTTTGTCTCACCTAAGCAAAAAACAAACAAACAAACAAACAAACAAACAAAAAGAGGCTGGGGAGACTTCTCATCCATAAAATGCTTGCTGTTCAAGAATAAAGATCCGAGTTTGGATTCCCAGCACCCATGTAAAAAGACAGAAATGTCAGTGCATGCCTGTAATGCCAGTACCGCGGAGGAAGAAACAGGTGGATCCTCGGAGCCTTCTGGCCAGCAAGACTAGCCTCGGCAGTCAGCTCTGGGTTTGGCTGATAGCTCCTGCCTCAGTGAATGGTAGGGAATTGATAAGTATGACTCCTGACTCCAACCCTGGGCTTCCACATGCATGTGTGCACAGGCACACATATACCCACGTGTACTCACAAATATGCAAACATGCATATACACACATGTACACAGCACACACATGAACATGCAAAAAGAAAAATGAGGTGGAGAACAGCAGAGGAGGAGACCTAATGTTGATCTTGGGCCTTCATACACACATGTACACACAAGCACCCATACACACACATGAACTCATACATATATGTACATCATTCACAAACTACTACACATACATACATTCTCACAGCTGTGTGCGCGCACACACACACACACACACACACACACACACACACACACACCAAAAAACCCAGCAGTACTCAAATACATATAAAAATGAAACCTTCTGCAACACAAAGGAAGAAGAAATGGTGAAGAAATGAAACTCCCAGATCTGGGAACTTCAGTTTTTGTAATAAAAGACTCAGAGTATGAGTTGGATAGAGAAATAAGAAGGAATCAGAGGTGGTTCTGGTCCTGAGGGTGTGTGGTAACTCTGTAGGATAACAATCCCTCGCTCCCATGGATCTCTGATGAGGATACCCCTTTGGTCATTGGAAGCTAGGAGTTTAAAGGCCAATTTCAGTAGAAATTGCTTGTGAGGGCCTCCTGGACAAACTTGCCAAACACCACTGCCCAAACCTGGTTCTGTTCTTCCTCACTAAGCCCATTAATTGCATGGTTGCCTACTTTCAAGAGACTAATGTGAAAGTCATCAGCTGTTGCACATACAACTGTGCTCCGCATTGCATGTGCAGGCTGGGCTGTCACAGAGGGCCTGCCAATCAATGTTTCTACATCTTAGCATTGATCAACAACCTGCTGTTACATAATAGCTAAGTCCATGCAGACTGTTGCCCAGTTGTTACATAGTAGCTAAGTCCAGGCTCTTGCTGCCCAGTCAGAGGTCAGAAGAGGTCATCCTAGTCTTGACACTGGTGTCTCTGGATAGTCAGTGCCAGTATGACCTCAGAGTCTGATGGGTCATGTTTTTTGTACTCAGCCAGTGATTCTGACAGTCACTGCTAGACAGTTTTATCCTCCCGCCCTGCAGCAAGTCAGCCTAATGCCAAGTCCCATTAATGAGTGTGCATTGGGCGTCCTGGCCAGCGCTCTGCTTAGAGCTGCAGAAATGATGAGAGGTGGCTGGGGAGATGGTTCAGTCAGCAAAGAGGCTGCTGCTGTGTAAGCACGAGGAGCTGATTCTGGATCCTCAGCATCAACCCAAAAGCTAGGCACACGTCTGTACCCCCAGGTGCTGGAGTAGTAGAGACAGGAGGATTCCTAGTTCTTGCTAGCTGGCTAATCTTGCTAAATGGTGGACCCCAGGTTCAGTGAAAAAAGCATCGTTTCAAAAATAAGTATAAAATAAGTATCAAGCAATGGCTCCCAGACTCAAGAGCAAAGAGAAACCAGTATGCAAGCAGAGACGGCAATGCACCAGGATTTTCCCCGTGTGTCACTTTCTATAATGCTGAGGACCAGAGTACACATGTCTGACAGTATGACCCTGACCTTTGAGTACACGGTGCTGAGTCTGACAGTCTGTGGCTCCTGCCCTCCCTGTCATTTGCAGCTGAAGCTCGAGGTGGAACTGAATGTTTATCAAGGCTACACTCACTAGCACTGTTCACTAGAACCCCTATACCACGGTGATTCTGCAGGAGAGCTGAAAGAAAGGATATTGGCTTGTTGCACCTTGGGTCCCCTGGCCGCTATACTAATGTCTTACACAGAGGCGGGGTGTAAAAATATCTATTTAGCAAATGTAGTAATTAGAAGCCTTATTTGTTTATCCATTTAGAGTTCCACAGAGCAGGGGGCAGTGGTGCACACATGTTACCCCGGGAGGCTAAAGCAGAAGGATCAGGAATCTGAAGCCAGCCTGGAGGACACGGGAAGATTATATTAACAAAATCAACAAACAGGAGAGAATTCCCCTATGACATAAAAAATCATTCTAAGAACCCAGACACATTAACCAGCCACACTGACAATCAGTGTATCCAACGCCAAAGCCAACGCCAGGACAGCGCCCCCAGCCTAAGTGACAAAGTCCAGGTGTAAGAAGGTGTAAACGGGACGGGCTTTACTGGTGTAACCAGAGCTTTATATGCAGCGCAATGCCCAAAAGTCTTTAAAAAAAAAAATGCTTTAACCATTCACATTTTAAACAATGAAGCCTTTTGTGTGTTTGATATATACCTCGTCCAATACTGCACTCCAGCCGTCCAGAAGAGACTCTGACTGATAACAGACACTGAACTGAATCAACAGAGACTAAACAGAGAAGTATAGAAGGAACAATACTCGTAAGCCATCATACAGACCGAAACAGTAAGTATTCCACTGACCTCTTTTAGGACAATAAAATGAATAGAGCCTCCGATCTTTTAACATTTAAAAGCTACTGTAAAGTTCTTTGTGGCAGGTTAATTCAATACTGCTTCCCAGTCTATAACAAGGTACATTACTAAGGGAATCATTTGAAAAGCAGACTTACACTTCAATGTTTTCAAATTAGATCATTTGCCTTTGTAGCATTCCTTCCTTTGTGCGATTTATATATCTTAAGGTTTAAGGTATTTCCCTTGAGAATTAACAGCAAATTCAATTCTAAACACAAAAACCTACTCAAAATGCATTGATGCCCTAAAAGGTGCATTAAACAGCAAAGTTTCCAGAAGAGAAAATGTAAACAAATCAAAAATGAAAATGGCAATTAAAAAAAAAATCTCCTTGAGGTCTGGGGAGACATCTCAGTGAGTAGGGAGTATGCCCAGCAGGCATGAGGACCTGAGTTTGACCCCCAGCCATGTCGAGGGTGACAAGGTAGCACACAACTATAATCCCAGCAGGTCTATCCAAGACGGGAGGTGGAGAAGGGAATGTGTGGGAGCTAGCCTGCTGAGTGCAGTGACCAATAGCAAGGGACCTTATTTCGAACAAGGCAGAAGGTGAGGACTGACTCCCAAGGTTGTTCTCTAACCTCTACATGTCCTGACACACATATGCATACATGCATATACACATATATGTATATACCCATATGTGTATACACACGCATCTATGCATATATGCATCTACACATCTGCATCTATACATATATGTATATACACATATGCATCTATACACATATGTATGTATACATATGCATCTACACATACGTGTATGTATACATATCCATATACATGTATGTATACATACGTATACATATGCATATATGTATATGTGTATATATTGAGCTAAGAAGTTCCAGGAGTTGTTTTTCTTTTATATTTTTATGATATATATATATATATAAATATAAAATATGTGTGTGTGTGTGTGTGTGTGTGTGTGTGTGTGTAGGAGGCTAGCAGTCTTTTAAAGGATAGTTCTAAACAGACAGTATTTGAAATTCCAAAACCATCTAAATAACCATATAATTCTTATAAGTTGAGCAGAACCAACTGGCAGAGATCTAGGCATTTAGTGCTGGATAAAAGGGCAAAATCTGACAGGCGCCCACAGTGAGCAGGGCTGACTTGTGCATGGCAGCAGAAGCAGAAACTAGAACATAACACATTTCTGCCTGTGATGATGGCAGCCTATAATTTAACATTTCACATCTGGACACTTGACACAGTAGAGCGTGCCCTTGGAGTTTTGTAACTCATGGCCAGCCTG
The DNA here is from genome assembly GCA_028551405.1 of Uromys caudimaculatus. Lineage (NCBI taxonomy): Eukaryota > Metazoa > Chordata > Mammalia > Rodentia > Muridae > Uromys > Uromys caudimaculatus. Next base: position 8,829,952 of record CM052709.1, read on the forward strand.
AGGATTTATATAGCAAGTTCTAGGCCAGGCAGGGTTGCATAGTGAGACCCTGTCTTTAAAAGAGCAAAGCAAAACAAAAAGCCTGCTTATGAAGAACAGCAAGAGAAAGCTGACATTAAACATGTGCTTGAGGGGCTGGAGAGATGGCTCAGTGGTTAAGAGCACCAACTGCTCCTCCAGAGGTCCTGAGTTCAAATCCCAGCAACCATATGGTGGCTTGCAACCATCTGTAATGGGATCCGATGCCCTTTTCTGGTGTGTCTGAAGACAGTGTACTTATATATATATATAAAATAAATAAATCTTTAAAAAGATGTGCTTGAAGGGCTGGTGACATAGCTCACAGTAGGATGCATGAAACTCCGGGTTCTATCCCCAACGCTGTGTGAAGTGGGCTCAGTGGCACACTCCAGTAATGCTAGCATCCATAGGTAGGGCAGGAGCACTTAAAGTTCAAGGTCATCCTTAACTAAATGCAATTTCGAGGCCAGCCTGGGATATAAGAGACTATGTTGCAAAATATGCATCTGTGTGCTTGCCGTCATGAGGAAGCCATGGAGGTTAACAGAACATCAGAGGACAGACTCAGGTAGGGAAGCCAAGTCTGTATGGCTGTAGTGATACAATTTTATGAAGATCTCTCTCAATCTCTCTCCCTCTCTCTCTCTCTCTCTCTCTCTCTCTCTCTCTCTCTCTCTCTCTCTCTCTCTCTCTTTAAAAAAGAATTATTTTATGTAGTACAATGTCACTCTCTTCAGACACACCAGGAGAGGGCATCAGATCCCATTACAGATGGTTATGAGCCACCATGTGGTTGCTGGGAATTGAACTCAGGACCTCTGGAAGAGCAGCCAGTGCTCTTAACTGCTGAGCCATCTCTCCAGTCCCCTGAAGATTTCTCTTGATACCATAGGCTGAACTTTTGCTGGGCCTTACAGCCGAGTTATCAACACACCTTGAGATGATTGAAGACAATGTCTTTAACCTGCTATCTTACTGTTTAAGCTTACCATACCCTTAAGAGAAGAGTGTAATGCCTTGGGTTTCCCATGTATTCGGCTTTTAGAACCCACATCAATGCATAGATTTAATCTTAGGTTATGTACTCTTCCGTGCCCTGACCCAGAGTGCATGTACAGATGTGCATTCTGATAGTCAGTTACTGAAAACAGCTAATGGTCTGGGATCAGTCTCACACAACAAGTACCCACCATAAATGTTGGAAACAGCATCTATTTGTGGCACCGTTGCTTTGCTGAGTGCTCCAGGGTCAGCTGAGGTCTGTGAAATGGCTTCTTGTCGTGAAAGCTCTCTTAGGAATTTCTGTAAAGCATATCCCCTCTCCCCATGCCACGCTTTCTGTATGAGTCGATAAAACAAAGCCCTTTGATAGGGGCAGACATAGGGACAGTCAGTCATCTGCATGTGGGCAGGTACAGATACATACAGCAGACATACTACAGAGAGGCCAGTAACCACCACATTCAAAGAGAAGTCACTGGGAGAGAACTGGAGACACCAAGTCCAGACTCCCTCTTGGCCACCTTGCTCCAAGGGGATGTGCTTGTTTTCATTCCTTAGTGTGTCGCTGATGCATCTTAGAGTTCTCTGAGGTTATTTCTTAATGTGCCAACCAATGCATATGGCTGCCCCTCCCTGGGGACAGAGAGTGCAGATTCCTGATATAAACCAGAGGTGCAGCTGAGGGGATGGCCTGACTTGTAACAATTCAGCAAGGAGACTATGAGAAAAGGAGCTTGATATAAGAGCGCCCCTACCCCGCCCAGGGACAAGCATGGAGCATCTTGCTTTGTGTGTGATGATCTGTGTGGAGTTTGGTTAATGAAGGACCTGCTTAGCTCTGAGTTCTGGGACCCAGAACTAGTGGTACCCCAACCACTAGGTCCCACAGCCACTTAGCCAAAGCAAGTATGAACCTCTCCAGAGAAGGAAAATATCATCCAAAGCCATAAGTAACTTTCATGAAGTGTTCTGCAGTCACTTTGCCCATCCTTTAGTACAGAATTTACAGGAGCATGTGGAGGGAAGGAACCATCACGAAATGAGCAGCTCCGGCATTTACAGATCCAACAGAGGCCAGGCAACAGGGGCTAAGTCCTGGCCGCAGCAGTAGGTTGCATGCAAGTAGTTTGACCATCTCTCTTCTCCTATAAATCCCTAAGAACTATTCGCTCCTTCCCCCTTCCATCTTCCATTCATCATCTCCGTTCCCATAAACTGTTTTTCTTCTACTTTCATGTCATGTACGCAGACATGATTTTATATAGCTATATGAAATCTAGGATCTATAAGTGAGAGAAAATGTATGATATTTATTTTATCTGAGTCTATCTTAATTCACTTAATAGGACAATCTCCAGCTGTACCTATTTTCTTGCAAACAATGTAAATCTCAATCTTTACAGCTAAATGAAACTCATTATATAGAACATGTCTTCTCTACCCATCCCTCTGTTAAAGGATGCCTGTGTGTTTCTAATGTAACTAGTGCAATAAAAATGGATGTGCAAGAGCGTCAATGGGC
>CM052709.1:8832596-8895204 GCA_028551405.1 Uromys caudimaculatus
CTGAGGGTGCTAGGGGCACCAGTAAAAGGGAATGTCAAGGTGGGAATATGGGAATGGGTGGGCGGGTAGGTGGGAGGAGGAATTCCCTCACAGAGGCGGGGAGGGGGAGGGGACACGGGGTTTCTAAAGAAAAGGGGAATCATCGGAAATGTAAATAAAATATCAAAAAATAAATAAATAAATAAATAAAAAAAAATGGATGTGCAAGTATCTTACTGATACACTAACTGTGAGTCCCTTCAAAACATAGCCAGGCATGGTATAGCTAGGTATGTGTGAACAAGAATTCCTGGAGAGAAGCTGTGTTTGCAATTGCTGATCAGCAGATTAGAACACCAGTGACCTGGAGGGGTTAGAATGTTGCAGGTCCAGAGCCTAATTACAATGTATCTTGGGCTACCATTAGCCCACTAAGTAGCTAATTTTGCTCACCTCTGTATATAACTCAACACCTCGTGACAAATAAAACCCTTTTGGAATGTATCAACTTAACAAAACCCTAATTTCTACTAATCAGCAGGCTAAGAGTGCTGTCTGACAGCATCCAAGGCCTATAGCAGAGCTCTCCCCATCCTGCTATAACCCATCCTGCTATAACTCGCCTACCGTGTGTGCCCTGTGTGTACTTGAACGGGGTCATGACCTATGGCTTCCTTTCTTCTATTACTACAAAAGGTTCATGTAATTGCTACCTCGCTGGAAAACACTATTTGGGGAAACCTAAAACCCTTTTCCAGGCCACGTTCGCTCATGTTTGTTTCCAAAATAAACCCGATCTTTTATTCCTTTGAAGCAAGCACTATTTCTTTCATCCACATATGGTGGGTCTTATTTTTAGTTTTCTGAGAAAGCACCGTATTGATTTCCATAGTGAACTAGTTGATATGCCCAGCAGCAACAGTGAGTAACCACCCCTACCACAAGCATCTGTTATTACCTGTTTTCTTAATGATTGCCATTCTGATTGGGATGAGTAGGAATTTCATTTTTTGCATTTAGATAGTATTATTTTCTTTATGTTCTACCTAGGTTTTTTATTTGTTTGGCTGTTTGTTTTTTGTTTGTTTGTTTGGTTTATTGGCTGGTTGGTTTTCTGAGACGGGGTTTCTCTGTGTAGCCCTAGCTACCCTGGAACTCATTCTGTAGACCAGGCTGGCTTCACACTCAGAGATCCACCTGTCACAGCCTCTCAAGTGCTGGGATTAAAGGCATGCTCCACCCCCACCAAGTTTTAAAACACATTTCCCCAATGGGTAGTAATTCTAGCTTCAAGAGGCTTCAAGGCAAGACAGAAGTTTTTGTAGAGAACTGAAAACAAATAGAAAAAAAAGAAAAAGAAAAAAGAAAAGAAAGCTCTGGAGCAAAAGAAATGTCAGCAACCAGAGTAGGCAAGACTGCTCAGTGGTACAAGCATTTGCCATCGGAACCCACATGGTAGGAAAAGAAAGCACACTCCAAGAAGTTGTCCTCTGGCCCCGGCATGTGTGTTGTGGCAACTGTATGTCCCCATATAAACACACAAAATAGATGGAGCCACCTCCTGCTCCCAGGGAGCTGCCTCAGGTGGAGCCACCTCCTATGGAGGATTGTCAGAAAGAGCTGCCTTCTTCTATAGAGCATGCTCAGACGAAGGTTGCTCAGACAGTTCCTACTCAGGTGCGATCTGTTCAGGAGGAGCCCCCTCCTGTCTCTGAGCCACCTCAAGTCAAGCCAACCAAAAGGTCATCTCCCCGAAAAGACAATGCAAAGGAGAAGTTGAGCATGCTGAGTGAGATGGTGCGGCAGGAGCAGGTCCTCACTGAAGTCAGCTTAGTGCCTGTTAGAGATAGCAAGCTTCTGAAGGAACGCAAGAGCGCACAGGATCTCCCAGCCCCACCATCACCACTGCCAAAGGGAAACTCAAGAAGAGAAGAGACACCCAAGGACCAAGAAATGTTCTCTGACGGCGAAGGAAATAAAGCATCCCCTCTCAAGAAAGTAGGAACAGAGGAAGCTGGTGAGAGTCTAGCTGAGCTTGCTGCTCCCAAGGAATCTACCAGCGTTTCATTCTCTGAACAAAACTCAAATGTGCCAGATGGTGAAACATTACATAGCAAGTGTCAGCCTGGCTCCACTGGGGTTTGTGAAATGGAAGTGGACACTGAGCAGAAGACAGACAGTGTCCCTCTGAAAGGCTCAGCAGTAGACCCTGTGTCACCTCTTGCCCCAATAGTGGAACGTGAAGCAGTGTCCCCTGCTGTAATGGCCTCCCCTCCTGTCACTCTGGCTGAAAACGAGTCTCAGGAAATTGATGAAGATGAAGGCATCCATAGCCATGATGGAGTGACCTGAGCGATAACAAGTCAGAGGGGAGTGACGACTCAGGACTGCATGGGGCTCGGCCGGCACCACAAGAAGCGACATCAAAAAATGGAAAGGCAGGGTTGGCTGTTAAAGTAACTGAGGGAGAGTTCATTTGTATTTCCTGTGATCGTTCTTTTAGAAAGGAAAAGGATTATAGCAAACACCTCGATCGCCATTTGGTGAATGTGTACTTCCTTGAAAAAGCAGCTGAGGAGCAGGAGGAGCAGCAGGAGCAGCAGGAGCAGGAGGAGCAGCAGGAGCAGGAGGAGCAGCAGGAGCAGGAGGAGCAGCAGGAGCAGGAGTAGCTGAGCCTTAGGAGAAGCATAGTACGGACTTTGTAAGCATGCCTCTAATTTTAGTTTGACTGTAGACAAATACAAGCCTGCTTTAATTAGTCTCCAGTGCTGAGTTTTCAGCAACATTCTTTTTCTTAGGACTGTATATCTATTTAGTGATTGTTGCATAAATCTTAGCAAATCCTATTGAGTTAATGTAGGAAAACAGATCTGTAAGTAGCTCATGCAGTCAGGTGAAAGGAGAAGGGTAAGATGGAGCACGCCACTCGCATTGTCTGCCTACAACCTGTCAGGTTTTCCAGTCTCTTCACTGTAGTTCCTGATTTCTAGTTCCTTGGTTTTTTTTTTTTTTTTTTTTGAGACAGGGTTTCTCTGTGTAGCCCTGGCTGTCCTGGAACTCACTCTGTAGACCAGGCTGGCCTCGAACTCAGAAATCCACCTGCCTCTGCCTCCCAAGTGCTGGGATTAAAAGCATGCGCCACCACTGCCCGGCATAGTTCCTTGTTTAGATTGACAAAAATTGGCTTAGTAAATTACTTGAAGAACTTGCCTGCTTTATATAAATAAAGTTAGCACTTCACAGTTTCTTTAGAGATGAAAAAAGAGATTTAAATTGGAGAGAAATTCTCAACATTGGACATTGTAGATACAATGTCCAGGTAATTGCTTCCTAACTTGCTATCAATATTTTGTGTTTATATGTTAATCGTTATGAAAAGTGATTTTTGGCATTTTTTATTTTGGTGCTTTTCTGGCTTAAGATGTTGCACATGGTTCTTGTTTTTATTTCTTTAACCTGTGCAGTTAATCTCCCTTCCCCCAGAAACAGCATTGTGCTGAGCAGTAACACTCTACATATATATATGCATGTTTTTTGTTTTTTCTCTTTTTGGAGGGATGCTTTTAGGCTTGTTTGCAAAGGACCATTTTCCTTTTCTTTGCTGCAATTGTCTGTTTTGCAGAACAATAGTGTGTGCAAGTTTATAAGCCATGGAACATGCAGGTTCAATCCATTGTTTTGGTTTTTGTTTTGTTTTATTATTTTTTATTTTAAATTTCATCTCTTATCTATGCCAGAATTAGTTTCATATATGTTATTTTGAATGGTGAGGATATGTGTAATTCCACAGCTTTCCAGTCTGATTTTTTTTTCTCCTTCAGTAAGCCACTAGATGCATATTGAACAAGATTTGTCTCAAAAAAATCAGCCAGCAGGGCTATCTTGCTGTTTCTAGCTTATTACAGAGTGATCATCCTCTGAAGAGTTTTCTTCAGTAGATGGTTGATGTTGGGACGGCTACAGAGTAGAGAACTCCAAGTAATATTGGAAGCAGCAAACCTGGAGCGAGATGTAATATCCTTCAGATTGCAGACTATCAGTTGTTAGAAAGTCATTGTGGTCACGTGACTAGTCTAGTTAAAAGTGCTGAGTTCCAGCAAGCAGCTGGGGCTTCTTCCAGTGAGTACCGAAAAGGCTGATGGTAACCAAGTACAGTCCAGATTTTAAGGATCATGTTTTCTCAGGGATCTCCACAAACTAGTGGGTGTCCTTGCTGTCCCTGTGAGACAGCCTCTGTACAGGAGAGGCCTTAAGTGAAGTGTAGCTGTCCTGGTGTTCCTCTGGGGACACTATGAGAAACTGCATGTACCCCAGAACCGGTTCTCTGTGTTCTCCAGAGTATGAAAGAGCCCAGCATGGACTTTTCTTACTGGTAGTAGTAAATTAAGTATGATCCCAGTAGGGATTTGTGACACTTTGATGGAATAACCTCTGTGTATTTCATTTCTTTTACCTGGTGATCTCTGAGCAGGCTTCAGATTTTGACAGTTCATGAAAGACATGACAAGCATTAATGTGTGGGTGAAAAGCTTGGTGAAATTCTGAGTGAAGTTTTAGTTACACTTGGTTGAACTTGGAATTGACTGGGAGGCCAAAGATTTAAAAAGCAGAAGATTCTCTCAAGACACAAGTTGTGTGATAATGGTGCGTGGTTTTGTGTGTGTGCATGAGACTTTGTAAATGTTAAATTCTAGGCTCCGACAATCATTGTGGCACAGATCAGACTGCAGGTATTTATGTTTTAAATTTAAATTATAAAGCTAGTTAAGTCTTTCTAACAACTAGTTTTAATGTTCATGAGCAGATTTTGCCTCCGTTACCTTTTCAAGATGTTGAAAAAGATGCTTTGCAAGCCCAGGTTGGAGGCTGGGAGCTGGTGGGCTCTGCACTAGAGGTCTTTGTGGATTCTTTGTTGCAAAGGAAAACAATGCCTTCTGGGGATTGACTAAGTTTTAATCTAGTCTTTAAGATTAGAAGTAAAAGAGGAAAAATACAGTGAAAATTAAAACCCCATTAAATTAGTCTTTAAAACCACTGTTTCCTGAAATTGAGTGGAGCTTTTGAGGGCTTTCTTCCAGAAAACAAGGACTTGGTCCTCAGGCCTACACTAGGCCTGAGCCTTGGTGCCATGTGTTTGTACTTAAGACCATTTCAGTGGAAAGTATCTTAGGGACTGAAACTTCTAGTGCAGCTGGGAGTTCTTCCTTTTGAAAACTGTGGTACTTGCATGGGATTGTTTGAATCTCGTTTTCTAGTCTCCCCTTCCCCGTCACTATCCTCATAGTCTGAAGATAGATTTTTCTCTTGATAAAGGAACACAAAAACGAACATCTTACTTGTAAATTGATATCTAGTAACTAGTGGTAAACTTGAAATCTTAGAATTCTTTACAGCCTAATCCTAGGGAGCCCTAGAGAAATGTATCTTAATTATTTTTGAACCTGTATTCACCTTGTCTTTTCAAGATATCTTAAGTTATATTTTCTTTTTCAGAGCTGCTTTTTATTTTGGGGCTACTTTTTTTTTTTTTTTTTAAATTGAGGCATAATTCATAAGGCTACATTGCTTTGATGAGACTTTTTACAAATTTGTCAGGTTGCCTTTCTCTAGTCTTCCAAGAAGGGTCATTTTGCTTTTTTTTAGACCTACTTTTAAAGTCATGGGCTACTTCAAATGTAAAGTAATGCAAAGTAAACCCCAAGCTCACCTCATCCGGTTCACTCTGAATGTGGACAACGGAAGGAACGACTTGCCTGTTGGCACACTGTTACTTGTTAACTGAAATGCTGAAGAAACTCCATTTTCTTTGAAAAAAATCAAGGTGTATGTAGGGGTTCCTGGCTGACTGAGCACATGAGGTGAGCTGATAGTCTTAGTTCAGAATGATCCAGTTGTGTAGATTTACAGTCTGTGTACTGCTGGCTAAGTGTGACAGCTTCTACAGTTCTGTGTATGTCCCAGAGGCTCCCATTAGTTACTGAACTCTTAAAACTGGTATTGTGACATTACTACAATGTTTTGCGCCAATTTTATAAACCTTTACAGTGCAATATGTGTTACTTTTCTGAGACAAACCAAAGGTATATTTCACAAGGTTCTGCTGCCTTTAGCAGCGTTTGATGGAGGATTTTTTTATACATTTGTAATAGATAGAGATGAAACAGAGTGCAGTTTTTTTTTTTTTTTTTCTTTTTAATTGTAAACCATGTACCAAGTTTCTGGTCAAGATTGTGTAGGATAAGTTAAACATAATTGCATTCTATTAACCAATATGTGTGTATTTCTTATGCATATAGTTACATTGAAATAAAGTTCTAAAAAACTAACAACCCCCCCCACACAAAATAAATAAACATAATTTTCAAGAATTCAGTAAACTAAAATCAAGAACTCAATGAATGGGCTTTTTAAATCACAGGCCTTAGCTCTGTAGCCCAGGCTGGCCCCAAACTTGCAGTAATCCTCTGTCTCTGCCTCTGGGTATTAGGATTACAGATATGAGCTAGCATGCCTGGCAGTCAGTAAATGCGTTTAACCACAAAGTGGACCATTTAACAGAGAGACAGGTCAAGTGGAAAACAGATAAAGGATGCTAAGTACAGAAGAGGTGAGATACTATGACCTTTCTGGTTCACTCAGAAATTGTGATATTAGTTAAACTGTCAACTGGGTGCAACATAGAATCTCCTTCGAAGAGAATCATAAGGGATAATCTACATTGGGTTGGCTTGTGGGCATGTCTATGAATGATTGTCTTAATTGATGTGCAATGACCCAGCCCACTGTAGGCAGCACCATTCCCTAGGCAGGGAGTCCTGAACTATATAAGAGAGATCTAGCTAAGTATAAGAGAGTAAGTGAGTGAGCATATATGTATTCATTTCTCTCTGCCTTCACTTAGATGAAATGTGACCAAGTATTTTTAAGTTCCTGCCTTGACTTCCCCACAATGCTGGATTGTTAGCTGAAAATGTAAGTTGAAAAAAAAATACCCCTTATCGCCTTAGTTGCTTTTTTGTCACAATATTTTATCATATCAACAGTGATACTAGAACAGAAGATCGATACGAATTTTAGCCTCAAAAGAGAAGTGGAGGGGACCATGCTAGAAGCAGTGTCTGGGAACTTTCCAGTGCCAGTAACATACCAAGCCACTAACTGGGGAATCCCTACAAACTATAAAAAGATAAATTAAAACCCACATCTGAGCACATGATTAACACTAACGAAAGTTAAGCAGGACAATACAAGGAGTATGAAGAGACAGCTTGACTTCCAAAGTGCAGGAATTGAAACAGCAGCTGATTTTTAAACAGAAACAATGGTAACTTGTTTTAAACAGAAAACAATGTAGCAATATTGCTACAGTCTGGCTCTTGAATGTTCCCCCAAAGGCCCGGTATTTAAAAGGTTGGCTCTCAGCCTGTGGTGCTACTAGGATAGTGGACTTAGTTGGAGGAAGTTAGGCAAGTGGGGGTATGCCTTTGAAGGGGATGCTGGGAGCCTGGCCTCCCCCTTTCTTTCTGGCATCTGTACCCTGCTTGCTCACTCTGCCATATATGTTCCCACCATGATGTGCTGCATTGCCACAGGTTCAAAGAAGCAGAGGGCAAGTAGAAGCCTAACTGGACTAAAGGGACCTTTTTGCTCCTTTAGGTTGTTTACCTCAGACATTGTGTCACAGTAACAGAAAACTGACCAACACGTATTTTATGAAAGTCAACAGGTAAACTGAGAAATGAAGGCATTTAGGTAAAAATCATTCTCAGGAAAAGTCTAGGAGACCTTGGTATGAGCAGATAAACCTTACAGAAAAAGGCATGGTTGTTTTGAGTAACTGACAAGGATTGCAAATAGGGAAGGGCAAGATGGAAGGCGAACTAAAGACCGAGAAAAATACAAATATATGGGGGAATATAAAAGAACACTGACTTTACGAAGCAATGATATTGTGTTGAATTCAAATGCACAGAGAGGACTGGAGAGATGGCTCAGTACTGAGGAGCACTGGCTGCCCTTCCGGAGGACTTGGGTTTCATTCCCAGCACCACCTAGCAGCCCACAACTGTTTGTAACTCCAGCTCTAGGGGATCCAAAGTCCTCTTCCGGCTTCCTCAGGTACCAGGCACCAAGTGTTGCACATATACACATGCTGGCAAAACACCTATAGCCATAAAAAATACACAGACAGGAGCACACAAACTCGGAATCTATAACATCGATGGTCTGTAAGTTGGAGGAGTGTACATACCACCAGAGAAGGTATTAAAGGCATTTACTCATGTTAGACTTTTATAAAATTGGTGCAGGCTTTATGCTTTAATCTGAGCCAAAAGATAAATCTCAAAATAAAGTAGAATTTGTGGTGGTTGGGGTGGTTCCCAGGGCCTTGCATGCACTGAGTTTATGCTCTAAGACTGAGCCATACCACTGCTCCAGTAAGAAAATATTCCAAATGATCGTTTTAAAGCCTTACGTATGCAGGTGTGTAGGCTCTAGCGTTTGCTGGAAATGAGGAAGAACAACAGTTTGGTTTTTTTTTCCTTCAAGACAGGGTTTCTCTGTATAGCCCTGTATTTTAAGTTTAGCTGTGCTCTCTAATGTCAGCTTATTTGAATAAAGAATTCTTAATACCCTATTATTCCATTATCTTCTAGATTCCAGTCATCTGGCTAATAAGTAGGTCTTGGTGTAATTATCCCATCATGCCTCCCTCTCTGCTTTCCCTTCTGTCTGCTTTTACTGTCTCATGAGTCGGCCCTGTAACTGGTGAGGAGAAGAATTGTATCATCTAGCAATGTGGGGAAAAGACACAAATATTCATTATTCAGTGTCCCCTCTTGGTACTGCCTTATCTCCAACATCAACTAGAATAGGATAGTTCTCACTAGCTCTGGGTTATCGCTAAATAGGGTATGTTTCTTGGGTTAATTCCTAGTTTATAGTTTGAGTAGGTATAAGTCTCGACCCAAATCAAGGTAAGGCATGGACCCTGATTTCAAACCCCAGCAGGATGACAGAGCCCCTGTGGGTTATGAGGAATCAGATGCCCACATCTTCCCCTGCAGCACAGCCTTTAGGGGCTCTAGTCTTGAGTTCTGTCTTCAACCTTGAGGTCCTAAATAGGGGACAAAGTTCCAGCTGCCTCTTCCCAAGCCAAATAATATCCGCCCCTTCTCCACCTGAGACCTGCTTCGTTGGGGTCCACCAACCATGAATGGAACATATTTTTCGGGGAAAGAAAAAGCAATGCTTCTACCTGTGTTGAACTTTACTAATGTTTTGTCTTGTTTTTATTTCATTTAAGAAATACTGATCATAGCGAAAGTGGGAAGGGGTCCTCTAGGCAGGAGGAGGGGCATAAATACTGAAGAAGGAGGTAGCTAAGTAAAATAGCAGTAAGGGTATCTGAAAAGCCTTAAGGAATTATACTATTAACTACCCGAAAACCCACAATATACATAATTCTGTATATACCTATATAGTTTCAATAAACTTTTCTCATCTGGGCTGATAATGATCCCTCCAAGAACCAAAGACCTAACAAAAACCTCAGTACCAGACACAAGCAGCCCTATTCTGAGTTGTTGGCCAAGGCTGTCTAAGAGACCTCCAAAACATACAGCCCATCACTATTGTCCTTGGTTGCCCTCCAGAGGTAGAAGGTAAATCCCTATTGCTGTCGACACTGTCCATTTCAGAAACAGCCCAGAGACTCCTGAGCTGGAACTGGCCTGAATGTGTCCTCCATAAGGACTAGCTTTCATGGTACCAGAATATAGCATGTGAGCTTTCCAAAGGAGGAAGGCAGCCAGTAGTTCTACTCAACTATGACGCCTGTGGGCCACATCAATGACCAGCATGGCAGACAGTCCTAAGGGTGTAGTAGTGGCATGTATACCTTGGTGGTAACCATCAGCTCTCTAGTTGGACTTAAGACTCACTCATCAAGAGGAAAACCATACTTGGTACTGAAAAGCTAAATACTCAGTGATAGTAAAAATTATGGTTATTGGAAAATATATAACCATTAATTTACTAAACCAGCATAATCCCTCAGAACCATCTAGAACCTTTTCCTTATACTGACAGATAAATGTGGTCTTCACCCTTTATCAAGGAAACTTCTCTTTACAACAAAGACCACAACAGAAAACCACAACCAATCAAAATGCAGAGTTGTGGAGTACAGCCACAATGAATACACATAGGAAACATTCCAGCATCTAAGGCTCAAGGATCGTTGTGGAAGAGGGATGGGAAAGACTGTAAGAGCCAGAAGATTAGGGAGTTGCCCGTGAGATTGCATCTCCTATGTCAGAAGTTATATCCATGAAGTCTGCCAACACGACTGTCCAAATCTGAGCTGGACAAGGGCAACAGCAACATGCTGAAGTGGGAGGGGAAAAGCCCAAAGGCCTCAACGCTACACAAAGAACTACAGGCAGCTAAGGAGTGAGAAGACTGGATGAAACAGTCTTTCCTAGGGAAGAGCTCACCAATTAGATAGCCAAAGCAAATGGTTAGCCTTGAAAATATATAAACGAGTAACATTATGCAGACTAAGCAGGTTTTATTTAGGGAGACACACATACACACACCACACACACACACACACACACACACACACACACACACAGAGAAACCACACCACATACACCTTACACACACACACACACTTCACACACACACCACACACACACCACACACCACACACACACACACCACACACACACCACACCCACTCACACACCACACATATACACACCTCACACACACACTACACCCACTACACACCACACACACACACCACACACACACACACACACACACACACACACACACACACACCCATACTCCAGCCCCACCCCCCACATTAATTCAATGAATTTGAGGAAAAGAGACCATGAATTTGAAAGAGAGCAAGGATAGGTATATGAAAAGTCTTGGGAGGAGAAAATGGAATGGAAAAGTGAAATTACAATAAAACCCACATTGAATAGCTAACAAAAGAACTATTTATATACCATGAAACCATATGAGACGTTATAAGTAATCTGATAGGATTTAAAGGGTGGAACAATAGGCTCTATGCAAACACATCATTTGGTCTAAGGGACTTGCGCACTAATCGTCTTGGGTCAGCTCCACACTCAGAGCCCCCTGGTCCCCTCCTTTTACCTCAGCCCTTTACTCCTAGCTGTGCTGAGAAGGCATCTCTTGTGGTGCATTTAACTGCAGATCCCAGGTGGTATACGCCCCAAGATGCTAACAAAAACGATTTAAACGTCCACTTCAACAAACCAGTCATAGTCTTTCTCCATTAAGTGCCAGACTGAACTGTAACACCTCTGCGTTAACTGCCACCCACTCCAACAAGAAGCTTCTCTGACCAAGGTTAAGAGCAGCACAAACCGATACCTCTAAACATCTAGAAGGCAGTCTGACTCTATGACCACTTAGGGAGAGAACATCAACAGGTACCCACCTTGGGCCTATTCTCCAACCTTGGGTTTTGACCATGTTTCAGTACCAGGCAGATTTCTTTTGTTTTTACAAAACAGCTTTATAAACATTTCATTCATTTATTTATGGGAAGGGAGTAAACGTGGGTGTGCGTATGTCACAGCATCAGTGTGGACGTCAGAGGACAATGTGTGGGGACCAGTTATCTTCTTGTACCATGTGGGGCCCAAGGATTAATCTCAAGTCATCCGTCTTCACAGTAAGCTGAGCCTTCTCACCTCCCCCCCTCCTCCTTGTCTCAGCCTTCAGAGTGCTGGAATTATAGGTTTGTGTACTGCACCTACCCGTTCTTTTTGCCCACACCCAAAAAAGCCTCTCATTACACACTACGGGTATCTTTAAATGGTTTAGAAAAAAATGCTTCCTTCTTAGCCGCAGACTTAAGGAACACAGCGAGATCGGTGCTAAGCAAAAAGTATTATACAATTTGGATATAGTCTGTTTTCATTAAAGGAAAAAATAGATAATAAAACAAAACTCTACAAAGCTTTGTTCAAAGCCTTCACTTAAATTACTGGCATTGGGGATGTGGATTCAAAAGATTTAAGGTGAAATATTGATTGGCTCTCATCAGTAGATGACAAGACCCTAACGCTGAAGACAACTCGGACTTTGGCTGCTTGATCTTAAACTAGCCAGGAAACTTCTTCCCCAGTGGCTAGCTTTCACAGTGATGGAAGGAGCGATGCAGGCTGCTGGAGGAGAAAGACATTCGTACCCAGCGTTGGATCATATATGTACAATACTGACCTAACGGAATATGTGCCCACTGGTGTAATGGTGGCAAGACTGTTCATGGTGCTCTCTTGACTGAATCCGAGACTTCCTCCATAGGAGGGAATTCATGCCTGGTATTAAAAACATGGTCAAACCTAAGGTTGGAGAAGTCCTAGGCCCAAGGTGAGTATTTATGGATGTTATTTTCCTAAATGGTCACGTATCCCAACTGCTTTCTGGATATTTATATTTATATTTATATTCATAGATTTGGACTGATCTCAACCTTGGTCAGAGACGCATTCTGTTATAGCGAGTGGTGGTTAATAAAGAGGTGTTCCTATTCAAGGTGCCGAGGAAAGCGCCTATATCAACCTTTCCCCCAAGGACTTAGGGGAAATCAAGGGGGGCAGGTAGAATACAAGTGCTGGAGGACAGGGAGACATGCTGTGAAGTGCTGTTCTACAGATACCACATGGCCGCTGCACTCAGAAATCACAGCGTCTGTGGCTCCTGCCTAAGAAGAGAGGCCTGTACAAGGTCAAGCCAATTGAGAAGTCCTGTATGGAGGGTTTTCTGAGGTCCCCTCCTAACTGAGGAAGCACAGGCTATTGTGGATTGTCAGGGAGAAGAGTCACTTCTCTTTGGGAGTGGCTAACTTGTAGCCTACTCCTAGGCTGCCTGTGCCCCAGGAGATGACCCTATACCCGTGCACACATGGATAGCGCTAATGGGCTATAACATGCAAAAATAAGTAGACAGGAAGTTGAAAGGAGCATCCACTCCAACATGGAACTGGAGGGGACTGGATATGATCATGATATATTATATACATGTATGCAATTTTCAAAGAATATTTTTAAAATGAAAGATATAACCCTTACAATCAAAACACTTCTTGGAGAATCAGAAAATGTGGTACATCTACACAATGGAGTACTACTCAGCTATTAAAAACAATGGCTTCATGAAATTCACAGGCAAATGGATGGAGCTTGAAAATATCATCCTGAGTGAGGTAACTCAGTCACAAAAGAACGAACATGGTATGTACTCACTGATAAGTGGATATTAGCGCCTCAAAAATTTCGGAATACCCAAATTTCACTTTACAGTAACTGCTGGACTGAGAGTGAGGTCCCAGATGGAGGAATTGGAGAAGGGACTGAAGGAGCTGAGGGAGTTTGCAGCCCCATGGAGGGAGCAACAGTGTCAACTGGCCTGACCTCCCCAGTGCTCCTGGAGGCTGGACCACCAACCAAAGAATACACATCGAGGGACCCATGGCTCAGACCACATATGTGGCAGAGGAGGGCCTTGTTGGCCATCAGGGGGAGGAGAGGCCCTTGGGCCTGAGAGTGTTAGAGGCCCCAGTAAAGGGGAATGTCAAGGTGGGAAGACAGGAGTGGGTGGGTGGGTGGGTGGGAGGTGGAATACATAGAGGCGGGGGAGGGGTGGAAGAGATAGGGGGTTTCCAAAGAGGAGACCTGGAAAGGGAAAATATTGGAAATGTAAATAAAGTATCAAAAATTTTTTTAAAAAAGAAAATATCCAATAAAAATATATTAAAATATATATATATAAAAGAAAGATATAACCCTTACAATCAAAACACTTCTTGGAGAATCTGAAATGCTCCTATCTCGATTTACCTGGGTTGTATCCATAGGATACCAGATGCATAAAACCTTCCCAACTCTATCAAACTCTCAAAGCATAGGAAACCCCCACAGTCTAGAGCCCGGCCTCAGTAGATCAGGGTAGCAAGGTGAGCAAGTTGATAGGGCTTGCCAGGATGGTCTGAGGACCACATGGGGGCTTTATAGGACTGTCTGAGGACCACACAGGGACTGCAGAGAGTTGACAGAGAAAGTGGAGCTGTAGTGGACCAGCTGACTGCAGGTGATGAGTACTGAACCAGCTAACCCCAAAAGATGCTTTTTCCTTTACTTTTCTGACTCTTCACATCCTCCAAGAGTTTATAAGGAGCACAGGTGTGGCGTACACACCATTGCAGTAACAGTGCTGTATGGGGTGGGGACAGGAAGGGGGACAAATGTGTCATCACTGCTAAGCTGCCGAGATGAGCCTTAGCACACTACAGGACACAGGCCGCACACCAGTACAACTCCGGAATGAAGGTGTCTTTGAGAGAGCAGGGTGAAAAAAGGCTGTACAGTAGACTCATGCTCATGTATTTATCCAAGGGCAACTTTGCCTCAGAGCACTGCCTGCAGAGGTTCCTCAGGGGGATCAACAAGGGGACTCTATAGGAAAAATCAGGGGTCCCCGATGGGTACCGGCCATCAGGGTCCCTTGTCCACAGCAAACAGATAGTTCTGCCTTGTCTTTCTATTGAAAACTCTTCCACTCATTCCATGAGATTATTATCTGCTAGCTGTATGGCAGGCATGAAATGGGATACATTATACATAATCACAAGCCCGTAATATCATGTTATAATGTCAGTTTTCATAGATGAGATGCCCGAGTGCAGAAAATGAGGCCACTAGTCAGACTGTCACAGAAACAGACATGTTTGGGACCCAAGCCCAGTGTCTCTGTAGCTCCCAAGTTCAGCCTCTTTCCTGCATCCCTCCCTGAGCAAGCATGTTGATTGGCTACAGCAAGATCAGTGTCTACAATGAACCAACGCTAAGGCTACATGCAACAGCTATGCCACAAGCCACCTACTGGCGGCTTTGGTGGTGTCACAGCAGATGCAACAAATGAAAGAGATGTAGGTAGGAAAGAAGGAGAGGGAGAGATGGCTCAGTGGTTAAGAGAGCTAGCTGCAGAAGCATGAGGACCCGAGTTAGCATCCCAGTACCCCCAGGAAATTACAGACATGGTTGCCCTTGTGCCTGTAGGGCCAGGGCTGTAGAAGGTGGAGACTGGGAGATTGCTGGGACTTGCTGGCTGCCAGCCTAAGTTCAGCAAGAGACCTTGTCTCAAGGGAATTGGGTAAAAAGTGATAAAACATAACATCAGACATCCTTCTCTGGCCTCTGCAGACATGAGTACACACACATGCACATATACATGTGTATATAACACACACACACACACACACACACGCACACGCACACACACAGAGGCACTACCACCACCACCACCAGCAGCAGCAGCAGTTATAATACCAAAGAGAAAATTCAGAGAGCTCTCTGGGTTAAGAGAGAAGTGACAGCACATTTAAGGATTCTGAGCTCCCAGCTGCCTTTCAGGGGAGACCACGCTATTCCCAGCCCCACCTCACCCAGCAGCGCAGGTCCCAGGAGCCTCCTGATGATAGACAGAGACAGGAAGAGATGTCCTAGAGCCCGCCGAACTATAAAAGTAGCAGCAAGAGAGGTCCCGAGAGGGCAGGGACTTGGAGATAATCAAGCTATTTATTTCCTCTGAGCCTTAACATCTCATCTCTGAGGAGATGGCTGCAGTGTGGGATGAAGCAGAGGCATTCATGAAATGATGTAGACCTCAGAGGTGAGCTTCATTCTCCATTTTGCTGATCCCCATATGGGTATTGCTTGAAGGTCCTGGAGCTCTATTCTGAGGTCACCATAGCAGTCCTTTGCTCTTCTCTGTGCACATAACAGCTGCATGTCCGTGCCTGTGCAGCTCACATTCCTCTCGGCCAACTGCCACCCTGTGCTGTTTAGTGCAGCCATCTCTCCTACTTCAAGGCTTCAGCACCTCGTCTGGTCTTCACTCTACAGCAGTCTGTCTTCTCCACTTCCCCTGTGTGAGTAGCACTTTAAAATGAAACAAGCTGTGCAGCAGAGAGATGCCTTTGGGAGTAGAGTCTGGTGGGCTACACACAGAGGAGACCTAGGTCCTCCCCTGGAGTCTGGAGTTGGAAGGAGACATGGCCTGGGTAGGTGGACAGACTTCCACAGCCTGCCCTGTGCACTGTGAGCTTCCTCCGGTGAGCTGGGTGACTTGACTGCTTTCCAGAAAAGATGGAGAAGGTGGACAGAGAGAAATGCAGTGAAAACACACACACACACACACACACACACACACACACACACACACACACACCCCAAAGAGAGATCTAACAATTACCATACACATGGATATAAACCACCCACTCACACTACATATGTATAGACATGTACATACTACACACACACACACACACACACACACCAAAGAGAGATCTAAAAATCACCATACACATGGATATAAACCACCCATCACACTACATATGCATACACACACTATAGATATGTACTTATACACATTACACATGCACACACTACATATATTACATAAACCACACATCCACAGCATACACACCACAGATAGATATACTACACATTTTGCATGCACACACCATACATAAATGCACAAATATAGCACATAGTCACACCACAAACCCATGTACACCTTTTAATATATTATAAACAATTATATTATAATAATATAATAAACACATACTTCTTTTCCTTTCTTTTCTCTCTGGTTCACGAAGAGTTAATGAGTTTCAAACCTCTCACCTGACCAGCAAAAGATCCTTGAGCCAGAGAAGAAACAAACCAGTGTTTATCAGCACAAATAGTAAGAGAGTTACAGAGTAAGAGACCAGTGCTTATTAAAGCACAAATCGTAAGAAACCAGTGCTTATTAAAGCACAAATAATAAGATTATAATACCAGCAATTATCAGTCTTTGTACTTCATCCAACACTGTGTTCCGCCCAGTAGCATTCCCCAAAGGCTGGGGCAAGCCCCTGGTAAAGCAAGGTTTGGCACTGTCCTTCCCCAGCCTGTTAGTCCAAACTATGTCTCAGTGAGCACCTCTGCCCCTCAGACTTCCAACTCAAACCTCGGGAGCTATGGATAGATCTGCTGCTCTCCTTGGGTCCCTTTAGGGAGGGCTGGGTGCAGCACAGCTGTGATGGCCAGACTTCACTACCATCCTGTTTCCCAGCATGCTCTGCGTTTGATGGCAGGTTGATGGAGAAGGGGAAAGATGGCTGTGGTTGTGATCTGGGTCGAGGCTCTGGGGAGTTGTCTGAGAATGGACCGTATAGGTTAATGTATTTGAATGTTTGTTTCCCCGGTGATCTACTGAAAGGATTAGGACCCCTGACCTTGTTGGAGGAGGTGTATCATTGGGGGTGCGTTTGAGGTCTCAGAAGCCCACAACAGGCCCAGTCTCTGCCTCTTGTCTGCAGATCAGGATGTAAACTCTCAGCTACCTGCCTGCATGCCTGGCTCCCTATCCCCCTGCCGTACTGATCTTGGACTAACCCTCGGAAACTGTAAGCAAGTCTCTAATTAAATGCTTTCTTATATAAGTTGTCTTGGTCATTGTGTCTATTTACAGCCAATAAAAGAATAACTACAACAGAGGCACTTCTGAACCGCCATTCGGACACTGATACCCTGGGAAGTTGGTCTTAGGCTGTGGCTAGCCTTCTCCCTTTGTGCTCTGGGATTTCTTCTCCTTTGACTCACAGACAGAGCTTTAACATATTCTCTACTCTGGTTCTGTTAGGTCTCCTTCCTCAGGAAGCCCCAGCCCTAATTTGCCACCACTACCTAGCAATATCAACACATTGTTGAAGTTGTCTGTCTGTCTGTCTGTCTGTCTTTCACTTCCTTCCCACACCATGCTTAGCATATAGCAGAACACTGTCTGACAGGGACTTGCCAAGGCTCAGACGTAGCCAGCTAGGCTTTTGCACAGCTCTGCACTCCTGGCAAAGGTACCTCCTGCAAAGGCCTCTTTGCCTGGGGCTTTATTATGCTGGTCTTTCTTCTGCAGATATCCCTGTAAGGTCACATCCAGAGGCTGGAGAACACCTTAAATATTACCACCCTCTTCAGCTTCTGGTGTACTTCTGCCAGGATCCCAGGATCCCTTCCCCTGCTTCCACTGCAAGCTTTAGGTGCCACAAAATGGCAGGAGGCCTTTGTTCAGTGAAGCAGGCAGGCAGGCAGGCAGGCAGGCAGGCACTAGAGCTGTAGCTGAGAGCTTACATCCCTCAGCACTGAGAAAATGCCTTGCTCTGTACAGATTCATCTGACCCTTGTCCAGGCCGTTCTGTCTTACAGGAAAGGGGAACAGTGGAAACCTGGGTGTTTCTGCTACCTTTTGCCTACACTGCTGCAACAGAGGGTCTGAGGCTAGATCAGCACCAGTCACATACTCTATAGGAATGTCTTAGACTACAGACCACGAGTCCTATAGTGCCTACAGCTGCAGTGAGGGGTTAGAAATTGGTCCATCACCAGTGGTGGTAGTTAACATTGACTGTCAGTTTGAGAAGATTTAGAATCACCTACAGCATGCTTCTGAGGGATTATCTTGATTAGGCTATTTGAGGTGGGAAAACCTATCTTAAGTTTGGGCAGAGGTATTCCTCTGGCTGCCCCCCTCCCCAGCATGAGTAAAAAAGGATAACACCATCTGAACTTCAGCATTTGTCATGTGACCAGCTCCCTCTTCAAACTCCCGACACCATGAGTTCTATACCATGCTGCACTGTATCCTGGAACTGATAAACCCCTTCTTCCTTCCATAGTGTCAGGAGCCATCATAGGAGAAGCTGATAACTAGCAGGTGATCTTCCTGAGAGTACCTTAGACTAACCTCTACAACAGACCTCTGGTAGGCAGGGCCCATGAGAAAATCATTTTAGGAAAGTTTCCTGCTATTAATATGCTTTTCCTGTTATTAAACATATATTACAATCACTAGGTATTAGCTCATCCTTTTGAGCAGATCTCTGCAGAGCTATGATGATGTACTGACTTGTAGTGATGCTATATAGACAAATAGATGATTTCTTAATTCTTAATGATGATCCTATAATAATTCCTAAAATTATATAAGTGTTTATTAAGCTCTTTTATAGGGAGACTGCTGTTAAGTCCTTTTTCTGATAGTCAAAACTGCAATGAGGCTGGGCAGTGGTGACTCACGCCTTTAATCCCAGCACTTGGGAGGCAGAGGCAGGTGGATTTCTGAGTTCAAGGCCAGCCTGGTCTACAGAGTGAGTTCCAGGACAGCCAGGGCTACACAGAGAAACCCTGTCTCAAAAAACAAAAAAGCAAAAGCAAAAACAAAAACAAAAACAAACAAAAAAAAACTGCAATGAGAACTCTGCCAGCCTTCCAAGTGTCACCAGTTAATTGCTTCTAGATAGTAACCAGACTCAGAGCATATTCTAAGAGGTTGTAAAACCATTAACCAAAGGTCATAAAAAGGGAACTAACGATTTATTATAGGTGTTAGGACAGAAGATACAATATTGACTGGGTTTATCTATGCAAACCTTCACTAATAACTTAGTTATGGTTTTTAACTCTCAGTGAACCTGTGCAGCTGTGACAGGGATGAATGTTTAGCCAGATAATCACACCTAATGGATATGCACGTAAACATTCGCTGTTGTAAACTTCTTACTCAGTTTATGACTTGAATTTATGTGTAAACCTGTGATGAACGTTTTACCATGTGACCATGTATTCTGAAAGATGTATAAGTGCTGAGGACAAAGAGAAGAGTCAGAACTGAGCTGAGGAGAAAAATTTTCCCCCTGCCCCACTTAGGATCTTTCTGCTTTCCCCCTTTTTCTTAGAGAGCTTTCATAGGTAATTTTTTACAACTTAGTAATAAACTCTATAACCACTTCTCTAAGTGTCCTATTTTCTTCCTGGGACTTCTGACTAGCAGGCTGAAAGTTAGAGCTGTGCAGTTCCTGCTGAGATAGAACAAAGGCCATGTTACTTAATCCCCAGCTTTTGGGCTACAGGTGTCAATCACCTAAGCCAACAGCTTTTTACCCTCAGAAAGAGCAAGAAAGTTTTTAGGACTCTTTAGAAGTTATCATCAGAATTTCAGTATAGTTAGAGAGCTAAAATGTCTGGGGACCCTCAGTCTTTAAAGTCACACCAGAGTCCTATCTGTGCCCCATCTCTACCCTCTCCAGGCCAGGAGACTCCCAGCACCATAGTTTCTCTTGTCAAGGTGTTTAATCACCTCAACAGAAAAGTAACCCAGACACCAGTCACACACTATGCTTTAGTAACAGTACAGGCCACGGGTACCATGGTGGCCCTGTGAGATTATCATGGAGCTGGAAACCGCTTTTGCCCATTGACAGATGTTGTGGCCGTCATAACTGTGATAAGAATCCTAAGTCAATGGGCACTCGCAGTTTGTGGTAGACCCACTGCGAGCTTAAGTGTACAGACTCTACCAGTACGGTCACATACGATAATACAGCATGCTGCCGTTTGCAGATTCCCTAATGCTGACTCTCTGCTGTTATCTGGAGTGCTTTCCTTCGGCTTATGAAAAATGTTCACAATAGAACAGCAGTGCTGTGTGGCAGCAGGGATTACGGTGTCACTGTCCCCTGCTATACTGGGCACTGAACATGGGGCTGTGGGCCTGCTAGGCAAGCACCCTACGACTCAGTCACAGCCCTCTCTTTGTTGTTTATTTTTAGTCAAGGTCTCGCTAAGTTGTCCCGGCTAGCCTCATGCTCACTTTGTAGTCCAGGAAGACTTTAGTGTTCTCTCTGCCTTGACTACCTGAATAACTGCAATAACAGGGTTATGGTACCACCCTTGCCAGTACCACAACCCTTAATTCTGTTGTTTCTTTTTGTTTGGTTTAAATATTTATTTTACTTAAAACATTTCCATGAGATATAGGTTGAGGTTTGATCATATTCTTCCACTTCCTCTAATTCTCCCAAAACCAATCCATTTAAATGATCATTAAATATTCATTCTCTCTCTCTCTCTCTCTCTCTCTCTCTCTCTCTCTCACTCAAAAGTCCAGATAGGAAAACAACAAACAAAAAACCAAAACAGGCAAATTAATTAAAAAGAAAGAAAAGAAAATCAGTAAGACAAAAAAAACCCAAACAAACAAAACAAACAACACAAAGTAAAACGTGTATACACACATACACACAATAAAAAAAAACAATCAACACAAAGTAAAACGTGTATACACACATACACACAATAAAAAAAAACAACAACCAAGCCTGTAGAGTCTGTTTTGTGTTAACCAACTACTCCTGGGCATGGTACCTGCCCTGGAGTGTGGTTGATATACACAGTAACATTACATTGGAGGAAACTGATTTTCTCTTTCCAAGCAGGTATAAAAAAAGATTTACTTTTTAAATTAATGCACATCTGTGTATACAGACATGTTCCCATTGACACTTGCAGAGGCCAGAAAAGGATACAGGATCCTCTGGAGCTGAAGTTATCAGAGGTTGTAAACCAAGCAATATCGGTGCTGGGAACCACACTCTGGTTGTTTGTAAGTGCAGATGGTATTGATAAATGCCAAGCCATGTCTCCCACCCTTTAATGTTGGGCTATTCTGTTTACCACAATGCTAGCTAGAAGCTAGAAGCATATATTTTTCTCAACCTATGTTAATAGCAGTTCAACCTCCCCTCTAGCCCACCACCCACCAGAGGCAGTGGGAAAGAAGGGTTATTAGGATATGGGGGAAGTGGACCTGTTTAGAAATGGTTCTTTTGGGGGTGATGCCAATCTTCACTGTTCTCAGTCCAGTCCACTAGCAAACACCAAACATGAACCAGCAGCTGCAGTCCAAACCACTCAGCAAACACTGCACATCCATCAGCAAGGGTAGTTCAATCCAGAAGAAACCACACCAGCTCGAGTCCACAGAAGCAGCAAGAAGCTGCAGGAACCTCGTGGAAAGTTCTTGGGTGAGTCTCTCTCTCTATGAAATCACCACAAGTGAAGCTCAGCAATGCAATGTAAGATAAAAGAATGAATATACGTGTGTCATCAGCTAAGACTAGCAAGGCAGAGTAAGGCAAATCGATGCTAAACTGATCGCTGCTCCATCTCCCCACTGTCTATGGGGTCATATTTATATTCCTTCTAAACATCACTGTCCTTTCACGTGTCTGCTATAGCAAAATATCGTTTCACCTGTGTCTGCTTCAGCAAAACATCCTTTTACCTATGTGGCCCAGCAAAACATTATGTGACATAACTGACTTTCTACAGCCAGAAGTTTTCGTGTCCGTCTCCACCTCTCTAGCACCAGGATCACAAGCACATACACCATCCCCAGTATTTGTACATGAGATGGAAGGTTTTGAATCAGCTGTCTACATTCACATGCTAGGAAACCAGAAGAGTAGCAAGTGAATCTGAAGGAGGAGGGATACAGAAAACAATAAAGGTGAGAAAGAGGTCAGCCAAACTGGGGCTTGGAAGATGGCTGCAGGGGTCAACTGCTTGCTGCACAAGCACGGGAATGGGAATGCAGAACACACAACGTCGGGCAGCATGTGCCTGCAACCCCAGTGGTGGGAAAAGGAGACAGGCGGTTCCTTGGGGCTCTCCATCAATAAGACCTGGGTCCAGTGAGAAACGCTGTCTCAGTAAGGTAGCAAGAGATAGAAGAATCACATGACATCAACCTCCGGCCTCCATGTGTGCCTGCAGAACCATGTACACGCAAACATATCTTCATACAACAGCCCCACCAAAGACATCCGTGAAATTAAAAACAACAAAGGAAAAGGTTTGCTTTCATCTGGAAATGTGCTACTGTAGAAGCTTCCTAAAATACACACACACACACACACACACACACACACACACACACACACAGAGGCATGCATGCATGCACAGTTAACCTGCAGGGAGGGTAAATACCCTCAAACTAGATACCACTTGCTAGCAAATAAAGACCTTGGTACTAGGAATGGATTACATAATTCTTTTTAGTTGTTGGCCAGTGAGGTTCTGTGGTGGTTTGAATAAGAATGCCCCACCCCAAAGCTTATATATTTGAATAGCTAGTCACAAGGAAGTGGCACTCCATGAAAGGTTTAGACAGATTAGAGGTGTGGCTTTGTTGGAGTAGGTGTGGCCTTGTTGAAGGAGGTGTGTCACTGGGGGTGGACTTTGAGATTTCAAAAGCCCATGCTTTGTCCAGGTTCTTTCTCTCGGCCTGCAGATCAGGATGTAGCTCTCAACTACTTCTCCAAGACTATGCCTGCCATGCCTGCCACCATGATGATAATGGACCGCTCTGGATTAAATTAATTAAATGCTTTCCTTTATAAGAGTTGCTATGGTCATGGTGTCTCCTCGCAGCAGTGGAACAGTGACTAAGACAAGTCCCATGGACTCCCAAACATTGCTCTTGGTTACCTTGACAATAGGACTGAAGACCTCACATGCTTGAGTCATAACATGGAAGCCAAGTGGGTATTGACCTGGAAGCTTCCTCCCTACTGACTAGCTTTCAGGGTGCTGGCAGATGCAGTCATGCTACTGGAGGAGGAGAGCAGTCATTGGTCTCACCCACTGTGAACACTATGAGCTATAACAATGACTGGCCTGGCTAGAGATGCCAACTGATGTAATAATGGCATGGACGTTATGTGAGTATCAATGCTTTCTGATCAAACTTAAGGTTCACTCCATGATGAGATGGAACCCATACCTGACACAATTAATAGAGTCAAGAAACCACGGTTAGACAAGTCATAGACCCTAGGGGGAGAATCTACAATTATTAATGTGCTAAATGGACATAGTATTAAAATGATTCCTAATAATTTATTACTACACCCTTAGATCAGTAATCTCTCAACCCTCATCAGAGAAGCTCCTTGTAGCTGGCAGTTAACATGGAGACCCACATCTGGTCAATGCGTATAAAAGAAAAGCATTGAAGCATTCAGCCTTAAGGTTTAGGAGTCTTTGCAGAAGAGTGGGTAGAGAGATTTAAAGAGCCAGATGTGGCAGATGAGTTCAGAGAAACAGTGATTTCTGAACTCAACAGGGAAGTTGCACATATGAATTCACTGTGACTATGACATACAAGACCTTTGTAAGCTCAAGGCAGAAAAAAAAAATCCCCAATATGGAGAGGAGGAGATGGAAACCAAGTTCCATCCCTGGCTCACTGGCATTTGACATGGCAGTTGAGTTACTGGCATTTGAGAGGCTGATGGGAGAGGGAAAGTCTATTTTCTTCGATGGTATGACCCCTTGCAGACAGACAACACTCCCAGAGTTTTGTGGAAGTTGTGCCTGTAATAAAGGCACTAGAGGGGTAGAGACAGGGGGATTATGAATACAAGTTCAGCATTGCCACATGAGACCCTGACACAAAGACCACCAGATCCTTGTCTGCAGCCCTCAGGTAAGGGCCTCTTTGTTCCTGGCTGTGCCTATTCTGTCCTGGGTTCTAGACTCAGGTCCACCCAAAACACAGAAGCACAGATCCTGAGGCCTTCTAAGCACATGACCTGTAGCGTCTTTTGGCTTTGTGTCCTGAATGGCTGGTGATCTCTCTGTACAGAACAGTAGTTGGAGGACATTTTCTTGTCAAGTGAAAAATACAGAGAATCCAGTTTGAGTTGCTTCTGTTTGTCTAGAGCGAAAAATCAATAAATAATCTCATGCCTACCAGGAGAGGATATCCAGATGGGTGGGTTTTCTGTGCTTATAGTGGGACTCCAGTTGTAACTTCAGTGGACCTACAAGCTTCCTCTGAGTGACTGTATGTTTATACATCCGCAAGTCAGAAAGGCTTCTTCCTCTCTGAGTGTAGCGTGGAGCAATTTCCTCACTCCAGGTAGTGTTGCCACATTTGCTACCAAATCCCTCACACTGATCCAAGTGGAACGGAGATAAGTAGGCACTCGGGCAAAATGAATATTCTTAAAATTACCAGGAATTAAAGATATCGAACCTCAAATGATTAAGCAGGGGAAGCAAAAAAAAAAAAAAAAAAAAAAAAAAAAAAAAAAAAACTAAACAAAACAAAAAACCTGAGAAAATCTTGCAAGAAATAACTTGAAATTTTGAGTGAGTCGTGGTCACATAGTTTACTTAAAATGTTGATAAATGAGACTAGCTTAATGTTCAGTTTAATAAATGCTCGCAGCCATTGTAAAGAAGGTTGTGTGTATGTGTGTGCACAGTGTATGTGTGTACACATGTGTGTGCATGTGGAGGCCCAAGGTTGATGGTGGTTCTCTTCCACGGTTGCTCTTTACCTTTCTTTTCTGGATAAGGTCTTTCACTGAATCTGTCCCCCAGATGCCTAGACTGTCTGACAAGCTAACGTTAGGGAGTGTGTGGGATGGTTTTATGTCAACTTAACACAAACGAGGGTCATCAAAGAGAAGGTACCTCAACTGAGAGAATGCCTCCATAAGAGTCAGCTGTAGGCAAGCCTGTAGGGAATTTTCTTAATTAGTGACTGATGGGGAAGGGGCTATCCCATTGTGGGTGATGTCATCCCTGGGCTAGTGGTCCTGGGTTCTATAAGAAAGCAGGCTGAGCAAGCCATGGGGAGCAAGCCAGTAAGCAGCATCCCTCCATGGCCAGTCTCTGCATCAGCTCCCGCCTCCAGG
This sequence comes from Uromys caudimaculatus, assembly GCA_028551405.1. Lineage (NCBI taxonomy): Eukaryota > Metazoa > Chordata > Mammalia > Rodentia > Muridae > Uromys > Uromys caudimaculatus. The sequence continues at coordinate 8,858,221 of CM052709.1, forward strand.
TTCCTCCTTGTGTGAGTTCCTATCCTGACTTCCTTTTATGATGAGTTGTGCTGTGGAAGTTTAAGCCAAATAAACCCTCTCCTCCCCAACTTGCTCTGGTCATGGTGTTTCATAGTGGCAGTAGAAACTCTAAGTCAGGTATTCACCTGTCTCTCCCTGCTTCCAGTGTTGGGGTTACAGGTATGTGCCACTACACCTGACTTTTCCAGGGGTTTTGGGGATTTGAACTCAGGGCTTCAAGTTTGTGCATCCACCTCTTCTCTGATTTATTAATAATGAACATATTTATAGATTTTTTATTCTGTGTGCATATGTCATTCTTAGTTATGTGGGCTTTCTGATAGAATAAGCTTAAGATTATAAAATGAACATTTACATTTAATCAAATCTAGTCATCACCCTGGCGAATCCCCCACTGTGAGGTAGAGAGACAACTCGGAAGATAATTTCCATAATTTTCAAGTAAATTAAAGCTCTGTGCTGACTAATGGATACTGAACTAATGCCATGGTCATTTCAAAGATAAAATCCCGAGCTGCTAATTATGAGCCATCTTTTTTCCCATACACTCTCCACTGTCTGAGTGTTACAGACAGGTTGTATGATAAGTTGGCTAATAAATGTCTTTTTTTTTTTTAGTTTGAGATGTACTGTGACATCTGTAGAATGATGAAAGCCATAGGTCTCTCTGAAGGGAATTGTTTTTTATGCTCTTAGCTGCCTATGGCTTGAGGAGTATTTATTTATTCATCATTTATTAGACAGGCTGTCACTGATGCTACCTGGGCTGGTCTTGAACTTGATATCATCTTCTTCCTTCAGCCTCCTAAGTGCTGGGGTTCCAGGTGTTTACCATCACGGGCAGCTTAAGGAGTTTTTAAATAATGTTTTGAAAAAATTAATAAAATACTTTAATATTATTTATTCATTAAATTAAATGTTTATAAAATTAAATAGTATTTAATTAATAAATATACTTTATTTAATAAATACTATATTTAGTATTGAATACTATACTGGTTAAAAATGAAAGCATTTGGCTTTCACTCTGATAAGGTAGGTTCTTCTGTTCCTAATAAGTTGTGGTCAACTGCTATTACTCTGTCTAATAATTCACACACCAGAAAGTCTGCGTCACAGTCATCCCTGGCTTTATGTTATCGTGTTATGCTCTTTAGAATTAAAACAAACAAACAAAAGTAACTCCAGAAGTCCACTACTGAGGAAAGAGTTGAGATCCTTTATAATCATGTTTATTTAAAATACTCTGTCACCAAGTTGGTAAAGTAGGCAGACAGGTGATGTCTTGGTAAGTAACTGTGGGTGCTGCATAAGCATGAAGTTCCAAGTTTGAATCACCCAAGCACTTATATAAAATGCTGTGCATGAGCCTAACTTACCTGGGTGGCAGAGACAGGAGCATCAAGGCGTTTCATTGGCTGCCAGCCTAGGTATTGGTACATTGAGAGATCCTGTCTCAAGGGAATCAGGCAGAGAGCTAGAACAGGATGCCTGACATCTTCCTCAGCCTCTGTATGTGCAGAGGTGCACACATTGACATACACAACCATACATGTGACACTGGAAGCTAAGAGGCACTTAGCTTTTCCTGGGCTGAAGCCATAGGGGTAAAGCAACAGCAATATTTCATGCCTGGTGACATGAAGGTGCATGGTGATGTCACTTGCCAGAGCCCTGGTGCTGCTGTGTGTTGCATTAAAGGAATGGTGTCCTCAGTCCTCATGCCACTGACGTGCAAAATACTGGCGGGGTCTCAGCTTGGCCTCTTTAAGCATGAATCTAGCTTTTGACCCGTCAGTGGGCTACCATACTCACGTCCCATCATTTCTCTACAGATGCGATAGCACATGGCTGCTCTGCCTCACTCCATCCTCGTGAAATCTGTGGCTGCCCCTCGCATTATCTTGGTGTGTTCTGAGCATGTATGTGCTCACATACTCATGATAGAACCTTATATTTGAAAATTATCACCATATTAGTTATTATAGAAAAATACTCTGACCAAGGCAACATAAGAAAAAAAAGTTTTGGGTTTTTTTGTTTGTTTGTTTGTTTTGTTTGTTTGCTTGTTTGATTACAGTTCCAGATAGAATTCACCATAGCCACATCCAGGGAAAGGATGGCAGCAGGGTGAGAAGTTGACTCACTATACACAGGAATCAGAGAAAGGGGGGGGGAGGGAGGGGAGGAGGGGGGAAGGGGAGGGGGAGAAGAGGAGAGAGAGAAAACAGGAAGTGGAGTAAGGTTATAAAACCCTCAATGACATACTTTCAGCAAGATTACACATCCTAAAAGCTCCAAAAACCTTCCCAAGCAAGATCGGGGATCAAGGGTTTAAACCTACGAGGCAATGAGGGTCTCTCTCTAGCTGCTCCAGTCACTAAGGAGGTCCTTAGAGCCACCTGCCCTCTTTCATACGCAGTTCATAGTACAGTTTTGTTGTTGTTTGTCTCATCCTGATGCTTCAGCCGCCAGCCTGAATGTTTATTCTTCAGCAAGAAGATGGGCTCGGAGCCAGAAAGGATCCTGCCAGGTGTGTTCAGGCGGCGGCTTCCTTAGAGGCCAGGAACTGGAGAGTCCTAGTGGGAAAGTGATGGCTGCAAGCTGGATGGGGCTGAGCAAGAATTAAAGAGAACCAAATGAGAGGGTTGTGGAGGGGATGGCTCAGGGTGTAAGGGCATTTGTTGTGTAAGCACGGAGTCCTCGGTTCAGTTCCCTGGCCCTCAAGCAAGCAAACAAAACCAGGCAGGGCACCGTGCAAGGGCTTACTCCACCCTCCTAGCTTGAGATTCAGTGAGAGACCCTGACTCAAAGGAGTAGGAAAGAGAGCAGTAGTCCTCTGGCCTGGGCGTGTGTGCCCGTGCGCACACACACAAGCTTACACACGCACCCCACCCCTGTGTACGCACACAAAGAAAACCAATGTGCTTAGGAAGGATGACCCTGGTTTTTATTTGGAACACTGCTGACATTTTAATGCAGTCTATCTGAATTCACAAAGAGCTCCTTCTAAAAAATAAATGATCTTTAACTCACCAACAGCCATTTAGACCTCGCTTTTGGAAACTGAAACCAAACATTTGTATGTGTGATACATTTGTCTCCTTTCTTTACTACCCTAGACCGACCCTAGAATTTGAGAACTCTTCTTGGCTATTCTTACTTTCGTGGGAATATAATTACAGGTTTAGTAAGAGATCTGTCCTTCCTCACGAGCCCTCACGCCTCTCCAAGAACCTGTATGTAGTTAACGGTAGCTGTGGGAAGGAGAGACATTTCCTTCGGTGGTATAGCCACTGGTAAGATGCTCATATTGTGTTCACGATTCATTATCCATACTCCTGCAAGCAACTTTAAACTCATCAGATCACACACACACACACACACACACACACACACACACACACACACACACACATGGATGTAGAAGGAAGGCTAACTAGGAAGGGGAATGGTGGGAGTAGGAAGTGAACGAAAGGGTAATGGGATGGATATGCCTGGGACATTGTCCACGTGCATGAAAGTGTCATAATGGAGCCCATCATGTTGGATGATTTATACACGGTGAACAAGTCGTCTAAAAATAGCCTGTTCTTCCTGTTAGGAGGGCAACTATTGGAGATGCTGATTACACAGCCTAGGCTGGAGCAGCATGCTTAAGAAAGATGCTCTGATAAAGAAAAGCACCCAAGCAGCTGTAAACCACTAACAGCAGCCTTTATGGCGGGGCATTTACAAAGGGGCCCTGAAAAGCTGACCTCTCTCCTGGCTCACAGGTCCCCAGCTTTGCAGACTAGAAGGGAAAGTTGCTCTTTCTAGCAGGCTCGGGAAGCTTAGTGTATTTGAGAAACATCAAGAAATGAAGAATTCTGGCCTTGAGGTGGCTCCGCTGGTAAAGGTGTGTCTACTGCCAGATCTGAAAGCCTGGCTTTGACTCCTGGGTTCCACAGGGTGGAAGGAGAGAAAAGACTCCCTCAAGTTTATTCTCTAACCTCTGCATGTGTGCCATGGGAAGTGCATGCAGGTGCAAACACACAAAGTAATAAATAAGTACATAAATAAATAAATAAATAAATAAAATATTTAAAAGTAAAGTTTAGATACTCAGAACTTAGATATCAAAAGCAAAAGCAAATGAAATCCACAAAAAATGTACAGGCACTACAGTTGGTATCTGGTGAAGGGTTCTCGGCTCGGCTTCCCACCCCTCAGATACCTGTAAATGGGAAGATCCCATATTGTCAAGATTTTATTTTTTCCTAGATTCTCCTACAAATTCAACACAAACTGCTTCATGGGGTAACTAAAACTATACATGAAAATATTTTAAAAGATACAGAAACACTCAAATAATATTGAATAAGAGCAAACTGGTGAACCATGCTCCCACGGAGCTTTTGTAAAAGGTATTGTATCGATTACCTTTCTGCTGTGGTGACAAAATACTATTAACAAAGTCCTGGTTGTCCTGGAACTCACTCTGTAGACCAGGCTGGCCTCGAACTCAGAAATCCACCTGCCTCTGCCTCCCAAGTGCTGGGATTAAAGGCATGCACCACTACTGCCCAGCGAGAGATCATGTCGTAACCACACAGGGATCAGAGGGAGTAAGCAGGAAGGGAGAGAAGGCTATACACTCTCAAAGCCCACCTCAGTGACATACATCCTCCTTCAAGGTTCCAAAAGTTTCTCAACTGATCCAAACAGCTCCACCAACTGGAGACCAAGTGTTCAAATACGGGAGCCCATGGGGGACACTTTTCATTCAAACCACAACAGGTGCAAAAGGAAGCAATGCAGAATGATGATCTCATCCTTTCTGATATGGTTTCGATGAAGCACAGGCTGCCCTCAAATTCTCAGTCCTATAGCCTCCACCTCCTGTGTGCTAGGGTACAGATGTTTGCAGCCACACCCAGCTGTGCTGGGATCTCCTTGAGGACAAGAAATGCTTCTATCATCATCTCTAGTGTCTATAGCGTGCCCAGAGCAAGTATCAATACCACCACGGATGTGTCAGCAAGCAAGGGCAGGCATGCAGCTGACGCCTGCAGAATAAAAACATGAAGGAAGTGTGAGTTCTCCCCTCAGAAGTCACACAACACAAGCCAGGCGAAAGCCCAGGAAGTGAGCCACCCAACCTGCCCAGCCCTGGCTGAGAACCATGTTCATCGGATGTCACATCCAGGGCAGGAATGGGGAAGCTAAGACCTAGTGACAGCTGAGGGCTCTGGAAGCTACAGGGCTCGGGGTAGGGATGGGGGAGGGGAGGAGGGAGGCAAAGGGGGGCGGTGGAAATTCCACCCTCTAATCTATACTTCTCATTGCTAATACTGTCTGCACTTGCTTCTCAGTTGCAAATCTAAGCCCTGGTACTCTTCTTGCTGCTCTTTCTGGGAACTTTCCAAACCACTTGGCAAGAATATAGTTGAGTGTGGTGGATGCTTTTTGTTTTTGAGACACAGCCTTATGTAACCCAGGTTTGTCTCAAATCTAACCATACTTAGCTTCTATGGTGCTGGGGTGTGGTGCCAGGCTTCCTGCATGGCATGTTAGGCGAGCATTTTACCCGCTGAGCTATAGCCCAGTCCCAGTAATAATTCAGCTAAGGATTAGCTAGGAATACCTTCCTAGCAGTCATCTTTCTTAAGAGATAAGTTCAATTCTCAAGCACAGGCGTTGTTACAGAGCCATATGACCGAACAGAAAACAGCATGCTACAAATACCAGCTCCATGGGAGTGTCCAGCTCAGAAAGACACCTCTAATCTCAGACATGGGGCTTCACAGAGTTTACTACCAAAGATTCATGGTGGCTTGAAAGTGTAATGTCTCTCTCACATTATAGACAGTCAATGGCTTGTGGAATTATTCTGAATTGTATAGAGTCTTTGGGGAAGTGGAAAATGGCCAGAGGAAGTAGTTCCTTAGGTGTTGGGGAGCTGTGAGGGTTATCCCCAGCTACTGTTTGCAACCTGCTTGCTCCCTGGCCAGCTGTGGTGTGAGGAGGCTCAGACACACACTTCAGTGCCATTGACTCCAACATGCCTTCCCACCAGAACACCCGTGTGACGCTATCACCCAAACGACCCTTCAGGTTGCTTCTATCCAGTGTGCCGGCAGAGAAAGTAACTAATACAGCATCAGGCATTTTAGTTTTAAAATCATTTATAATTCATTTGAATTTTTCTCTACTCTTGATACTATAGAAAGCCAGTGACCAAATGGATGTCATACTGAAGGAACCAGGTCAGGCCAGTGTTAACTATAGTGGGTGGGTGAGTGGGGAATGGGAATTCATCTGCTTAGTTTGAGAGGGCACCGACAACCAGGTCTTGCTTAAGGTCAATCTTGATGCTGTCCACCCTCCTTCCATACAAAAACTGAAAGGGGAGGAATCATGAACCTCTGCCTGAGGGACTGTAGGCAGCTAGAAGGATAGAAGACATTTTTTTTTCCAGTGCTATAAGGTACCCATAACCCTCTACCTAAGATCCTATAAGCAACCCCAATGGAAGACACACACACACACACACACACACACACACACACACACACAGAGGGGGAAAGAGAGAGAGAGAGAGAGAGAGAGAGAGAGAGAGAGAGAGAAGAGAGAGAGAGAGAGAGAGAGAGAGAGAAAGAGAGAGAGAGAGAGCCTGTCTCCTTCATCCTGATAGTGTATTTCTCCTCCTCCTCAGTTGACACATAAACACAGACTGGTGATTTGAAGTTCTGTTTTGCTGTAACTGCTAAAATTTCATAACCCTGGAGAATGTGTGAGCTGCCAAAACACTATTCCAAAGTGCCCACTGGTCCTGCTCCACACCCAGCACACACACACCACAACACATCACACCAATTCAGGCCTGAAACAGCTCGGACATGGCAAGTCACCATCTTCCTCTAATCCTGTTCAGGACCCGAAACACCTTAATCTCTGCTTCCTTCGTAGTGCTCCTCCAGAGCAGTCTTTCCCCAGCTCGACACCTCATCTGAGATGGAAATCTATAGGGAGTTACTGAAGGGCTTGTTTTCTCAGTTCTCTGCAAGGATGGCACACACACTGTAGGCGGGAAGTAAATGAATCCACCGAGTTCTGTGCCTGTCTGCGTGCACACACACTGTAGGCGGGAAGTAAATGAATCCACCGAGTTCTGTGCTGTCTGCGTGATTGGAGCAGCTCTGCCTAGGAATCGAGGTGAGAGGCACCGGCACTGCCACATTTTCACACAAATCCACAGCGTACATAGAAGGACCTTCTAAGTTTAGCGGCACTCCTGGTTAGGCAAGGCTTTACCACCATAGCAGGGAACAGAGGGGTGGAGGACGGTAGTGGAGCAGGAAGGATGTGGACATGCCTGGAACCTCCCTCCCCAGCACCTCTGGATGCTGTCCAAGGATGCTGTCCGTCTTGTCTGTATATAAGATATTTAATCAATCAATCAATGTGTGGATCTGAATGTATGTATCATGAAGAGAATTGTATAATAGATCAGTTACGAATAAAGCTACAGATAGAAATAGGATTGAAAAATAGTCATTTCTGAAGCTTAGTGTAAGTTCGATAGAATTTGTGGTAATTCAGTGTCAGCTAGTAATTATATATTCTGCATTAGAGTAAAAAATAATAGCGGGGTAGAAGGCTTATAATAAATGAAAATTTAATTGACGTTGTAGTGTATAAGGGAAAGTTAAAATATTTAGTTAGATTAGGTATAGAGATAAAGATTGGTATTATATGTAGAATAAATATTATAATAATTGAGGATGTAACTATATTTATTGCTTTTATTTGAAGTTGCACCAAGGTTTTTGGTTCCTAAGACCAATGGATTACTTCTATCCTATAAAAGGAAGAAAACCATGTGTTTAAACATGGGGGCATGCATTAGCAGCTCTTGCATGCTTTCTTGGTAAATAAGGAGGATTATTTCCTGTTATTAGATTCACACTCTAATGTTTTTTGTAAACTATATTTACATAGTGTTAAGCCTGTAAGAAGTTTAGGATTAATAGTTAGTAAAATAAGTGGAATAATATGAAGGTCTATGAGTGTAAGTTCTCATGTATGTGAAGGTTGTAAGTTATTTATATGATTAGTTACTTTGCCTTGCTGGGTTGAAGCAATACCTTTCCAGATACCTCAGCGGTCCTGTGCCGTGTGGGGATCTGACATTTGCTGAGTCTGAAACAACCCTGAATAATGTTGCTCTCTACTCTGTGGTCACATATTGTGGGACAGCTCAGAACCACTCGAGAAGCAGCCCTGTGTAGTGTGTTACCTTGTGCCCCACTCTGGACCTTTAGGTAGACATCACCACTGTCTCTGGGATTCATCAACCTGCCCCAGTGCCCTGGGCTGGACTTGGGGGTCTTTGGATCTCAGGCTGCTTAAAATACGCTTGCCACCTCTGCTACCCGGTTCTGTCTTATTGGTACACAAATCCTGGGACAGAAAGAAAAAGGAAGGGGGCACAGGGCGTTCAAGTCATGGGGTCATCAAAAAGGAGTCTGGGCTGGGTTTGCAGTTCTAGAGGTCAGAGGAAGTATACCTTCCTACTCCAAAAGACAAGGTAAAGACAAGAGAAAAGGCTGTTTGCGGGATTAATTAAAGTATCTCTGAGGGTATTATCTACCTTGGTACTCAAAAAGGTTCTACTTAAGTTCAAAAGGAAGAGAAATAGTCTCTGGGGGGAGTCATCAAGGGATTGGAGCCATCATAGTAGAAACTGAACCGTGCAGCTGAAGACAGCAGTTGGAGTATCAGACTTTTCTGAATGTCATGTGTCTGTTTTGAAGGAGGGAGGGAGGGAGGGGGAGGGGGGAGAAAAGAGGTGGGAGTGTTTTGGAATACTAAAAACAAAAGTCTGTAAGTATTTCCTTCTCTTTTCCAAATCTACTATCAAATGAGGCTCATGTGCCTCAGGGCCCCGCCACTCTGGTGGAGCGACTTTTATGGTACCTCTTCTCAACATAGTCCTTGCTCCATCCTGGGGGTAGGTGTGTGTGTGGGGGTCGGGGGTCGGGGTTGCTGCCTGCATGGTCCCCTCGCTCCTGTCTGTCTGGCTTTGAGGCACACTTCATTCTCATCCCTGCCTCTGGGTGAGGTCTGCAGCATTCTCAGGCTGAGCATTGCAGAGCAAGAAATAACGGGGCGCACTCCCTCCCTGATTTCCCAGCAGCAACTGTCTTCCTTCACAGCACTCACTGAGGGCTCCAACGCCCGAAATATAAAGAAACCAACCCAACAATTAACCAAAGATAGATGATCACTACCCATCAAGTCGCTCCTGACTTTCTCACTCCAAACTCTTCCTCCCTGTCGGCACCCAGAATTCTGTCCTTCCCCGGGAGCACTAGGGGGCACACTGTACAGGGAGACCAGAGAATCCCACGCCTCCATTTGAGACTCAGACCCACACACTCCCCAGCCGGGGGTAGGGGTAAGCCCACACTGAAAGGGGACAAGAGGCTACAGACAGTCAAGAAGCGGTCTAGACGAACCAACTTCCAGTCTCACTTTAAGCACCCCTTTTAGTAGCTGCAGCAGGGATGTGGCAAACAAGTAGTCCCCTGCTAATTAGCTGGTCGGAGATGGGGTAGGTAGGTGGTCGGGTAGCTCAAGGCAAAAGGCGGCAGAAGGGCAAGCCGTGGGGAGGTGGGGGTGGATGAGGATATGGGAGGGGAAGCTGCGAAGGGCGAAGGGAGGCTGCGGTGAGGCCAGGGAGTGCGGGAGAGCAGGTGGCTCCCTTACCCGCGGAGGCCGAGCGCAGGCTCTCCAGGCTCCGGGAGCGCGGAGGGGCGCCGCGCATGCCCGCCGCGCGGCCGCCACACACCACGCCGCTGCTGTCCGAGTCGGACCCGGGAGACACCCCGGTGCTGCTGCTGCTGCTGCTTGTGCCCAGATCGCCGCTGGTAGGGCCACTGGACTCGCTTGGGCAGCGCGGCGCCCCGGGGCAAGCGGCTCCGAGCTCCAGCCACAGGCCGGCGGGGTCGCGGGCAGCATCCCCGCCGCACGACCGTAGCTCCGGGTCCCCCGACATCGCGGGGCTCCTCCGAGCGGGCTCCCCGCGGGCCCCCCGGCGCGGGCACGGGACCCCGTCTGGACGCTGCCGGGCGGCCACCCGGCAGGGCGCAGAGCGCGTGGGCCCCGCTGCGGGTCGCCGGCCGGGCGGCGCGCTCTCGCCCGCGCGCACGCAGACCTGGGGCGCGGACGCGGGCCCCGGGCCGCCCTGGGTCCTCACCGCGGCCTCTGGCGTCGGTGAGCGGGCATCAGGGAGGAGAATGCGCCCTGCTACGGAGCGGGCGAACAAGCGCGAGAGATGCTCGCTCCTCAAGGGCTAAGACAGCCCCCTCCCCCGCCGAAGTGCAATCAAAGGGCCCCAGCAGACGACACCTGGGACACCCCCCCACCCCCCCGCAGTCACCCATGCTGGCCTGGGGACGCACTGGCTGGGCGCGCCCTCGTGCACAGGTGAGCGGTGACCGAGGCCCTCTTGACCGCAGTGGTGCCACGAATGAACAGACCCTTTAAAATAGTGTCACGGTTCATGCCAAATACTTTGACCACACAGGAGCAAAATACAGTGACAAACAAAAAACGGAGACTATGGCAGGTGACAAGGAGCCAAGGATTACTTGTCCTTTCTGAGAAGGATGTCAGTTGCGTTTTCCCAGACACTACTCTAGGGCCTTGTGTGGGTTCTTGGAATATACCAGGAGGATGGCGATAACTAATTACAAAATCAGAGGCAAGATGATGGGGACACTTGGTCTCACCTGGAGCCTGAGAGGTGTGAGGGGACGTCCCGATAGAAGCTCACCCTCTCTCTTCCCTTTCTCTCCTCCCACATCCTCCTACAAACAGCACACTGCGTTCTTGCGGTTCCACTCTAGACTGCTACAGGCATTTCAGATGAGAACGACACTGGGCAAGACAGAAGAGCACGTTCTTGTCCTTGCATACAGAAAGCTTATTTCTTGAGGCCACCTCTATCCCTAATTGGCATGTGCACTTTGCTCTGCACCACCAGGACCCCTGTATGTTCATAGATCCCAGCCCCTGTGTCCTGGACACTCAGGTGACAGCCTCTAGGGTTTTAAGTTAATTGCCAGCTCTGAACGATTACTGGTGTTGGATTTCACTTGATGGACGTTGGAGGGTGTCTTAGCCACCCTCCTAGTCTATTTTACCCATTTAAGGGATGTGGGGAGAGTTCATACAGTTTCTGGTCCCTTCATATCCAGCTCCCACACTTCAGACCCAGTCTTAGTTCTTTCCTGACCTTGAGAAGAGCAGCTGTCCCTTTTCCTGCTTCCCTGATTCAGTCTGTCTGCACAGAGGGTCGCCATCTGTAGTTCTCCTAAGTTGTCCTCTGCTGCCAGCGTGAGTCGCACTCCCCCCATGTTGCCGTCATGTCTGCACACGGGATGCAGTTCTACCATCTGAGTGACAGTTGAAGTTGGTTGTTTCTGTTACTCTACTGTGTGTGGAAGGCAGCTTCCAGCTCCCCACAGAGCTTCCAGAGGGCGTTTGAGAATATAGATTACATCAGGCCATTCTCCTGCACCACTTTTTCCCAAGGCTTCTTTTTACACCCAAGATGACCCCTAGAACCTACACGTTCTGGCTGGACTGGTTTCTATACCACCTCCACCCCAACCCTGTCCTCATCATCTCTGTCCTGTCTCTGCTCCAGCCATGGTGGCTATCTTGTTTGTTGTCTTGCCTCTGGGTTTCTGCACATACTGGCCCTGGCTTGCTCTGCTCTCCGCAGTCTGTGGTATTCCTCAACCTTCACATATAGTACATATTCTTCCTCAGCGAGATATTTATTTCCTCCAAGAACTTGCTTCCACCGGTGAGCCATTCCCTGTGTATGCCTTTTCTGAGTTGCGGATATGACACCTTACCCAGTAGTATTCCTAGAGCATGTACAGCACTGGCCACAGGCTCCATGTTCCATGAGTAGCTGTGGAGGGGTGAATGGTGTCTGGAGCTGGACAAATGCCCAGCTAGGTAGGAGAAGGAGATCTCTGCTCTTGAGGAGACGGAAGTGTGCTTGGGAGCTTATGGTGCCAGGGTTGCATGTCAGGTGGCAGGAACTTGAACAGTGTAGCCTGTGCAAGCCAGTGGACACTACACACCTACAGGGAGTCCAGTTCCATTTCAGATCGCCCCCGGGCTTACTGAACTTCAATCAGGTGGCCAATCTCAGCTGTACCTCGGGAAAAGATGGACGTCCCTGGAAGCAAAAGCGCCAGCATGGGAAAGAATCTGTTTCTTTCCTGAAAGCACAGCAATAACGACTGTGTGCAGGCCTTTCTATTCCAAGGCATAAGGGACTGTAAGGTTGCCACACTGTGGGGAGATTCTACAAGCCCACTGTGAGTGAATAAATGGTCTCATCTGGTGGTACTGTCTGGGAGGTTATGGAGCCTTTAGGAGGCGGAGCCTTGCCAGAAGATGTAGGTCACATGGCATGCCTTTGACAGCCTGGGAAGTCTCCAGACTTTTTTTTTTTTTTTACTTTCTAATTCATGTACCCTGCTGTCAACCTCTGCATGCTTCTGCTCCCCAGAATCAGAGCAGCCTAGGATTGAAATCTCTGAAAGTTTAAGTTAAAAATAAACCGTTTCTTCCTTTAGTTGCTATGTCAGGTAATTCCTGAGAGTTCGAAGAGCCCTTAATGTCTGTCAAGCATATATAGGCTTCATTTCTGATAGTATTAAGACGGATGGGAGACTCCTTTGCCATCACATAGTAGGTATATACATTTTTCAATGAGGCATGTGGGTAGCATGTATATACTAATACATATGAATACATTCATGTGTGTATATATCTATCTGAAGTAACAGTGACATCATGCATCAGAAAGGTCAAAACAGAAAAGTCAGTATGATTTGATGAGGTGAAAGGTCATGATGAGCCAGTGGCTCCGTGTGGAAACAGAAGGGGTCAGAACCTGTCGGAGCCTACAGATCCATGTCTGTCCAATCTCTCTCTCACAGTTAGCCCTATGTGTCAATTTCTGTGACAGAGCTGGACAAAAAGAAGCTCAATGTAGACCAATCTGGATTTCAATCTGAGCTGTCTCTTCCTGGCCTTACTTAGCTTTCTGGACAGCAAGCAGAGCAATTTCTGCAGGCTGGCTGTGGGGCTGGAGGGGGTGATATGTGATGTGATTGGGGGCCTGGTTTAAAATCATCATGAAAACCAGATTCTGGGCATGCCTATGAGGGGCTTTGTAAAGGAGGCTAATAGACTGGGAAGACCCAGTCTAAATGTGGATGAAACCATTCCAAGAACTAGGGTCCCAGCCCGGCTAAACAGGAGGATGCATCCTGAGCACCAGCCATTAGGGCTCTCGGTTTCCTGACTGTGAATGCATTATAACCAGCTGTCTCACACTCCTGCTGCCATGGCTTCTCCACCATGACGGACAGCACTCTTGAACGGTGACCTAAACCATCACTTTCTTAAGTTGTTCATTGCCAGGTATTCTGCCACAGCATTAGAAAGGTAACTGATCTTAAATGTGCAACACCTTAAACAATGTCTGCCATTCAATAAACATATATTAGGCGTGCTCCACTGAATGTCTACAATGTTGCCCAGTAAGTACTATAATTACCTGTATGTTACAATTAAACTTAAATGTGACAGGGAGTAAGCCAAGGTTATGTTCCCAGGGAGCAGTGGAATTGGCCCAGGGCTTTCCATCCTTACTTGGACCACCATATAACTAGCATTTTCTTTATATCCCCCTTTGAGGATTTCCAGATGATAGAATATCATTCCCACCACAGGCAGTGTTACCGTGAACCTACTGTGTGCAGCAGAAGGCACAGCTGCTGGAGCTATGACAAGAAGTTTAAGACATGGGTTTGGACAAGATGTGACATAAGCATTGCCATCCAATTTATCTCCTCTGAGAACTTCATTGGCAGGTTGTAAAAAGAGAGGAGACTAGAGCCAACAGCAGGGCAGGCAGCAAGAGTAACCGCCATGACACTAGGATAAAAGTTATTATAAACACATTGATAGCCTCTGGGGTGGTGGTCCGAAAATAAAAACAGAGAAATGAATTCAAGAATGTCAGTTGAGCCAGGCAGTGGTGGTGCACGCCTTTAATCCTAGCACTTGGGAGGCAGAGACAGGCAGATTTCTGAGTTCGAGGCCAGCCTGGTCTACAGAGTGAGTTCCAGGACAGCCAGGGCTACACAGAGAAACCCTGTCTCGGAAAAAAAAAAAAAAAAATCAAATCAAAAAAAGAATGTCAGTTGACAGTTCAGTGAGGAAGGTGGAGCCTGTGGTATCTGAACCCAAACTGCTCCACCTTTCACAACTCAGTGAGGCTCCGCCCACAGCAAAGGCCCTCCCACCCAGCTTCAAAAGCCAGAGGTCCTCTAGGAGCAAGATGCCAGCATTTCTCAGGCTCCTGCAGCTACCCACAGGTGAGTCCTGGGAAAGCAAGTGAGCACTGGGATTTCTGCTTTGGCCCATGGAGAATACATGGCAGGGCTGGTTAGTTCCATGCCAGGAAAGGTAGGCTCCAAGGACTTCAGCTACTGATGCTCCCCCAACCCCTGGCAGGGAGGATACCACTATTTCTCCTCCTACATCCAGAGCCCTGGCTCCAAGATTTTTCTGTCTTAGGGGAAAAGCTGGACACACAACAGTGTTACGTTTCTTCCCAAAGGAACTGCTCACATTTATAATAGAGCACAGAGAAATTTAAGCCTAAAGGTGCCTTCAGTAGAGGTTTTGTGAAGGGATGTGGGAATTCAAGGATGTAATGAGCCCGGCCTAAACTAACCCCGCTAGAGGGAACTGGATAAAGCCAGCTGTGGTGGTGGGCCTGGAGTCAAACATCAACTCCTGACCTGAGAATGCATTCTTTCAAACAAACCAGAACTTGATTGGATTACTTAAATAACATTTAAGTCCTCCAGGAACAATTCTGGGAGTGGAAATAGAGCAACCAGCTGCCACTTAGCACAGTTTAATAATCAGTGGACTGTGTGGAGAGAGGGAGAAACCCCAGCCAAGCCACTGTCGTCTGGTAGCTGTGAACATGGGAGAGCTGCACCTCCTGGGCCTGTTGGAGGCAGCGTGCTGTGGGAAGGGAAAGGAAAGTCCCTAAAGCAATCACCTAGTTTATTATGCAAGGAATTGACAATATCGGGTCCGGTCGGAGTGCTCAGTGTTGACACAACACACTGCCTAAAACAGCCACTTGGCAACCAAAAATAAAACATGTGAAGGAACAGGCAGGTATAAAGTCGAAAGGAAAAACCACTGATGCTGCTTGTAAGAGTGGCCATTTACCATTTGTCAGGGGAAAACAAAATAACAATAAAAGCAACAAACAAAATCAAACAGCCATGTCCAGATAACCAAAAGAAACCATTATTAACAGAAGACAATGTTGCGTCACTCAGGTGCTCAAACAGAAATAGTGTCACTGAACCAAATTCTGGAGTTAAGCCCCAAGGCAGCAGTAAATCCATGAGTGCTCAACGGTAGGTCTGCTGTGCAAGGGAGTTCCACTGGCCGTCAAGAAGAACATGCACAAGGCAGATGTCGGAGGGAATATTCTGTGAGTGACTCTTAAGTCATTTGATCTGTGGCACAGATTAATTCCGAAGGTTCTTGGCTGACTTCCTTGTCCGGATGGCCCATCGATTGATGAGAGGTGGGTGTGGGGGTTGGAGCTGGATCTATTGGTCCATTCATGTGCGATGGTGTTTGTTTTACGAAACTGACTACGCCACGTTGTGCAGGCAGTGCACAGCTGTGTATAGATACTTGTAATCTATCATCTTGATTGACTGACTGCTTTTGTAATATGTGATGATGACCTTTGTCTCTTCTGACTGCTTTTGGTTATGTCAGATGTAAGTTCTCATGTTCATTTCCTGTTGTAATGCTATTAGCTAACAAGCCAGTGGTGGGGAAGGAAGAGCAAGTTTTCACCTACTAGGGCCAAGGAGATGGCACAGTCGAGAACGTGCTTACCGTGCAAGCTAGAGGACCCGAGTTCAATCCCCAGCACATAAAGCCAGGTGCCATGGCATGTGTTTGAAGTCTCAGAACTAGGCGACTAGACACTGACAGGTAGACCCCTGGGCTTACTGGCCAGCCAGCCTTAAGTGGCGACTTCTTGATTCCAGTGAGGGTCCCAGGCTCTAAATACCCAGGCCAGTAGACAAGAAATGATATTTGAGATTGACCTCTGTATATATGGGCTCTTGTATCCATATCCACATGCATAAGTGAACACACACACATTGACACACTCACACAGACACAGGCACACATATGCATACGTGCACACAGACCCGTGTCCATGCACACCCACACACATGAAGGTTTTGGAGAGACAACTGTGAGAAAGAGTAGCCTTTCTCCTCAGATGATCCATCCTCCAAGACGGCCCTGACATGTGAACTCTTACCTTCTTAAAAACTCAAAGCTTCATAATCTGCAGTCATTTCAGACCATTGTTCGAATTCATCAGCAGATAAATTCGTGCAGAATAAAAGAAAAATTTAAGCTTCTGTAATGTGGGTCCGTATCTTGAGCACACACCAAAATAATAATTGTTGAGGCTGCAGAAATGGCTCAGCAGTTAAGAACGCCGGATGCTCTTCCAGAGGACCCCTGATTGGATTCTCAGCATCCATGTGGCATCTCACAACTGTCATTAACTCCAGTCTCAGGGGATCCAACACCCTCTTCTGACCCCCAACGGCACCAGGCATATACATTGTGCTCAGACATACATGTAGGCAAATAAGCCATACCCATAAACATAAACAAATTAATTAAAAATAGTAATCATAACGAGGATGATGGCAATGGTGATGCCTCACAGAGCTGGCTACGCTCTTGGTTGGGTGAGAATCTCCATATATGCCCCATTTCTCTCTATGGCGTATGTCGCCAAGGAGTGGTCCCTCCAGCCACTTCATCTCACAGTTGATGTGGGAGCTTTCTTTTCCTGCCTCAGTTATCGCTGCTCCAATGCTTGCTTTCTGCCTTCCTAACCATGCACCGGTGAACCCCTTTATCTCGTTCCTTCTCAGATCCAGAAGAACCGTTCCCTTCCCTTCTCTCCCCTCCGGGTCTTGTCTATGTGCAATGGTGGGACTTACAATCCATGGCCTGCTCTCTAACATTTATAATACTTTCCAGTGCCCTCCGGGAGCTTGCAGATTTCCTCCTACTCGTGGTTTTTCAATTAATTCTTAAATTCGTCTGCTTTTTTGATGGACAGGTTTGTTTATTCACAAGCTTAGGATTCACCAAGTGGGTTAGGCTGGCTGGCCAGTGAACTCCACTGTCTCTTCTTCCCAGTGTTAGGATGATTACAAATGTGTGCAACCACATTTGGCTATTTACTTGGGATCTGGGGATCGAACTCAGGTCTTCACACTTGCGTGCCGAGTACTGACTATCTCCATAGCCACCTTCCATGGTTTTCTAAGTAATTCTATAACTTAACTTGGGGATCATAAGAGAAAATGGCTTTGCCTTGAGCATCATTATTTCATCAGATAGCAGATACTTTTTCGTAGCTCTGCTTATTGTGAGGTTATAATCACAGCCTCCACCTCACAATGTCGTCTCAGTACGCCCATTTGCTGACAGAAAGTCCAACACTTGCCAGGGACCAGCACTCAGCACACATACACTGGATTTTGAGCCCAAGACCCAGCCTTATTCTACAGCTGCTTCCTCAGCCATCTATTGGTAAATGCTACTTCTGGGGTTGACTGCTTCTCACCCTCAATGGCCTTGACTAATGGCCTCAGTGCCCCCATCACAGCCTGGCAAAAAGAAATGTTTTCTCGAGTGATTTGGTTGTTTGTGTTAAGCTCTACTTCAGGCTTTGCCCTAGTAGAGCTGTCTTACAAACCTGCCTTGCTGGCAGCTGGCCGAATGCTTTCGATTTATCATGCACCTGCTCAGGACTACAGACTCTAAATCTGTCCATCTATCAAGAGTCTGGCAGCATGTCTCAGCATCCAGCCCTTGCCCCAATATGGTTAAAGAAGAGGCTGGGCCTGGCTCATTTGGAGCCCTCTGCCCTGCTGGCATGATTCAGCCCTTTTGTAGGGGAATGTATGCTGTGATGCTCTTTACTATAATTCTGGGAGAGGAACCAAGAGGCTGCTGGTGTAAAACTCAAGGAAAGGAGGCACCCAGGGCTAGATCTGAGACAGCAACGTACCTGGGGGTTTTCTCTGCAAATGTTTACTGCAGACTACTTATCAACTACGCAGCATGGAATCCCCGTCCTCTGAGACCTGTAAGAAGGGACCCTCACTCTGCCACATAGGCATGAGCTTTCCCCATAGCCCCCGGCATGCTGACTTCTCTTGATGTTAACAACTCTTCTGATGAATATCTTACTCAAAAGAACAATTAGTCTCAGTGTTCCCCTTGAGGTCAAATCTGAGACTTTTAATTGCCAGGCATGAGGACTCTGTCACAGCATCTGCCAAATGCTAACCCCACCCCTTCTTTGGGTACCAGGTGGTCCTTAATAGTTGAAGAAATGAGACCACCATCAAACCCTCTCACCTTTGGGCTGCTTCTCCCTGACAAGCAGATGTAGCTTTCACCAGACTCACCCCTGTCCTTGACAGCACACCAAGGAATATGGCAAGAGAAAGATACAGAGCTCACCAATGTCGGGCATGGGCTCTGGCCAGCCTGTGTGGTCCAGTCCCATTGGGGCACTCTGGGAGAGCAGGTGGTTTCTTCTAGGGAGGTGCAGAGACTCTGGAGAGGTGATGGTTGTCTTCCTCCAGCACTGGGGTAGGAGGCAAGAGGCAGAAGGCAAATGAAGAGACAGGCGACAGGCTATTCTTACCAATTCCTAACTTAGCCAGTTGATTCTTTTCTGTGAGCAGAGCCTACAACCAAAACGCACACTATTCTCAGAGGAACTGTTTATAGTGAAACCCACAAGGAAGGTGACTCCTGGAGTCTGCAGTGTGTGAGAACAGATCTGTATCTCTGGTGGGTCGGGTTGCCTTCATCTATGTTGAGTAAGGACTGCAGAGGCAGCTGCAGACACCACCCCTACGAGCTGGTCATTCAGACAGCCTTGCATTTCCTCTGAAACAAAAACTGATCATTTGACTGAATTCGTATTCTTTGGGGGACATATTTAGTAAAATGCAATTCATGGGGCTGAAGAGATGGCTCACCTGCAAAGCTGATCTGGCATGAGGAACACCCAGTCATGGCCAGAAAAAAAAAATGTGGTTTGACCTTAACTGAGTCATTTACTAGAACAAGCCAGAGCCCCCCAGGACAGTGCCTGTGACATTGACTGTCAACCAGACAGGATCCAGAACCACCTTGGAGACAAAGCTCTGGCCATATCTGTGAAGGATTTTCCAGACTGGGGTCATTGAGTTGGGAAGAATTGCTGGAAATGTAGGCAGTGCCATCCTCTGGTTTGGGACCCCATTCTGAATCAGGAGAAAGCAAGCTAGACCTTTCTCACTCTCTGCTTCTTTGCTGTGAGCATAAAGTGACCTTAAACTTCCCTGCCATCCGTCCCCCTCCCTAATGAACTCCCCAGATTCTAAGCTGAAACAACTTCTTCTCTCTTAAGTTGCTTTATCAGGCATTGGATCATAGCCATCCTAGAGAATAATAAAAAGCCTGTGCCAAACACTGTCAAGACATGAATGGCTAACACTGTGAAAATCAGTGTGGCTGTTCCTCAGGAAGCTAGGAGTAGGTCTACCTCCAGCTCCAGATAAACCACTCGTGGGCATCTATCTACCTAAGGGGCTCTACATCCTACCAAAGAGACCCTTGCTCGTCCATGTTCATTGCTGCTCTATTTGGAACAGCCAGAAGTTGGAAGCAACCTAGATGTACATCACTGAATAATAAAAATGTAGTTTACTTACACAATGGAATATTACTCCACTGTTTAAAAAAAAATCACAAAATTCTCATGCAAATGGATGGGACTTGAAAAGTCATCATCCCAAGTGAGTAACCCAGACCTCCCAAAATGAATATGTTTGGGCAATGCTCTTCTTGTTTGTTTTTAGTTCATTCCTTTTGTTTTATCTTTGTTTGTTTTTTTAAATGTATTTACATGTTTTCTTAGGAAAGAGAAACACCGAGTGGAGTCAGAAGGGTGGGAAGGATCTGAGAGGGTGATAAGGGAGGAGAAGCCAAGGTCAGGATATATTTATATCATAAAATAACCTTATTTTCAATAAGAAGTAAAAAGAATGACACACACATACACACACACACACACACACACACACACACACACACTCACGAGAAGTAATGGCTAAAACCTTCCCAGATGGGATAAAACCATTAACACACAAACACAACATTCAGAAAAGTTCAAATAGGAAAGCCCCCGTCTTCCAGGTCCAAGGGGCACTGTTAACTAACAGCTGTGAAGATGTATTGGTTTATGATTTAATGTTTATGTGCATGTGTGAGTTTATAGGAATGTGGGTGCCTGAATAATCCAGAAGAGGTCACTGGAAGTCCTAGAACTGGAGTTACAAATGGTTGCTCGTTTCCTTCCACGGGCGCTGGGAACCAAACCTGGGTCCTCAGCAAAAGCAGCCAGTGCTCTTAACCTCTGAGTCATTTCTCCAGACTCTAAACAAGCAGCTTTGAAAACTAAAGACAAAAACCTGCAAGCAGCTCAAGGCTGACCAAGCAACAAGCACCCCAGGGAAGGCAAAGTTTTCCTGGAGGGCAGGATAACCAACTGCCTTTATAAATGAGTCTTGGGGCACGTCTCCCAGCTCCACTACCTCTCCTGCTTGAAAATGGGCTCCCAGAAGGTATTTCATCTCCAACATTAGCTCTGTACATTCCTGCGTCTTTAGAGCCCTGCGCTACTTTCTAGACTTGTCTATTTGGATGAACCAGAGGCACCTTCGAGTCAAGGAATACAAAGCTGAATTTCAATTCTAATCCCACCCCCACATCCCAGGTACAAGATGTCGTCCCTTCAAGATACATCTACTGAAGTTCTGAGGCCACCCTGCTGCTGTCAAGAGCAGAGCTGTCAGGGGTGACCAGGTCAGCAGAGTGGACTCATCTTGGATGAATCCTGATCCCTCTGAGAAAAGGCTCAGAGAGATTAGCCACAGGCTAACCTCATGAGGATTCAGCTACCCGCAACCCATAAGAGGACTGTCATGGGAGCCTTGCTCTCTGTAGGGAGGGAGGGAGAAGCTCCTGGTGACACTGCAGGCTGCTCACATATGTTGGAGTGAGAATAGACTGGGGTTCAAAGGGAAGAGCTAAAATATCTTCCACATCTAGAACACTGAGGAAGGCTTGTAGTTGGGTATGAGGTAAGCAAGCTAAACAGCAGAGAGGAGGACACGAGGTTCTGAGCCAGTGACATGAGGCTAACTGTCCCCACTGAAGTCCTTGAGGAACACATGGAAGGCACTACTCTCCTTTCTTTATTTTCCTGTCCACCAAAAAAATGTTTCATATCTGTTTGATATAGTCATGGAAAACAAGAAAAAAACTAGTATTTTCAAGGCAGGGTCTCTTTTGTAGTGATGGCCATCCTAGAACTCTATGTAGACCAGGCTGGCCTCAAACCCATGGAGATCCACCAGCCTCAGCCTCCCAAGTGCTGACATTAAAAGTATGTGCACTATACCTGGCTGAAAATAACTACAATTCTTTAGACATTATATAATTGGAGATTTCAGGGGAAGGGGACAGTATGCTTATCTGGGGCCATGCAGGGCCATAGCATGGAGTTCAAGTCAGCACAGTGGTGAGGTAGTGACTGGGTAGAAGACTTGGCCAGAGCAGGAGTCTTAATAACCTGGATTTAATGAAAGGCATTTGGGTTTTGAAATGACCCATGTTTGCCTAGAAGCGGGTGGCAAATATGCAATGGATCATGGTTCTTCATTTTCTTAGTCTTGAAGAATGACACTAACTGTTTGGTTTTCTTATTCCTGTTTGTGTGTGTGTGTGTGTGTGTGTGTGTGTGTGTGTGTATTGAACATAGGACCTTCTGCATGCTAGGCAAATGTTCTACCACGAAGCTCTAACCCCAGCCCTCTTTTTACTTTGTATTTTGAGACAGAGTTTCACTAAGTTGCCAAGGCTGGCCTTGAAGTCACCCTGAAGCCCAGGGTGGCCTTAATCTATCAATCCTTCTGCCTTAGCCTTCTGAGTCACTGGGATTACAAAACAAATGGATTTCCCCATTCCTCCTACTCCTTACTAAAATCCAGACTCATAATGGCATCAGTTGTGTGTGTGAAGACACAAACTGATCAGTAGAGAAGGGCTCAGAGGGGACAAGTACAGAGTCCAGGACTAGAGAGGAAGACAGTGTACAAAATTATATGTACATTCAAACATGGAGTAACATGACATATCTATGTAAAACATGGCTGGGACGTGGAGGGGACCACACAACAATGTTTGGCAGTATGTCCCCTTAGCCCCTTCCCACATGCACTTTAGATTAAGGATGGCAATATGAGGCGGTGGGAACAAGATATTATAAAATGTTAAATGATTACAAATGAGTGAAGGATTTGGGAGGCCAGGAAGACCAGGGTCCGCCTCTCCCTTCCTTCCCCACTCATCTTTTCCTACCCAGTCTGCATGGCAGCCTAGACCTGAGGGGAGAGTCAGTGCAAGAATACGCTTACACACCCCTTCCCCTGGCATGCACACCAGTAAACCTGTCGGCCGTGATGATGCACCCCGAGGTCTGTGAGGTAAAAGTGTGGAGAGAGACTACAGCATCTTGCTCTCTTGAGCGGTTCCTACCCTGGCTCAACCTGCCATTAACTAATGCGTGGCATTCAGGAAGATCCAGGCTAAACTGGTAATAACTAGATTAAAGATGCTGGCAACCAAAGCTACCTTGTGTTGCATTTCCTCATCAATCGGTATAGACTAGAACTGGGCAAGTGAGCCCCCAAAAGATTTCTCCATCTTCCTTCCCTGAACCCTCTCCCCAGCCTCCACTGCAGAGAATCCACTGCCAGGAGTCTGCTGCTGCAGCTGCGCAGTCACAGTAAACCTTCAAGCCCTCCCCCCTCCCCCCTTGCTCCCTAATGATACACCTAGCACCTAATTACGTCTGAAGCAGCCCCCACATGGGCATGGCTGAACCTGTTTCCTCAAGCCAACCGACAATGATGCCAGGGCAGCTTTGTAGCAGCTAGGATCTATCTGTGGGCCTAGGAAAGAAAGAGGGTGGCATCAAGAAACCTCCCTGGCTATTTTCTTCAGCCCCACCTCCTATCCTAGGAAGACTATATATATGAGATTCTCATATATATGTATATATATGCATGTATATGTATATATACATATGTATATATGCACACACACATATACATATGTATATATGAAGACTATATATACACACACATGTTTATATATGAAGAATATATATATATAATTCTGTTACCTTGGTATATGACCTTCAAACGCCATACTTTCTCTTTCTTATGTGTTTTTCTAGTTTTATAGAATAAAGGCTTGGCCATGAGGGCCTCCTCACTTTTAGTTTGATGACGAACAACATCTTATAGCAGGGATAGATTTTTGAGTCAGAGGTACCTTATACATGGTTCATTCTGTTTTAGAAGCCCTAGAAGCTAAATAACCCCACTAAATCCATACTTCAGTACCACTAAGAGCGAGAGGAACTAGAACCCAAATACTCTGACTCCTAAACCAGTGCTCCTCCCATTATCCCATAATACTTTCAAAAGCAACATACTGGAAGACAGAAGGCATTCATTTTTTCCCTCATGAATAATGTCCATTAATCTTAACATCTTTCATAACCAGGACAAATTCTTAGAGGTAGTTGGCAAAGGAGGTTATGGAGGTTATGGTGGGCACCGGAGGCAAGCAAATCCCCCCCTTTTTTCTCCTGAAAAATAATAAAGTTTTCCTAACCCCTCATGATGTAAACCTGAAGCACAGTGACCCAAGAAACAACACACTCAGAAGCAGAGGACGCATCTCCTTCATTCCCGTCTTGGAGGGAGAGAGGGCTCGGGGTATCCTTCAAGCTTGCTGCTGGCGAGTGAGGACTTTCTCTGGGGCAGATTCTATGGGGGCGGGGATGTGCCACCAGTCACCAAGTTCTTCTCTGGCCCTGCATTAGGCAGCCGCTCCTCCTTTGTGGCTTTGACCATGATGTGGTGTTGCCGGGTCAAAGCACACTCACCCTTTGTGGGGTTTCTTCATGAGGGAGTCAGAACCCACAGGCTTGTGTCCTGGCTTGGGTATTTGGCCTGTAGCTCTGCTCCTCAGCTCTCTTGGGGAGGGTCCCTTCTTTCCCCTGTGGGGCTTGCTTCTCCTTGCTAGTCTCCTCTGCAGGGCTCCCTTGTTATTTCTAGGCATGCAGGACCAGGTCCCTGGAGTTTAGGGTCCAGGAAGTCAACTGAGAAGGGGAGGGGGACAAGATGTGGGAATAATTTTAGCTGCTGCTTCCACTCTTGTCACCGTGGTTGCTCTGTCTCCATTGTCTTTCCTCGTAGTCTTGCTTCGACTGCAGCTAATTTCAACAGACCATGATATCTTCTACCAAGACTATTTCTCCCAGGAGACCATTCCAGACCTCCCCAGAGACAAGGAGCTGAATAATGACGTAACCAAGAATGGGTTCTTTTTGTGGTAGATGTGAAGAACAAAGAATGCTCAGTACAATTATCAGCTCTCAGACACCTGCAAGGTCAGAGGGCAGTGACCCCTGCCAAGACACTAACAGCAAACAGCCACTCATGGTCAATAACTAATAAAGTCAGAGTCAGAGATGGGCAGAGTTGGGTTCCAACCAGTCCTGACTGGGTGGATAGCTTAGGGACAGGATCTTGATTGTCCCCCTGGTTGGGTGTGTGGGCCCTCTGTTTGCTTGGCCCATGAGAATTAACCAGTCTCAAAGTTTCTGTCTTGGCCATATAAAAGGCCTCAAGGCAAGGAAGTTCAGAGGTCATCTCCATCTTCCTTCCCAGAAGTCCCTGTTACTTTTCCTTAATGACTCAACTCTACTCCATTTTCACTCTCTTTAACTCCTGAATAAAGCCTGCCTCCACCTAGCATACACACTGGCTGGTTTTGTGTGTCAGCTTGACACATGCTAGAGACATCAGAGAGGAAGGAGCCTCCCTCCATTGAGAAAATGCTTCCATGAGATCCAGCTGTAAGGCATTTTCACAAGGTGATGGGCCCAGCTCATGGTGGATGGCGCCACCCCTGTGCTGGTGGTCCTGGGTTCTACAAGAAAGCAAGCTGAGCAATTCATGGAGAGCAAGCCAGTGAGCAGCATCCCTCTGCGGCCTCTGCATCAGCTCCCACCTCCAGGTTCCAGCCCTGCTTGAGTTCCTGTCCTGACTCAAATGATGGACTATGATCTGGAAGTATATGCTGAATTAACCCTTTCCTCCCCCTTTTTTGTCAAGAGGTTTCGTTAAAGCAATAGAACACCTACCTAAGACAGCATCCTCCCGTGAGAATTCACATCCCCTAATCTCCATTGGTGTGAGACAGTGAACTTAAAGCCACTGTCAACCTTTGATAACCTAGAGTATTCAGCATCCTAGATCCTAAGGTCACACACAACTGTGCTATGAAAGGATTCCCTCATACTAAAAGACCTAGTCTCACTGATTCTCTAATTTTGTGTTTCTAGCCTCCAGAGATGTCTGTCTGTTGTGGTTTGTATAAGAATGCCCCCCCCCCCCCAGATTCATATGTTTGGATGCTTAGTCCCCTGTTGGACTGTTTCGAAGGATTGCAAAGTGTGGCCCTGATGGAGGTGTGTCACTGAGGGTGGGCACACATCAGCACCCCCACTTCCTCCCTCCACTTTACCTGCTGCCTGTGGATCAGTGTCTAAACCTCTCAGTTACTGTTTTCCAGTGCAGTGCCTGCCTGCCTGCTTCCTGCCATGATGATCGCGGACTAGCCCTCTGAAACTGTAAGCAAGTCCCCAGTTAAATGCTTTTTACTAAGAGTTGCCTTGGTCATAGTGTCTCTTCACAGCAAAAGACACTGTTGTTGGAAAGCCACACATTCCTAGGGTGCCACTGTGAAGCCTGATGCCATCGTGATGACATCATGATGATGTCAGGCCCTGTCTTCCTTATCTCACCGAATGATGTCATTCATCGTCTCAGCTGACACACACACAGGACATATCCAAGGACACATTAAATTCTCCCTACCACTTAGTCATCAATCATGATCAAGTCCTAAAGGACGCTCATCAAATCCCAGATGGAGATCTTTAAATACTTCTGTGCTCTTCTCTGAGAGAGGCTGTGTCATGTGGTGGTTAAAGTGTGGACTGGAAAGCCAACCTTCCTTGGTGCACATCCTGTCAGGCTCTCTTATTACTAGTGTTCAACAGTCTTTTTCCTCCACTGAAACATTCCTGCTGGAGCGACTTAGAAAGCTGAGGAACATGAACAAGTTCTCGTTACTTATGAGAGTGTTCCTGTAACATGTGGCTCCTTCTGTTTCCTCGTGTGTGTGTGTGCACTGTACGTGTACACTGTGTGTGTGTCACGCTGTGTGTCTGTATATGTGTGTGTATACGCTGTGTGTTTGTGTCTGTGTGTGTATATGTGTACACACTGTGTGTCTGTGTGTGTTTGTACGCTGTGTGTCTGTGTCTGTCTGTGTGTGTGTACACTGTGCATCTGTGTGTATGTATGTGTACGTGCTGTGTGTGTGTGTACGCTGTGTGTTTGTGTCTGTCTCTGTATGTGTATGTGTACACACTGTGTGTCTGTGTCTGTGTGTGTATACGCTGTGTGTTTGTGTCTGTGTGTGTATATGTGTACACACTGTGTGTCTGTGTGTGCTTGTACGCTGTGTGTCTGTGTCTGTCTGTGTGTATGTACACTGTGCATCTGTGTGTATGTATGTGTACACACTGTGTCTGTGTGTGTGTACACTGTGTGTCTGTGTCTGTCTCTCTGTGTGTGTATGTGTACACGCTGTGTGTCTGTGTGTGTGTGTGCATGCTGTGTGTCTGTGTCTATGTGTGTGTGTGTGTACATGCTGTGTGTCTGTGTGGGTGTGTCTGTGTGTATGTGTGCACACATGCATGTGTGTGCACGTTTGCACAGATGCATATACACATGTGCACATGTGTGTGGAGACCAGAGGCTGACATTCCTCTCTCCCTCGGCACTTTATTTGTTGAGATAACATTGCTTTACTGATCCTAGAGCTCACAGATTGACTCAACTAGCTGGGCAGAAACCTTTTGAGATCTGTCCGTCTCTACTTCCCAGCTCTACTGTCACAGCTGTGTGTGGCCATGCCTGGCTTTTAACGTGGGTGCACTTTACCCACTGAACTGTCTCCCCAGCCCTGTGGAAAAAGCGATTTAAAAGCAAAGTTAATAAGTGAGCCGCAACTAAATGGGACAGGTTTCTGTCCATCTGTAGACCGGCCCTGCTTCAGAACCGTGTGAAAGGCTGGTGATAGGCAGTATATTGCCCTCTGGTGGTCATAGAGGAAAAGATGCCCCAGCATTCTTGCTGCTGTGCCAGAGTACAACAGACTAGGCCTTAGTAGCATTTATAGGTGATGAAGAGCTACATCCAGATGACCCCACCTAAGTCAAGAATCGACAGCATTCCCAAAGTCCCTGACATCTTCCTGAAGGTTCTGATCTCTAGCTTAGTTATCACGTTTCTAGCCGTGGGCTATAAGGTCAAACACTGAATCAGTAAATACTGAACTGTTGCTTTAAGCAGGGAAAAGAGCAAGGGCCTAGTGAGTTTCTGCTTGTACTTTGCGGCGGGCATGATGGGCCTTGTGAATACCAAGCACGTACCACTGTGAGTGACAGTACTCCAGACCCTGGCAACAGCTTTGTAGTTAAGATGCTATTTGTTTTATCTGGGTTCATTTGTATTTGTTTTTTGTTTTTTTTTTTCACACACATTTTAAAGTGAAGCTGGAGAGATGGCTCAGTGGTTAAGTACATACAATGCTCTCGCAGAGGACCTGAGTTCAAGTCCCAGTCCCCACCTCAGGTGGTCCCCAAACATCTGTAGCTCCAGCTTCATGGACCTGACACCCATTTCTGAACTACAAGGGCACCTGCAAACACACACACACACACACACACCCCAAACTCTTTTAAAATATTTTAAATTATGTATATAGGAGTTGTTCTTGCAGGCATTTGTGTGACATGACATGGTATCAGGGGGTTTGTCAGTGCTGAGGTGGAACCTCTACCACTGAACTTCTTCCCCAGTCCTGTGCTTCCTGGCAGAGTCTCCCTGTTAGCGCAGCCTGCCTCAAGCTTATGACCCTCCTGCTCAGTCTCCTGAATGCTAGTGCAAACCATCACACCCAGGGTGATGTGATTTTTGAACAGAGTATACGATGGTTAAATCGAGCTAACTAACTTATCTATTGCCTCAGATATTCGACATTTTTTTGTGTGGGAAGAATATTGGGATTTATTTTCTCAGTGACTAAATTGTCTGGCACTGAGGCTGGTCAGACGGCTCAGCAGGTGAAGCACTTGCTGCTGAGACAGAAAGAACTGAGTCCCGCAAGTTGACATCTGACCTCTGAGTGCGTATGTTCACATATGCCTGCACACACTAAATAAGGACAAGTAAAATAAAATTAAAAGCAATGTATGGCCCCCAATTGTTCACTATGCTGAGCAAGAGCTATCAAAATAAAATGTATTCCTCCCATGTAACAGGTGCTGGCCCTTTGATTATTCTCTCCCCGGTCTTCCCAGCCTCTGCCTTGCTGGTAATCATTCTAGTCTCAGCCTCTGTGACTTCAGAGTGTGTGCAGAGTATGACGTCTTGTCTGTGAGAACACGTGACACTTGTCCTTTGTGTCTGACACACTTCACATCTCATCCTGTTCTCCAGTGTGATCCTTGGTTCAAAGGACACAAACCGCTTTCTTTTTAGGGGAACAGCACTCTATGGAGTGAATGAGCCACATTTGTTTGTATCTGTTCGTGTGCTGATGGACATTCAATTTCATATCGTGGCTACCTTGAATAATACAGCTGCGGTGAATGCCGGTCTGCAAATGTCTCCTCAAGGCACTGATTTCAAGTCTTTGGGTAAATACTAAGAGCTGGGGGAGGGGCTGGCCCATATGATAGCTCTATTTTCACGATGGCTGTCCTAAATGCAAATTTTCACTAACTGTGGAAGCTGTGCTTTCTTCACAGCCTCACCAGCACCCATTACCTGTCAACAGCAAAACAAAACAGAAAACAAGTTTTGGTGAGGAGAACCTGAGACCATGTAGCCCCCAGGGCTAGGGGGAAGATGACTGTGTAGCCAACGTGTTAATCAGTCAGCTTTCCTAAAAACTAATCAACTCTCCTGTCCAGGAACTCTCCTGCTGAGCCAACACCCCAAAGAACAGAAATCGTATATTCAAACAAAGACTGGCATGCTGTTCTACAAATAACATTAACAGTAGCCACAAATCAGATCCAGTCAGCTGTGCGTTGATGAATGAATAAGCAAAATTAACGTCTACACTTAATAAAACATTCAGAAAGGCGAGAAGCCTTGACAGGCGCCAAGACTTGGAAGAACCCTGAGATCCTTACATTAACAAAAGAAGCCAGACACAGGCACACAGCATGCAGCTCCATGAAATGTCAAGGATGGGCAAATCCCAGGGCCCAAGGACAAACAGAGGACACTGACTGCTCAGTGAGTATGCAGTTTCCTTTCACGATAATGAAAATATCTTGGAAGATGATGTTCTATTTTTTAGGAAAATGGATGGACCTGTAAACATAGTAAGCAAGGTAGCCTACACTCAGACAGTCAAATGTTTTCTTTCATAAGTGGACCGTAGCTGTTAATTTATGTATGTGATTATCTGTATGGAAGTGAGTGTTGGCAGAGGCCAGGAAAGTAGAGAAGGCCAGGAGAGGAGAAAATGGATGGTACAGGAAAGGGTGTGAGGGGTGGTGGAGCAAATGTGAAATGAAATGGAGGGGGAGGGAGGAGCTGGAAAGCCTGGAGAAGGGGGGTCAACCGAAACAAAATCTGTGTGAGGACGGCCCGCTGCTGGAATCTATTCCTGTGTAGAATAATTCAGAAAACGGTTCTTTCAAAAGGCCAAAGACAAGCCTCGGGTTGAGCTAGAGATTTGCTTGCAAAACACCATGAGCGGACGAAGGCACACCCTGGGGATGTGTGCCTCACAGACACATGACGACACCCGCACTGTCTCATCCTCAGAAAAACGATCAGCAAGTGGAAAACAGGAGAAGGTGTGCTGTAAAGGCTGTGGAGTCACTGTGCTGCTGCCATTGACCTTGATTTATTTACCTACTGAGGGGAGGTCAGAGGACAATTTGCAGGAAGCAGTTCAAGTCATTGTCAGGCTCGGTGGCAAGCACCTTCACCTGCTGAGCCATCTTGTTGGCCCGTGTGCAGTCATTTTTAATAGGCTGTCAGTTGTGTGCAACATGGTGTCAAATGCTGACCCTTGGACGGGGACAGATCACAGAGGAGGAACAGGACCAGTGTTCTGGAGACTCTGGGGCAGCCCCCGCTGTGCAGTTTTTGCACGGCTATAACTTGGTCTAGGATGTCCCTCAAATGCTTATGTGTTAAAAGGCTTGATCCTCAGCTTGGAAATCATGGAAACCAAGAAGACGTTATGCAAAGGGAATATGGGACCCCAATCCTCTCTTCTATCTCTTCCCTGTTAACTGTCATGCGTAACTGGCACGCCCACCATGATATACTGAGCTACCACAAACCCAAAGCAACAGGGACTGAGACCTCTGAGACAACGATAAAATAAACCTCTCCTCTTTATTTCGTGTGTATATTTGTATTTAGGTGTGTGTGCATGTGTCCTTTTTTAAAAATTATTTATTTGTTATATGTAAGTACACTGTTGTTGTCTTTGGACATTTTTTCTTCTTGCTCTGGCCCTGCTTGCTGTAGTTGTCTTCAGAACCCCAGAAGAAGGCATGAGATCTCATTATGGATGGTTGTAAGCCATCATGTGGTTGCTGGGATTTGAACTCACGACCTTTGGAAGAGCAGTCGGCACTCTTAACTGCTGAGCCATCGCTCCAGCCCCTGCATGTGTACATGTTTGTGTGAATGCTTGTGATGTGTGTGTGTGTGTGTGTGCACGCACGCACACACACACATGCAGGAGCCCATGTGTACACATGTGTTTGAGAGACCAGAGGACAACCTAGAATGTCATTGCCCAAACATTATCCATCTTGCTTTCTGTAACAGGGTCTCTAAATAACCCACATGGCTAGGCTGCCTGGTCAGTGAGCTCCCGGGGATCCTCCTGTCTCTGCTTCTACACAGTTAGCGTACAAACATGTCACCAAGCCTGTTTTTTTTATTTTTTAAATGTGACATTGGGGGATTGGACTCAGGTCCTTAAGCACTTTACTGAGATATCTCCCTAACCCCAAACCTGTTGTTTTTATATATTGATTTATATCAGGCATTCATGAAGCTAACTAACACATAGGATCATAGTGATCAACTTCTGTGACTCAGGTGAGCAAGGGGACAAGGACAGAGTCAGGAAGCGGCAGGCATCCAGGCCTGGTCTGCGGCCAGCTTACCTGAACTGGGTCCGCGGGCACTAACCCTGGGCACATCTGTCTTGTAGGCAGCATCTGCTTCTCCAGCTTCCTTCTCTGAGTCTTTTCGATCCATAGGTCATCAAAGCTGAAGTGTGAGTGCTGAGGGGCCCTCCCAAACTGTAAAGGGGCCTCTCTGGGGACTCGCTCTGCGGAGATGGAGGGGATGGTCCATGTCACTACTTCAGTGGCAGATACTGGCCTCTGAGTAGGCTCTGTGTAAGAAGTTTTCTGATCATGGGAACAATTGAGCTTCTTGTCTGGTGGGCTTTCCTGGGCGATGTAGCTCTAGAGAGCAGAGAAGACGACATCAGAGACCAGAGCAAGAAAAAAAACAACAGGTGGTTTCTCTTCTCCCAGAGTTGTTCAAATGTAACACTTTATTTTGACTTATTTTCAAAGTGAAGATGACAATGAGATACTTCCCTCACAGTCATTTTGTAAAGTAAAATAAATCTTATTTCTGTTATAATAGCTACTATAAGGCCATTTCAGACAAGAAAGGCTTCTGATTTGATCAAGGGCCGAATCTGTTAAAGTACCTAATGAACTTGGCACAACCATTAGAAATATTTGTGTATGTGCTGATACTTATGTGTACACGCATGTGGAGGCCAGAGGTCAATTTCAGGGGTCATCCCTCAGACTCAGTCACCTCATTTTCTGGGATAGGATTGAGAGAGAGAGAGAGAGAGATGTGGCCCCTGGCATGTTGATCAGAGTTCAGTGGAGCAGCACAAATAGAATTCTTTGGATTATAAAGAAGGGGGAAGGAGGAGGGGGAGGGGGAGGGAAAGAAGATGAAGATCAAGAAGAACAAGAGGAAGAGGAAGGAGGAGGAGGAGGAGAAGGAGAAGGAGGAGAAAGAGAAGGGGAAGAGGAAGAAGAAGAGGAAGAGTTGGAAGGGATGTAGAGGTGGGGAGGATCTGAGAGGAGTTACAGGGAGGAGGGGGATGAATATGATGAAAATACACTGTATCATTTGTGGTTTCCACCTGCGGCTGGGGACCTCAGCCTGGGCCACAGGGCTCCATAGCCAAATAGTACCAAGAGAAAGCTAGCCTCCCAGGAGTGTGGGCAAGCCTGTGAGCGGGGTAAGGCCAGCAACTCTGCTCAGCAGGACCCTCCAGGAACCCTCAGGACTCAGGGACCGAGGAACAGCCAGGGATAGGAGCCTTCTGGTTTCCATCTGTGGCTGAGGATCTCAGCCTGGGCCACAGGGCTCCATAGTCAAATAGCGCCAGGAGAAAGCTAGCCTCCCAGGAGTGTGGACAAGCCTGTAAGTGGGGGAAAGACCAGCACCTATGCTCAGAGGGACCCACCCGGAACCCTCAGGACACAGAGACTGAGGAGTGGTCTTCTGGTTTCCTTTTGTGGCCAGGGAGCTGATCCTGTGCCACAGGGCTCCATACTCAAATAGTGCCAGAAGAGAGCTGGTCACCCAGGAGTGCCAACACACCTTCGAGCACAGGCAAGACCACCACTTCTGTTCAAATTCCTGGATCAAGAGGGACCCTTGCAGAGCCATCAGGACACAGGAACCAAGGAACCGCTGGGGACAGAATCCTTCTGGTTTCTGTCTGCACCCTAGAGCTGACCCTGTACTATAGCTCTCCAAACCCAAATTCCTCTCAGAGAGAGCTGGTCTCCAAGGAGTACTGACACAGAGGCTTGCAGGAGGGACAAGCCGAAGTCAGAGAGAGCAAGACCAGCTAACACCAGAGATAACCAGATGGCGAAAGGCAAAGGCAAGAACATAAGGAACAGAAACCAAGGCTGCTTAGCATCATCAGAA
This sequence comes from Uromys caudimaculatus, assembly GCA_028551405.1. Classification (NCBI taxonomy): domain Eukaryota; kingdom Metazoa; phylum Chordata; class Mammalia; order Rodentia; family Muridae; genus Uromys; species Uromys caudimaculatus. The sequence continues at coordinate 8,891,709 of CM052709.1, forward strand.
TCCAGTTCTCCCACCACAGCGAGCCCTGGATACCCCAACACACCAGAAAAGCAAGATTCAGATTTAAAATCGCATCTCATGATGATGTTAGAAGATTTTAAGAAGGAAATAAATAACTCCCTTAAAGAAATACAAGAGAACATAGGTAAACAGCTAGAAGCCCTAAAAGAGGAAACACAAAAATCCCTTAAAGAATTGCAGGAAAACACAATCAAACAGGCGGAATTACAGGAAAACACAACCAAACAAGTGAAGGAAATGAACAAAACCATCCAGGATCTAAAAATGGAAATAGAAACAATAAAGAAATCACAAAGGGAGACAACTCTGAAGTTAGAAAACCTAGGAAAGAGATCAGGAGTCATAGATGCAAGCATCACCAACAGAATACAAGAGACAGAAGAGAGAATCTCAGGTGAGGAAGATACCATAGAAAACATTGACACAACAGTCAAAGAAAATGCAAAATGCAAAAAGCTCCTAACCCAAAACATCCAGGATATCCAGGACACAATGAGAAGACCAAACCAAAGGATAATAGGTATGGAAGAGAATGAAGATTCCCAACTTAAAGGATCAGTAAATATCTTCGACAAAATTATAGAAGAAAACTTTCCTAAGCTAAAGAAAGAGATGCCCATAAACATCCAAGAAACCTACAGAACTCCAAATAGATTGGACCAGAAAAGAAAATCCTCTTGTCACATAATAGTCAAAACACCAAATGCACAAAACAAGGAAAGAATATTAAAAGCAGTAAGGGAAAAAGGTCAAGTAACATATAAAGGCAGACCTATCAGAATTATACCAGACTTCTCACCAGAAACTATGAAAGAGAACACAAATGCCAGCCCAGGCTGCTATACCCAGCAAAACTCTCAATTACCATAGATGGTGAAACCAAGATATTCTATGACAAAACCAAATTTACACAATATCTTTCCACAAACTCAGTCCTACAAAAGAAAATGGAAAACACCAACACAAGGAGGGAAACTACACCCTAGAAAAAGCAAGAAAGTAATCTTTCAACAAACTCAAAAGAAGATATCCACACAAACATAAAAATAGCATCAAAAATAACAAGCAACAATCACTGTTCCTTAATATCTTGTAACATCAATGGATTCAATTCCCCAATAAAAAGACATAGACTAACAGACTGAATACATAAACAGGACCCAGCATTTTGCAGCATACAGGAAATGCACCTCAGAGTTAAAGACAAACACTACCTCAGAGTAAAGGGCTGGAAAACAATTTTCCAGGCAAATGGTCCCAAGAAACAGGCAGGAGTAGCCATTCTAATATCGGATAAAATCAACTTTCAATCAAAAGTCATCAAACCATACTCATCAAAGGAAGAATTTACCAAGAAGAACTCTCAATTCTGAACATCTATGCTCCAAATGCAAGGGCACCCACATTCATAAAAGAAACTTTACTAAAGCTCAAAGCACACATTGCACCTCACACAATAATAGTAGGAGACTTCGACACCCCACTCTCATCAATGGACAGAACTTGGAAACACAAACTAAATAGAGATAGTGAAACTAACAGATGTTATGGACCAAATGGATTTAACAGATATCTATAGAACATTTCATCCTAAATCAAAAGAATATACCTTATTCTCAGCACCTCATGGTACTTTCTCCAAAATTGACCATATAATCAGTCACAAAACAAACCTCCACAGATATAAGGAGATTGAAATAATCCCATGCCTCCTATCAGATCACTAAGGATTAAGGCTGGTCTTCAATGGCAACAACAACAGAAAGCCCACATACACATGGAAGCTGAACAATGCTCTACTCAATGATAACTCAGTCAAGGAAGAAATAAAGAAAGAAATTAAAGACTTCCTAGATTTTAATGAAAATGAAAGTACAACAATGAAAGTACAACATACCCAAACTTATAGGACACAATGAAAGCAGTGTTAAGAGGAAAACTCATAGCTTTGAGTGCCTCCAAAAAAGAAACTGGAGAGAGCATACACTAGCAGCTTAACAGCACACCTGAAAGCTCTAGAACAAATAGAAGCTAATAAGCCCAAGAGGAGTAGAAGTCAGGAAATAATCAAACTCAGGGCTGAAATCAACCAAGTAGAAACAAAAAGAACTATACAAAGAATCAACAACACCAGGAGCTAGTTCTTTGAGAAAATCAACAAGATAGATACACCTTTAGCCAGAGTAACCAGAGGGCACAGAGTCAGTATCCAGATGAACAAAATCAGAAATGAAAAGGGAGATATAACAACAGAATCTGAGGAAATTAAAAAAAACCATCAGATCCTACTACAAAAGTCTATACTCAACAAAAATTGGAAAATCTGGATGAAGTGGACAATTTTCTAGACAGATACCAAATAAAAAAGTTAAGCCAGGATCAAATAAACCATCTAAACACTCCCATAACCCCTAAAGAGATAGAAGCAGCCATTAAAAGTCTCCCAACCAAAAAAGGCCCAAGACCAGATGGGTTTAGTGCAGAATTCTATCGGACCTTCAAAGAAGACCTAACACCAATACTCTTCAAACTATTCCACAAAATAGAAACAGAAGGAACACTAACTAATTCATTCTATGAGGCCACAGTTACACTGATACCCAAACCTCACAAAGACCCAACAAAGAAAGAAAACTTCAGATCAATTTCCCTTATCAATATCAATGCAAAAATAATCAATAAAATTCTCGCAAACCGAATCCAAGAGCACATCAAAATGATCATTCATCACGATCAAGTAGGCTTCATCCCAGGGATTCAGGGATGGTTCAATACCCGGAAATCCATCAATGTAATCCACTACATAAACAAACTCAAAGGAAAAAAAAAAAACCACACGGTCATTTCATTAGATGCTGAAAAAGCATTTGACAAAATTCAGCATCCCTTCATGATAAAAGTCTTGGAAAGATCAGGAATTCAAGGCCCATACTTAAACATAGTAAAAGCAATATACAGCAAACCAGTAGCCAACATTAAACTAAATGAGGAGAAACTTGAAGCATTCCCACTAAAATCAGGGACTAGACAAGGGTGTCCATTCTCTCTCTCTATCTATTCAATATAGTACTTGAAGTTCTAGCTAGAGCAATTAGACAACAAAAGGAGGTCAAAGGGATACAAATTGGAAAGGAAGAAATCAAAATATCACTATTTGCAGATGATATGATTGTATACTTAAGTGACCCGAAAAACTCCACCAGAGAACTGCTACAGCTGATAAACAACTTCAGCAAAGTGGCCAGATATAAAATTAACTCAAACAAATCAGTAGCTTTCCTATACTCGAAGGATAAACAGGCTGAGAAAGAAATTAGGGAAATGACACCCTTCACAATAGTCACAAACAATATAAAGTATCTTGGTGTGACTCTAACCAAACAAGTGAAAGATCTGTATGACAAGAACTTCAAGTCTCTGAAGAAAGAAATCGAAGAAGACCTCAGAAGATGGAAAGATCTCCCATGCTCATGGA
>CM052709.1:8895704-8975514 GCA_028551405.1 Uromys caudimaculatus
CACCAGTCAGAATGGCTAAGATCAAAAACTCACGTGACAGCAGATGCTGGCGAGGATGTGGAGAAAGAGGAACATTCCTCCATTGCTGGTGGGATTGCAAGCTGGTACATCCACTCTGGAAATCAGTTTGGTGGACCCTCAGAAAAATGAGCATAACACTACCTGAGGACCCAGCTATACCACTCCTCAGCATATACCCAGAAGATGCTCCAGCATGAAATAAGGACACATGCTCCACTATGTTCATAGCATATTTATAATAGCCAGAAGCTGGAAACAACCCAGATGTCCCTCATCAGAGGAATGGATACAGAAAATGTGGTACATTTACACAATGGAGTACTACTCAGCTATTAAAAACAATGACTTCATGAAATTCGCAGGCAAATGGATGGAGCTTGAAAATATCCTGAGTGAGGTAACTCAGTCACAAAAGAACCAACATGGTATGTACTCACTGATAACTGGATATTAGCCCAAAAGTTCAGAATACCCAAGATTCCATTCACAGCAACCATTGGACTGAGCATGGGGTCCCAGATGAAGGAGTTGGAGAAGGGACTGAAGAAGCTGAGGGAGTTTGTAGCCCCATGGAGGGAACAACAGTGTCAGCTGGCCTGACCCCCCAGTGCTCCAGGAGATTGGACCACCAACCAAAGAATACACATAGAGGGACCCATGGTTTGGACCACATATGTGGCAGAGGAGGATCTTGTTAGCCATCAGTGGGAGGAAAGTCCCTTGGGCCTAAGGGTGTTAGATGCCCCAGTATAGGGGAATGCCAGGGAGGGAAGATGGGAGTGGGTGGGTGGGTGGGTGGGAATACCCTCATAGAGGCAGGGGAGGAGGAATCCAATAGGGGGGTTTCCAAAGGGGAGACCTGGAAAGGGGAAAACATATGAAATGTAAATAAAGTATGAAAAAAAAAACCCAAAACAAAAACCAATGAAAACAGGCTATAGAATAGTCCAACACCGCCTATAGGTTCACAGTCTACTATTACCCTGAGCATTTGTTCATATCATCTGAAATCCTTCTGTATTGCTATGTAATGAATGTCTTTCCCCTAGGGGAAAAAAAAGAGAAAATACATTGTATCAAATTCTCAACAAATTAATAAAAATATAGCTAAAATTATATAGAAACTAAGAAAAAATACCCTTCAACTATGAAACTAAGGGCTTAGAGAGATACTTAACAACACTTGCTGCTCTTGAAGAGGCACAGTTTGGTTGTCAGCACCCAACTAGGTGGTTCTCACAACTGCTTTTAACCTCAGTTCTAGGGGACCCAACAATCTCTTCAGGACTTACACATACACACACACATACACACACACACACACACACACACACACACACACACACACACACACACACACACACTTCTTTTACTTGGGAGCCTCACAGGGAGAAACTCTATTCCTCCCAGGACTCTTGATGGGGACCCAGCAGGCTACCTTAAGGAACTTCCTCAGTTGATTTCAGTTGGATGTTTTAAGTTCCTGATTGGATGATGTTACATATGTGTGTTTATATAACATATATAAATTTACAAATAACTGCTGTTATTTGTAAAAATCTGGGGGAATACAGAAACACTTAGTTATGTTTGATTGTGAAGCAAACATTATTACAATGATGGAGCTCTCATTGTATATGAGGAAATTATTTTAGACAATTAGATTATAAGCAAGGAAGACTAAAGAATTTAAATGAAGGAAAGTTACTACATTTCACTTAAGTTGGTGAAATGCTTATACTAGGAGACTAGTAGGTGGGAAGGTGTATGTATACAACCTGGTTGCTGTCACTTAAAAATCAAATATATGACATATTCATTAAATTAAACTCTTAAAAAATATTTGGGTAGCCATAGGCCTTCACAAGAGACCAGAGAAGTGAAACACAGAAAAAATAAAATGGAGACATAAGCTATAGTCCATGAATAATTATTTTAATTTGTGTGTGGTATATGCATATGTGGTATAAGTGTGTGTACCTCCTCCAACAAGGCCACACCTCCTAGTCCTTCTAATCCTTCTCAAAAAGTTCCACTGCCCAGTGACTAAGCATTAAGTATATGGGCCTACAGATGCCCGTCCTAGATATACATGTAAAAATCCTTTAAATACTAGCTAATGTGATTTAACAGTGTATTGAGAATTATACACCACAATTAAATGGAATGTGTTCAGTACTTAAAGGTCAATATTTAAAAACTCAGAATTGTACACATTTTAATAGGTCAAAGAAAAATCATATGAATACATCAATTGGTTGAGGAAAACTGTCAAAGTACAATACCTACTCAGGTTTGATACAAAGAAAACTCTGAATGGACTAGGAAAAAAGGAGTGGTCCCTCATGATGAAGAGTATCTACAGAATCCTACAGCGAACACGGCCGGTCTTGAAAAACTGGCCACTTTTCTACCATGCCTAGGGACAAACCATGCTCCCACCACTGTGCTTAACACAGCATTGACCCTTCTAGCCACTGAAATAAAGCAAGAAAAAGAAATAAAGGAAAAAAATTCTGCCCCTTTGGTAGACAACATGAGATACAACTTGAAATACAGATCTGTTACATTTCTACATATCAGCAATTCATACGTATAACCCAAAATGTAAGATAAATTGCCATTTACAATAGCTTATGTGTAAATCAAACTAAATTTTTCTAGAACTGAAAGCTAAAATCACTGAAATGGGGAAGAAGATCTGGACAAATGAAGACACTGTTTTATCAGTTATTCAGCACAGTAAAGACTCCAGTTAGGTTCAGTTCACACTGCTTAATCCTGCTCCCATCAAAGTTTGAGCAAAGTCGTTTGCAGATGAAAGTTAAGATTCTTCTAAACTTGGTATGGAAATGCAAAGGAAGTAGAATAAAATAATTCTGAGCAAGAGAAAGTACGAGCAATCCGTTTCTTAGGTCTTAAGAGATTATTCGCTTAAGAGACAGTTACTAAGTCGCAAGTGATGGACTCAGATTGAAGACACATGAGTGGAAACCCATAAGACCATTCAAGACCTGTAACTAATGCTGCAAGCAATTCAGTGCTGCGTCACCCGACAACCCGGAGGCAGAGGAATGAACTTCTTCCTAAATCTCATACCTTAACACATTTTTCTCAAAGTACAGAAATCATCAGTATGGAGGTTCCTCGAGAAACTAAAAATAGCCCTATCATGGGAATGGGTGGGTGGGTGGGTGGGTGGGAGGTGGAATTCTCTCATAGAGGCGGGGAGGGGGAGGGGGTAGGGGGTTTCCAAAGAGGAGACCTAGAAAAGGGGAAACATTGGAAATGTAAATAAAGTATCAAAAATAAAAAAAAAATTAAATTAAAAAAAAGCCCTATCCTACAGTATGACCCGAAAGACTCCGAGTCACCGTATCCCAGAGACACCTGCACATCAATGCTTTTTGAAACACTGGTCATGAGAGCTAAATAAGGGTCCAAACTGTGTCCATCAACAGAGGAGTGGATAAAGAAAATGTGTCTCCCATGCATAGTGGAATTAAGCCAAACCCAGACAGACAACTGTTACATATTTTCTCTCATCTGTGGGGCCCTGATTTTATAGAGGTTTATAAAATCACATATGAACAGATGACAGGAGAGTGAGGTGAACTGGGTAGAGGACAGAGGGGTTGATGGGACAGAGACAAGGGAGAGTAATTAGCAGGGTGTGTATGATGTAATATGCTCAAAGTACATTGCATTGTGGGAAGACAGTCAAAAGAATGACATTTGGTAAACAATGCTTTGGGAAACTGTAAGGTCCCCTGTCTCAGCCTTCCAAGGCTAGAATTTCTTTTTTCTTTTCTTTTCATCTTTTCTTTTCTTTCTTTCTTTCTTTTCATCTTTTCTTTTCTTTCTTTCTTTCTTTCTTTCTTTCTTTCTTTCTTTCTTTCTTTCTTTCTTTCTTTCTTTCTTTCTTATTGGATATTTTCCTTCTTTACATTTCAAATGTTATCCCCTTTCCCGGTTCCCCCCCCAAAAAAACTCCCTATCTTATCCCCCCTTCCCCTGCTTCTATGAGGGTGCTCCCCTACCCATCCACCCACTCCCACCTCCCCACCCTTGCATTCCCCTACACTGGGGCATCAAGCCTTCATAGGACCAAGGGCCTCTCCTCCCATTGATGCCCGACAAGGCCATCCTCTGCTACATATGCGGCTGGAGCCATGGGTCCCTCCATGAGTACGCTTTGGTTGGTGATTTAGTCCCTGGAATCTCTGGGGGTCCAAGACTGGAATTTCTTTCTTTCTTTCTTTCTTTCTTTCTTTCTTTCTTTCTTTCTTTCTTTCTTTCTTTCTTTCTTTCTCTCTCTCTCTCTCTCTCTCTCTCTCTCTCTCTCTCTCTCTTTCTTTCTTTCTTTCTTTCTTTTTCAGAAACAGGGTTTCTCTGTATAGCCCTGGCTGTCCTGGAACTCACTCTGTAGACCAGGCTGGCCTCGAACTCAGAAATCCGCCTGCCTCTGCCTCCCAAGTGCTGGGATTAAAGGTGTGTGCCACACTGCCCGGCCCAAGACTGGAATTTCAAGTGGGCTACCATGCTAGTTTGGCATGCTCATGGATTCTGGGGATCCAAATTCTAGTCTTTATGCTTGTCCTTTAACTGGGCGGCCATCTCCCTGGCAATTTCTCAAAATCTAAGCACATAGTTGTCTTGTGACTGGACAATCATGCCACTGGGCTTTTGACCTGAAATGAAAATGTGTATTCACTATGGTGCTGTGCATAAATGTTCACAGGAGTTCTAGTTGTGATATTTCAGATCTGAAAGCTGTCCAAAAGTCTCTTAAGAGATGAGTGGTTAATGATAGAATAGTACTTAGCTATAAAAGGGGGTTATTGATACACGGAACAACTTATGCAGGTCTCAAAGGACTTATGCTGAGTAAATAGCCAATCTCAAAATACGACATTTTTGAAATTTAAGCATTGACTCGGCTTGGAAGTAGTTCAACCATGGCCTGGAGGATATGAGCAGAAGTGAATTCAGCCCAAGGGCAAGGAGTTTGTGTGTCTTGCTTATGACAGCCATTGCATGTCCTTATACTTGATAGTTATTGCATTACAGCTCTGTCCATGATGTAAAACAGAAGCCGTGCACCTACAGATTGATCACCCCTCATATGAAAGCAAAAAACTTAAAACACACAAAACCCCAAATTAGAAAATTCCATACCTGACCTTAGGCAAAGGTCCCAAGACAGAGGAGCCGTAAAGACACTAATGGATTTTGGTTTTTGTTGTTGTTTTTTGTTTGTTTGTTTGTTTATTTTTTGTTTTTTTATGAGACAGGATTTCTCTGCGTAGGCTTGGTTTGTCCCGGAACTCACTCTGTACCCCAGGCTGGCCTTAAACTGCTCCTGTCTTTGCTTCCCTAGTGCTGGGATTAAAGGTGTATACCACCACTGCCCAAAAGGCATTAATGAATGACCTCCAGCCTGTGTGTGCCAGTCATGAGTTCTGTGCCTAAGATTCATTTCATTTGTATTTATGTGTGTGTGCATGTCCATGCAGGTTCCACTGGAGGGCAGCAGAGGGCTTTGGAGCCCCTGGAGCTGGAGTTACAGGTGTTCCTGAACCTCCTGAGGTGGGGACTGAGAACTGAACATTAGTCCTGCACAAGAGCAGCAGGTACTCTTAACCTCTGAGACATCACGTCAGCCCAGCCTTGTATTTAAACTTAGGGGTCATCCACAAGCTGTCTCATCTATGTATATGGCAGTACTGTAAAGCTGTAAAGGTAGCTGAAACTTGGCATACTTTTGTGTTCTTCCTGTTGAGTTTTGAGCCTTATTTGTGTAGTGATAGTTCTGTCATTAGACATGGGAATTGCAAATGGAGAGTTTAAACTCCTCCTTGGAGGGTGGTGACAGAGTCACCTTGCACTTACATACATGCTTTTGACATTCTAAGAACCCCTGACCACCCTCCAGATACCCTGTCCTTCCGAGCGCCCAAGTGTATATGTGTTAAAGCTTTATAATGTCGTATTTGAGATTAGTGAAGTAAATTTCCCTATGGTGTCTTTTAGTACTTGAATAGATTTTCAGTTTTACCTTAAATCTGATACAAAGGGTTGGCAAAGTGCCTGCCTAGCGTGCATGAAGCCCTGGGTTCAATGCTCAGCACCCCGCAAAACTGGGCATGGTGGTTCATGCCTGTCACCTTAACACTTGGGAGATGTGGGCAGGAGGAACAGGAGCTCAAGGCCATCCTTGGCTACACTGCAAGGCCAAGGCCAGCCTAACCTCTATGAGACCCTGTATCAAAACAATAACAAATCTGGGGGGGGGGGATAGTTTAGTGGCTTGAGTCACTTGCAACCATGCCTGACCACTTGAATTCAATTCACTGACATTATGAAAGCAGAGAGCCAGTTGGCATTTGATCTGAAGCAGCCCCGACCACAGAAACACTTAATTAGTTAATTAATTAATTAAGTTAAAAATTACAGCAACAATAACTCAGGGGAACCTCCCTCCACTTGTCTTAAGAGGTAACCAGAGTGGTGTTGCCACCAACAGCTCACTTACCTCATTCCCAGGAAGGTCCCGAAGGAAAGGCACTGTGCCCAGGCCATGGTGACACTGGCACATGCTCCTGTCTTCTTTCTGGTCGTTCTGGTTTAGTGTTTGCAGAGAGAGTAAGAGGCTCGCCCTGACCTTGGATGCCTTGGATGGTTCGGGGGCTTCTGAACATCTGTTGGCATCCTTGTCACTTCTGAGAGAGACCATGGAGACTGCACTAGCCCTGTCTCCAAGGCAGAGATCCACTCTCTGTGCCCCAGCCATGGGACTCCTGGGCTTGGGGCTTGTGGGTCTGCAGGGCATGCCTTGGTTCTCATAGGTCAAATGCCAGGCAGAGTTGCAGGGGAGGCTATAACTGATGTCAGTCTGCGCTGCTCCAGGGCTGGTGGCAGAGGTCAGCCAGGAGGGCTTTGGGAAGACCCCAGAGGAGAGGTGCGTACTGCTTCCCTGGGTAGCAGAACGTTTTATGGTCGGTTCGCTTTTCCTCCTATGTTCTGGAGAAGCCAGATGGCTGGAGGACAGAGTTGCAGGAGAGTTTAGGGATGTCCAGGACTCCCCAAACACACGGCTGTCGGTACTAATTGTCCACTCCTCACAGTGGCCTCTGGTGGCTGGTGGGGGAAAGTCTGGTTCTGGAACCCCACTCACTAAGGAGGGTCGTTTGGAGCCTTCAGCATCTTTGCTTCTCAGAAATGCACGCCAGGAGCCCTGGGCTCGCCTGCGCTTCTCTTTCTCACCTTTGACGGAGCCAGTATTCGTTTTCTCTATAACTTTGGCCTCAAAAAAATTCGTAAAGGTCTTATGGGCCAAGGCCAGCCTTGCCCTGATCTTGCTCTCTGTTGTTTTCAGTCTCTTAACATTGTAGCTTTCTGGGGGAGGTCTTTCACCCCTGAGGTCCCCAGATGTCCCTACTTGAATCACACCAGAATGCGTTTCCAGAGATACGCTCTGGTGCGTGTGGTGCAGAGGTGGTTCCCCCTGGCCGGGACTGTGGGGGACCCCTTCCTTGGGGCTAGGGCAAACTGGATTCAAGCCCTCTGAGGTTAAGGCCTGGCTGTAGGTTATGTCCACTCCAGGAATCTCCCCAGACCAGGGTCTGTCAGTTTTTAAAGGGGTCATCTGAAGAGAATCAGGGCATTGCTCTGACTCCAGCACACCCTGCTGAAGCCCGCCGCATGGTTTCTGGAACCGCAGTGTTGTGGTGTGTCTTGAAGCCAAGACTCCTGAAAGGGGGACCTCTACCTCGCTGGCCCATGTACTGGAGATTTCTGCATCCTCTGTGCCACACCCTCCTTGTTTGTGTTCTGAGCTGGGCAACTCCTGGTTCTGTTCAGTGTGTACATACTCAGACCCGAAGTCTGATCTTTCCCCAAGCAACTCCTCATCCAGTGTCTCCTCTGAGCTTAATGTGTCATCCGAATCAGTCCTCGAGACTGGCACTCTCACACACTCTGTGCCTTGGGCCAGCAGCTGAGGAGCCCCACCACCCAATTCTGGACATCCTGGCAGCTCACACACTGGCATCTGTGAGACCCTGGGAGACCTATAAGCCGCGGAGCCTGTCCCCTTCTCTGGAAAGTCACTACACTGTGATTCCAGGAGACAGTGAGCCTTCCTTGTAGAGGTCTGTCTACCTTCCTGCTTTACTGCTACCATAATGAATTTGCAGCTGTACCTAGAGGCCCCGTGGGCTTCCCGAGCCTGCGGCTGGCCAGAAGTGAAAGGCTCCCGGTCATCCCCAGGCCCCTGTGCACACTCACTCCCAGGTATGCAGTAAGATACTTCTACTGTTGGGAAATCCAGAAGACTTTGCAAGGCATTCCCCCTGCCTTGGAGGTCTAGAACCACTCCCTCTTTGGCTGCTTCTGAAGAGTCGATTACACTTGATTTCAGGGCTGTCTTTGGGGCACAGTCGCTATCATTCTCTTCTTCCCAGGAATCCACAAGCGGCACCTCAGCATGGCAGCAGCATTGTGGGAAGGAGAAGGCCCTGTCAGGTGGCTTTCTCTCCTCGAGAGCACCCTTTGATGGGCAGCTCTTAGTCTGGCTTCCTACCTTGGCAGAGATGTTTAGCAGGCACTTTTGTTTACTGATAACATCATCAGGGTGGACACCTTTGGGCTCCTCAAGTCTGCTCTCGGGGCTGTGCCCTGGCTTGCATTCAGCCGGCCTGGGCACTTCCTCTTGGCTGTTGGGCTTCAGCAGTTCTGCAGCTCGGTGGGAAGGGTCTGGGCATGACCTAGAAGCCTGTTCTACCTGGTTTTCCAGTGGAAGACCTACACAGGGTGTGTCTGGAGATGTCCTCTTAAAGCTACAATCACTCAGCTTGCACTCACCCTGCAAAGGAGGGGCCCCACTTTGAGAAGTAGGAAGTAAATAAGACAGCTGGGTGGGCCCGGGGGAAAGGGCGTTAAGAAGAATTGGGTGATCAGGTTCTATTTCTGTCCCTTCCCGAAAGTAGGGCCAATTTGTACCTCTCCACTTCAAAGGTTCTTTAGGACAACCTAAAGGAAAGGATGCTATAGAATGGGCCCTGACCAGAGTCTTTACTGGCTGGCAGAGGTACCTTTGGGGTGTCTTGGCATTGGCACCAAGATTTTCTGGGGCACTCTGATGACACTTGGTGTCTAACAGACAAGGTGTGCACAATCTCGGTTGACAGGCTATGTCTAGGAAGGGATGAATCCAGAACAAGTCTGTGCCCACTGTGGGTCTTGGAGCAGGCCCCTTCTTTGTCCTGATCCACAGAGGGAAGCCATTGTCCTGTAGGCCTATGGGAGGTATCTTTGCTGCTATAGTCCTGCGGTGGATTTGTGGCCAGCTCTGACCTAGTTCACAGTGTTGGTGAAAGCAAGGACAGACCACAGGGACATCCAGATAGCCCCTAGACCTGGCCTTTTGCAGGTGGGGACTGCTGTTACTCCTGGCACTCTGTGAGAAACGCACAGCTGCTGGTACAGACTCCTGTACCAAGCTGGTCACACAGCTGCAGGGGCATGTGTCACCCCGTTTTCCAGCAGTCGACGTGTGCAATTTACTTTGCTGAGAACCTTCCTTTAAGCCCGAGAGTAGATCCAACTCTTCCTCTGTATGGAGGACCAAATGCTGCCCTTGAAGTCTAACTGTTGAGTCCTCAGGGCATCCCCAGCCTGCTTCTCTTTTGGCAGAGGGGCCACACAGAGAGAGGCCAACTCCACCAATGAGGTCACCCAGGAGGGACTCTGCATCAGAAGCGCTTTCAAAGGGATCTGTTTTTGTGTCTGATCGACTTTCGCTCTTATGGGACAGTGTCTCCAAGTCCTCCGGGCTTGTTTCCTGACGCCATTCCTGTTCCTCTGCGTCTGTAGGGCGTGGGTGGAGCTGGTTGTCATCACTCTCGACCTCACCTGGAGGGGGTACACCTGGCTCTGGAGTCTAGAAGGGCAAGAAGAGAAGAATCAGAGGAAAGTTCCCAGGACCTCAGCAAGCACATTTATACCATTATGCACGCCTTTTTTGGAAGAAAATGTCCTTCGTCATTTCCCAGATAGCCCCAGGAAGGAAGCAAAGGATAAAGAGCTACCTTGCATTAACACAGAAAACAAACACAGAGGGCTAAGACCTTGCCTCATGTGCAGAGCATGCCAGGTGCAGTAGCTCAAATCTGTAATCCCAGCACTCCTACGACAAGGTGGGAGACAGAGACAGGAACACAGCCAGAAGCTCAAAGACTAGCTAACTAGGTGTAGGCAGCCATAAATAGGAGAGATCTCAAGGTGGAAATTGAGGACTGACACCCAAGGTTGTCTTCTGACTTCTGCATGTATATTCTGGTACATACATACCTCCCCCCGACATAAGCACACAAATACACAAACATGAACAATGACTGCACACATATGCACGGGAACATACGAATATAAATATGACACACACATAAACAAACAAATACAAACATGGACATACACCACACATACATACTGATATATATCTCTCCACACACGTCTGCATACACACTCACACACATACACACGCATTCATGCCTATACACACATTCAAGCACACATGAACATGCAAATGAATAAACATATATATACCACACACATACATAAACATCCATGCACACACGCACACTTATACACAGACACACATAAAGCTGAAAAAGGGAAAACAATGAAGCCAAACCCAAACTATGGGGAGGAAATGTCATACAAGTTAAAACAAAGTCATCAAAAGGCAGAACAGGCCAAGCATGCACCAGCAGTTTAGTACTCATGACCTGAGTCACAGTGAGAAGCCTCCTTCTGTGCGAGGTGTCTAGCAAGAACAGAGCAATACTTGTCTGCCCTAGGTTCTGCCTGTTCTTGTGCAGCCCAGTAGTTTACAGTAAATGCTCTTACGTTTAGAATTGTCTTGAGCTCCCATAGCTAGAGGTAGGAAAGAAAACAAAAGAAGTCTTGAGAATTCCTGAGACTCCAGACCCAGGATGTTATGTATGCAAGGCAGCTTTGAGAACAGGAAGAGAACTAGGCAGAAACTGCTGAATTTTCTCTTCTACTCTTTTGTCTATCTGTCTGTCTCCCCTCATGTGTGCATGTGTGGGGTGTGTGTGTGTGTGTGTGTGTGTGTGTGTGTGTGTGTGTGTGTGTGTGTATGTGTGTGTGTGTGTGCGTGTATGTGTTTAAGTGTATGGATTACATGGTTCCCAAGCATATACTCTGTAGCTGCCACCGTGTAGTGATGTTCTCAAGTTATACACGCCTGTTAGCATGTCTCGGCACATGCGGTAGCCTTAACTGTGAGGTCACATTGTACTCAGCATTCAGCCTTCAAAATTTCTATCACCCCCCAGGCTATGGGCATAGCCACTTGCTCCTCAAATTTTGTACCCTTGCTAAGCATGGTTTCCCCAGGGTGTGTGTGTGTGTGTGTGTGTGTGTGTGTGTGTGTGTGTGTGTGTGTGTGTGTGTTATGCATGTGTGCATGATACAACTATGGAGTTCTGAAGACAGCTTTGGGAGATCATTCCTTGAGTGTCATCTACATTTTGCTTGAGACAGGGTCTTTCACTGGCCTGAAGCTTTGCCAGTGAGTAGTGAGCTCTTGTGGTCCACCCATTTCTGCTGCCTGTGTCCCTATTGCTGGGGTTATAGGAGAACACTATCACCAGGCTTTTAATGTGGGTTCTGGGTACCTCAGGTCCTCACTGCTCCAAGCAGGTGCTATGCCAACTGAGCCATCTCCCCAGCCCGCGGGAGTTGATGTAAGAGATTTCTTAAAGTAAAATTGCTTTTAATTCTCCATAATCGGGAGAAGGAAACTAACAAACACCACCACCGATGACGTGCACTGTTCTTAAGTAAGGTAGAAAATCAGGAAGCATGCAATACACACCTTCAGATGCGTGGCAAGGCAGGGCGGAGCTGGGGGCAGGAAAGGGGACATTAAGAGGGATGTTATTGGGGGGGTTATGGAAATGACTTAGCGGGTAGGGTGCTTGCTGAGAAAGCTGGGAGATCAACGTCACCCCCAGGGAGAGGCTGCAGCCAGGGCAGGCCTTCATGGCTGGTGAGCCCTGTCTTACTTTCCAGGTGTTTAGGGAGGAGACTTGGCTGAGTCCCAAGGAATATAAAAGCTTCTAGGGAGAAAACTATCAAAGATTACCAAAGTATCCATATTAAAACCCCAATATAGGCTGTGCAAGGTCCTGGAATACCGTGTTTAGTAGTCCTTAAAGGGAATGAACACTGAAAAAACAGGAGGTTTTTAAATCTGTTGGTTTGGGTGAAGCAATTAATCCAGCTGGCTCTCCATATGCGTGCGTAAAAAATCAACCTCAAACTGAAAGTGTGTGTGTGTGTGTGTGTGTGTGTGTGTGTGTGTGTGTGTGTGTACATGTGGAGGTCAGAGGTCATCCTCAGATGCCTTTCCTCCAGCACCTTCTATTGACGAAAGCTCTCTCTTTGTCTTTAAGATCACTGCTCGAGCTAGTCTGGTCATTCAGCATGTGCCTACTTTGGCCTTGCTGTTCCTGGGGTTATAAATACACTACCATGCCTGACTCTTTACAGGGATTGGACTCAAACTCGGGCCATCACTCTTTTTTTTTTTTTTTGGTTTTTCGAGACAGGATTTCTCTGTGTAGTCCTGGCTGTCCTGGAACTCTCTCTGTAGACCAGGCTGGTCTCGAACTCAGAAATCCGCCTCCCGAGTGCTGGGATTAAAGGCGTGCACCACCACTGCCCAGCTCAGAACATCGCTCTTGAGCAGCAGCACTTTACCAAATAAGATATCTCCCCAGAGCCAAAAACATATTGTTAAGATAATCCCACCTGGGGCTGGGAGGTGACCACGAGACCCAAGTTTGGGTCCCTAGGACTCACCTAAAAGAGACCAAGTTTCAGCAAGAGACCCTGTCTCAAGGGAGTAGGGCGGGCAGAGAGCAATAGAATAGGACACTAGCCATCCTCATCTGGCCTCCACACATGCGCCAGCACACGCATATACATGCACACACATGTGCATGCGTGTGCACACACATATACACACACACATACATGCGTGCATGTGCACACACACACACTAACATACACTCCATCTGTTGCAATTCATACACTCTTCTACAATATGCATAAATAACCTTGTAATTTTCAGCATAAGTTAACAACACATAAATGAAATAAAATCACAAAACAAAAAGCATCATCCCTCATAGTAAATCTAGGCTATGACCTAGCAATGATTGGAAGTCAAAGTTAGAGGCAAGAAATACTGTTTTGACCGTGAGGCTCAGAATGTCCTAGGTGGGGGAGAGGATCACGTTGGGGTGGCTTTAACGAGGTGGGCAGGCTCTCTACCTTCTCTTGGGCAGTGTGCCCTCTGAGGCCTCAGATGCTAGGGCAGGGGTCTGGCTTTTCTCCCCTAACACTGGGCTCTGATGCGGTTTTGCAGGGCTGAGCTGAGAACAGGATGTCGCAGAAACAGAGTGAGTGGTTGTCAGTCAGGCTCCAGCCCTCCTGTCTCCCACCTCAGCTCCCAAGCTCCTCTCTCTGGAAACACAGCTCTCTTCACCAGCCTTGAATCTCACCACATCTCTGCTCAACTCCTCCAAATGGAGCCGACCCTTATCCCATGCCTCCTCTTCTGCCACTTCCTCTTTTAAAAAATGTTGGTGTTTGCAGGCACAATGTACCCTTTAAATGCAATTTCAGCTATATATGCAGGAAGGATACAGGTGCTTGGGGTTCAAACCCACAACCTCACACCTGAGCGGCAAGCCTCCTTACGCACTGAGCCATCCCCCCAATCCCTACAATCCAGTAGGTTTAACATGAAGTACTTTAATGAACAATTGTAACTTTTTTTCCTAATTCCCATTATGATTTCCTATTTGACCCAAGGTTTATTAGAAAAAAATGCTAATAGCCTTTTTGTTTGTTTGTTTCTGACTTTTAATAAGCTACGCTGTGGTCTGTAATGCTGCCTGTATGATGCACATATTCTGAAATTAGTTGAAACTGGTTCGGCTGCATGGTTCGAGGCCTGATTTCATAAAGACCATGGTGTTCGGACAGAGTATGACGCGTACAAACAGTTCACTGTGGTGCTCACTAAGCACTCCTTAGAGGAAGCCCATTGGCTGTACTTGAATTCACAGCGACCTGACTCCTTTCCCCTCTGCTATGAAGCATGCTGACTGAGGCCTTGTCCCTTCCTTGTTCAGCCCTGTTGTTACCCAAGTACGCACTCCAGCCTTACCTTAGGGAATCAAGGACCAGTTCAGCACTGTCAAGCCCTCCTGGGACTTTACTCCTTAGTAGGACTTTATTGTCCTAATAGCGGCTTCCCCTAAGGCTACCTTCCCGCCCAGCAGTTTGCTTCCTACTGAAAGACCTGACCCCCTTATGAGGAAAGTTAGACCCCTAGCACACTTGAAGCCAGAAACAGAAATAGGACTGAAATTGCATGCTTGGCCAAACCCCACCTGGCTGCATTCTTTCCCCTAAGAAACGGGTGACCTTGGCCTGGCCCCAGGGCCAGAGGCACAATGTTCCAGGAACTAGCTAACCACAAAAATGTTTGTGCAACTGTCTTGTGACTAACTTAGAACATTCTGTTCTTCCCCATAATGCAAATTCTTTCCGTTCTTGTGGTTTTTTCCTTTAAATACCCCTGACTTCAGCTGCTTGGGGTCGAACTCCTCTGCCCCTGTGTGGGACACAAGCTCGGCCCCAGTGCACTGGTTCCCTGAAT
The DNA here is from genome assembly GCA_028551405.1 of Uromys caudimaculatus. Lineage (NCBI taxonomy): Eukaryota > Metazoa > Chordata > Mammalia > Rodentia > Muridae > Uromys > Uromys caudimaculatus. Next base: position 8,910,487 of record CM052709.1, read on the forward strand.
AAACTTCATGCATTTGCAGCAAGAACGGTCTTTCGTGAGTTCTTGGGGGGGGGGGTGTTGTGCCGTCCCGAGACTTGAGTGAGGGTCTCCCCAGCTCGGGGGTCTTTTACTACTTCCCCTGAGAGTGTTTTTCAGAACCACACACAGCAGGTTTCCAAAATTCAATCTTCCAGTCCCTTCTAGCCAGAGTTTAGTGGTGAGCATGTGATGACTGACAAGTCTGAATTACAGTCTCCACCTCCGTTCCTGCTCTCTGAACTCTGTTTTATGTGCTAGGATCCCGAGCCGGACACTCAACGATGATGGGATAAAAGGCTATGTCTCAAGAGGTGCTGTTCTTTACTTCAGGTCTGGGTGTTTTGCTGCAGGGAAGGTTTGGGAGCCATCTTGCACTTGATGGGTCCAGAATCAGGTACCAGCTCTGCAGACATTGAGCTGCCTCCCGCTCCCTTAGCACTGGCTCAGCTTGCTGGGGCTAATGACCTTCACATTGCCAAGTCAATGACTTTGGCTTTTTTGGACATCTCTCTTCCTTCTCTTCCTACTCCCCCTCTCTCTCTGTTGCTATATTTGGTGTGTTTATGAATGCATGTGTGGATGTGCCTGCACATGTGTGAGGGTGTGCATGCATCTGTATGCGTGAAGGCCAGGCAAAGACAAAGGCATCTTCCCCTTTCATGTCTCCATTTCTGTTCAGTTCTGTTTGTTTTATAGCCCTGGCTGTCCTTGATCTCACTACATAGACCAGATTGCCCTCAAACTCAGCAAGATCCTCCTACCTCTGCCTCTCTAGTGCTGGAATTAAAGGCGTGTGCCTGGCCACCCACCCTCTTTTTGGAGACAAAGTCTGTCACTAAACCCGGAATTCACAGATTTGGTAACGAGTGGGCCAGTGAGCTACAAAGATCCCAGTGTTCTGTCTTCCCTGCACTGGAGTTTCAGGCAAGGGTCTCCATACCCAGTGTTTGAGATGGGTGCTAGGGATTTGAACTTAAGTCCTCTTGCTTACACTTCACAAACTGAGTCATTTCTCCTCGGCCCTCCATCCTCTTGATATTAACTATTGATACGGAACTGGTATAAGGAAATCATACTGACTGTAAAATTACACTGATCCAGTGTAAAAAACTCACTTGTGAAGTTCCTGAAAGTCAGTTAATGATGTTTGTAACTGTACCCTTGTGTCCCGCCCCTCTTGAATGCCTCCGTCTGCCACCACAGATTAGTGTGTACTTTATAGTCTGCACTGGGGTGGAGGGAGCACTGCTCTTTTCTGCTCGGCACAGCTACCTTGAGATACATCCCTGTTGTGCGACAGCTCAGCCCTCTGCCCTCTGATTGCCACCGAGGGTTACACGAGCAGACAGTCTTTCCACAGTTTGTTCCTGCGCTCGCCTGCTGATGGTGTCTCCGCCATGCAGATTTGGGCTTTTCAAAGGAAGTCGCAGCAAGGTTTGTGCACTAGCCTTTTTATGGCCATAGATTTGCATTTCTCTTGCATACGTACTGAGGCGTGTTGGGATGGTGTTCTGGGTTACACATGTATGTTTAGCCTCTTGACCTTTTTGACATCATATCTTGCTTATCTGTTTTGTGTGTGTGCATGTGTGTTGGTGTGTGTGTGTATGTGCACATGCTTGCCCCAGTGCACATGTGGTGGTCAGAGGTCAACCTATGGGAGTTGGTTTTCTTTTTCCACCATGTGGGTTCCCTGGATCAAAAGCAGGCTCTCAGGCTTAGCAGCAGGCACAGTTCTACACCGAGCCATTTAGCTGGCCTACCTTTAATTTCTTAAGAAGTTACAAGCAGTTTCCAGTTCCATTTAAAATGACTGATTAAATGAAAATGGTACAGCCAATTGCTGGAGGGATTAGGGGTGGGCAGGTGAGTTTCCTGGTTGGGGGTTGCAGAGGAAAGAGGAAGAGAGAGGCAGGTGGGGGGGGGGGGGAGCCGCCATGAGAGGAGAAGCAAATGGCCAGGAGAAACAGCCAGTGTTTAGGATATACCACTAGGGGAGTAGGGGTAGCCAGGCCAGCAGTTAGAAAAGTAGATTAGGTGTTACCCCTCACCCAGTAATTGTCAAAGCCAAATAAAATAACCATATCCTGAGTCTCATTCATTAGTAAGCCAGACAGGGATACATTTAGACTGGTTCAATTGCACTGTGACCTTAATCTTTAATGGCTAAGAGGCCTTTGCAGAAGTGACTAAAGGACCTGGGGGAGGAAGCTGATGTGTAATGTCTCCTCGTGGGTCGTTACGAGGGAAAACAGGCAGGAGCGCAGGCAGGTGTGGCAGTGGGAACACAGGCTGGGTGTTCACGGAAGGGCCATGAGCCAAAGAACATGGGTGGGAACATTCCTCGCAGCAGATGTTTCAACCCCAGAGCAACCAGAATGCAGGGAACAGCCCTGCCTACACCGTACCCAGAGAGACACTTAGCCTTTCTGACCTCCAGAACTGAACAATTAGGGACTGATGTTGTCTTAAGCAACTGTTTGTAGAAATTTGTTAGCATCACAATAGGACATTGAAAAGTAAAGCAGCGTTGTGGGGTGGGGTGGGGTGGGGGTGGGGTTAAGTTCTTGCCATGCAGCCCAGGCTACCCTTAAACTCTTGACCCTCCTGTCTTGGCTTTTCCAAGTACTCTGCCTCAACCTGCCGCAGTGAGCTGTCTGTCTCTGCCTGGCACTGATGGAGTCACAAGTGTGTGCAGTCACGCCTGGCTTTTTAGGTAGGTGCTGGGATTTGAACTTAAGTCCCTGTGCTTGCACAGCAAGTACTTTTTCTCATTGAGCCTCTCACAATCCCAATACAATGGAACAGAAGGGATTCGTGTAAAAGGAAAGACTGACGGGGTGAAATTTACAACATTTGTTCTGTGGAAGATAGTGTGAGGAAGATGGAAGGGCAAGCTAAAGACTGAGAGAAAATTGTACAGCGTTCTAGAGCTACAATATATAAAGAGCACCCAGAACTCAATAGCAAAAATAAGTGACTCAGATAGAAAGTGGGAAAAGGTGTGAATTACCATTTTACCAAATGGGAATAAGCCCATGGAAAGACAGTCAACTTTGTTTGTCGTTAGGTAAATTCAAATTAAAACTTCACCACAACACATCCACCAGGATGGTTAAAATTTAAAAAAAAAAAAAAAAAAATTGAAAGTGGCACCATCAAAGGCTGGTGGGAAGGAGAGGGAGTAGGCTGCTCACACAGCTCTGGTGAGAAGTGCAGCAATGACTCTGCCTTCCTTTTCTCTGTCTCTCTTCCCACACCTCCAAAGACGACAGCAATCCTTGGTGCGCATGTGCACACCAGCTCAAGCCGGTACAGAGGAATACGAATTCTGAGAATCAGGAGGCAGTCAAACATGCCAACCTGTGTTGCTTGACTTAGAAGGAGGAGGTGATGGGGAGTTAGCTCTGTACTTACAACGCACAAGAGGGCTTGAGTTCACTCCCGAGAGCCCATGTGCAAAAGCTGGGCATAGTGGCAATTACTTGTAATCCCAGTGGTGAGGAGCCAGAGCCAGCAAGATCTCTGTAACCCCAGTGGTGAGGCGGCAGAGCCAGGAGAATCTCTGGGCTCCCTGGCCAGCTTGCCTAGCCTTCTTGGCAAGCTCTTGGCCAACTGCGGTCCTGCTTCATAAAATAAGATTGGTGGCTTCTGGAGAACAGCATCCAAGGTTGACCCCTGCCCTCCATTGGCACATACATGTCCGGCAGTAAACAACAAAGAGACCCTTCACTAAGCCAGGCAGGAAGGGGAGGACGCACGCACGCACGCACGCACGCACGCAGTAGTAGCCAATAGAAGAATCTGATGCTGCTGAGGAGCTGTTCATTCTGATTCATTGCATTTGTCCACCCAGAGCTGTAGGGATGTCATCTCACTCACAGATGTGAGGTGGCTCACAGCAGCCCTCAGTCACCACACCCATGAGCCATGAGTCAGTGGTCTAGGCTACCTGCCCAGGCATGGCCAGCAGGTTAAAGTGCGGCTACCAGGGCATCTCCAAATGCGTATTCTCTGTTATCCTCAATGTCTTCGCTCTCAAGGGAAAGTTTCACTGCATAAAGATTCTGCAGTTGGCAGTGCAAATCCTGTCAGTTCTGAACATTTTCATTTGATAGAGATTGTTTTCTCTCTCAGCAATTGAAAAAGACCCACTTTTGCTTTTGCCTCTGCAGTCTTAGGAGAAAAACTGCTATCATTCAAAAGATGAGGGAGCTTTGTTAGGAGTAAAGGGAGCTGAGCTGGAAGGGGTGGGGGGAACTGATCAAGGTACATATGTCGGGATCTTTCCTATCTTTAGTTTGTAAGGCTCAGTCATAGTCTAGTCTGATATAGTCTGTTATTACTCTGTGTCGGCATGGAATTCTTGCTTCTACTATTTGGGGTTTGACTAACTACTAAAATCTATAGGTGTATAACTTATGTCAAATTTAAGACATCTTCAACCATTGTTTGAATATTTTTGAGGGCTCCATTCCCTCTCTTCTCCTTTGAGATCGAGGACACGTGACACACACACACACATGTGCACACACACACACACACACACACCCTGATGTGATTTCTGCAGCACCTAAATCTCCATTGCTGTTACACACTCGCCTGTCTGTTTAGCTCAGGTTGAATACATTCTGTGGACATGCCTTCGAAAGCTCTTACTCTGTCCCATAGCTTCCCCACACTACTTCAGATGCCATCTGCAAGGAGCTTGTTCTAACATACATTTTAAAGTTTTTGGTTCATTTTTATGAGAAGAAGAGAAACCCACCACTGCTAGCATTTTAGCTAGGGACGGAGTGGGGATGGACGCAGCCGTTTGGGGTTCTGCACCCTCTGCACACAGGGATTTATAACCTTTTTTTAAAAAGGCACAGTTGGTACACTCTATTCTTCCTTTGTTCATCTTTTAACTGTCCCCAGGGACAACTCTGTAGCCACACAGCCAGCCCTGCCTCATCCTTTCGGTGGCCACTGGGGTTTCCCCGCAAATGGCTACAGCACCATGTTCATGCCAACTTTTAAAAACAAAATGTTAAGATGTTTGCAGGTTTCCATTATTACAAATAAGGACACGTGGAGAATACATTTCTGTAGAGTGAATTTGGGTCAAATGATAAGTGTAAACCTTCTGAACTGCGAAATAATTAATATGTACAAAAAGCACCCAAAAGTAATATTGTAGTGGACACATTACCTGACTCATTAAAAAAAAAATCACCTCTCATTTAGTAAGAGAAAGGGAGGAGAAAATAATAATGAATGAAATAAAATAAGAGAATTTCTGGCTTTCTCTATTGCTTATGTTTTTTGCATGTTATTAGTTTCAGGAAGTACACATGGAAACACTTCCCAGTGGCTCTCTTTTGATGGTCCTGGAATTGAACTCAGGGCCTTGTGCACGCTAAGCAAGCACTCTACCCTACTGAGCCATGCTTCCTGCTCTCATGACTCCTGGAAGCCGGCCTCGCACTCGATTCATCCTGGTGGGACTGTGGATTCCAGGGCACCATGGGTACTCTATGATGAGACAGTGGATCCTACTTACTCTGGTTTTTAGCAGGCATTACTCAGTAAAGCTGTACTGCCAGAGCCTACCAGTCTCTATGCACCATTTCCAGGTAGGTCCTAGGAAAAATGGAGCCCTGGCTCACTCCACCATGTTGCTGTACAGAGAGGTGTAGGCACAGCCCTCATCTGGGCCTTGGTGATCACACACAAGAGTCAAGAGAGCCACTCCCTTCTCCATTCCTTCGACTTCTCAATCGCTGTGTGTGAATGAAGGAAGAGGGAGGGTCAGGGCATAGTGGTGACTCACAGTGGGCGGTAAGCCTCGCACTGTCTCCTACCATTAACTCTTACTCTGACTGGCTGAGGGCAAGCCCAGTTTTTCTGCCCCTGCCAACACTCCCCATGCAAAGAAATCAGAGCTTCCACTCAACTGAACAGGGGTAGGTCCCTGACACTCCTACAGCGGAATGCCCTTAGGGAAGTATACAGGGGCACTGCTTGTTTCCTCAGAGTAGGTGGAATCTCAACTAGGCTCTTGGTTCTGATGGAAGGAGGTGGGCATGGTTGGAGTTGCTATTTGGCTGGCAGCTAGGAAGCAATGGGCTTTCCTGAGCCTTTGTAGATGGATTTTGTGGGCTGTTTTGTGAACTGCTTTCATGGACTGTTTCTGTGGATCACTTTTGTGGACTTTGTGGACTGTTTTTATGGAGCATTTTTGTGGGCTGCTTTGTGGACTGTTTTGTGAACTGTTTTGTGGGCTGCTTTGTGGACTATTTTGTGGGTTGCTTTGTGGACTGTTTTGTGAACTATTTTGTGGGTTGCTTTGTGGACTGTTTTATGGACTATTTTGTGGGTTGCTTTGTGGACTGCTTTGTGGACTATTTTGTGGGTTGCTTTGTGGACTGTTTTGTGGGCTGCTTTGTGGACTGCTTTGTGGACTATTTTGTGGGCTGCTTTGTGGACTGTTTTGTGGACTATTTTGTGGGCTGCTTTGTGGACTGTTTTGTGGACTATTTTGTGGGCTGCTTTGTGGACTGTTTTGTGGGCTATGGTTAGAATTTCTCTACATGTGGGATCCCAGGAGGAAACCAAGAGATGAGTGACTTAAGTCCTGAGGTCCCTAAGCAGCTGTGTTATGTCTACAGCTTGTTGCTGTAAAGGAGACAGATGTCAGAGGAACAAGAGTTGCTCCATCTCGAATGAAATCAGAAGTCTTTAAAAATGTCTCTAAGGAACATTTTTAAATGGAAATGTGTGGTGGCTACTAGTTAGTTTTATGTCCAGTTGACACAAGCTAGAGTCATCTGGGAAGAGGGAGCCTCAATGGAGAAAATGCCTCCCTCAGACTGGCTTGTGAGAAAGCCTGTAGGGCATTTTCTTGATTAATTATTGATGTGAAAAGGCCCATCTCACTATGGGTGGGGCCATCCCTGGGTTGGTGGTCCTGGGTTCTGTAAGAAAGCAGGGTGAGCAAGCCATGAGAGCAAGCCAGTAAGCAGCATCCCTCCATGGCCTCTGCATCAGCTCCTCCCTCCAGGTTCCTGCTTTAGTTTCTGCCCTGACTTCTTCAACGAAGGACTATGATTCTTTCCTCCCAAGTTGTTTTTGCTCATTTTATTACAGCAACAGAAATCTAAAATGAAAATTCTATAAACTTTACATTTTTCTTATGAAGATCTTGAATATACTTTAAAAATATGCTCTTCATATCTGGCACATAGAAAATGCTGAAGAAAATCTTTATGTATGTATGCATACAAGAGACAAATGTTACACTTTTTCAAATTCAAACTTATGAATATATCACATGTTATTGTTCAAAATAGAATCAGAGACGCTTGTTAGGTCAACAAATAAATATGCCCACAGATCCCCAGTGTCCCAAGGATAGCAACGACAGTTTCATATTCTACTGTAGTTCTCAACGACTGCAATGCCAGAAGGATTCTAAAACCAATACTTGATACCAGATGACATGAGTTCCTCTCCCACACGGCAAGATTTGTTGATCTGTTCCAGGTAAGGAATGGTCCTTTCCTGCCTCAGTTCTTAACTAAAGCAATTCACCAAGTCAGAAATGCATTGCTTATATGGATTTTGTCAGTGCTTTTACAACAAACAGCAAAACAAAAGCTACCATATATATTCCATTTCTTTCCAGGTCACCCAGGAGGAGTATAAATGAGGGGCTGAGGAGATGCATCAGTTGTTAAAGTTCCCGTCATGCAAGATGATGACCTCAGCACCCACTGTATAAATCCAGGTGGGCGGCATGCATCTGTAATCCATGTTTAGGACAGAAGGGTCCGGGGGGTTCTTGGGCCACTTTAGCTAATCACCTGCAGTCAAGAGAGAAAGTGAGAGGGAGGGAGAAAGAAAGGGGGAGAGGGATGGACACTTGGAGAGGCAAGGAGGGGGGAGGGACAATAGGAGAATGAGGGGAAGGGGGGCAAGAGAAAAGGAAGGGAATGTTGGCACTCAGCTCTCTTTCCCCCTTTTTTTTATTCAGTCTGAGGTCCCAGCCTGTGGAATGGTGCCGTCCACTGTTAGGGTGGGCCCTCCCGCTTCAGTTAATCTAGAAACACCCTCACAGGCATCCCCTTTAATGCTTGTCTCTTTAGTCATTCTAGATCCTGTCAAGTTGACACTCAATATTGTCAAAAGCCACCTAGGAAAGACTATGGCAAGCAAGTGAGTTTTCTGGAGATGACCCACCATTTTGAATGACTGTAATGGGTGAGCTCTGGAGATGCAAGGTCTTCAGAGACTTCATCCCAGGATTGCTTCTTGCTGCTGATATGCCTTTCCTGCCACTATCACATAGCCTAATGATTCCTGGGCATCAGCCCACCCTATTGGGCAGATTTCCTGCAGATCAACATGAAGATGTACTTTTATGTAGTGATGCTGTGTAGAGGAATGGATGATTTCATAATTCCTGATAATGATTTTATAGAACTCCTAAATTGATACAAATAATTTCGAGACCCCTATAGAATAGAAGCTGCAAATAGAGCTCTCTAAACCTTCATGTGTCACAAGCTATTGCACTAGGAAAAGAAAACAGGCTTGAAACAAATTTATGATCAAGGAAAACATTCCTTCTAGGTTAGGAATGAGGCCACTATCTGGTAACTAAAGGTCATAGCTGGGAATGGGCAATTTATTGTAGGTGCAAGGACAGAAAACAGATGATGGACTAGTCTATCTATACAAGACTTCAAAATAATAAGACGCAAGGCCAATAAATGGTTTGTCTCTTGACAAAGCCGTGCTAAGTTGTGACATAAAAACTATTGCTTTAAACTTATAATGAACTTGTGGAACCATAAGATACATAATAAATGTTTAGTCATGTCTTAATGGGAAGACATGTAAACAATTCTGCTGTAATTCTGTAAACCTTATCAACTTATGACATGAACTATTGCATTAAACTTGCTATGAACTTATGAAAATGTAAAAATGCTTTAAAAACCATGTGATCAATTATCCTGGGAAGGTATAAAAATGAAGAACAACAATAAGGTGGAGTGGAGCCCTTTTCTGCTTTATCCAGTATGCATGTGTATATGTCTGTCTGTCTGTCTGTCTGTCTCTCTTTCTCTCTCTTCTCTGGCTCATGAAGAATTAAGGAACCCCAAGCCTCTTGCCTGGCTAGCAAGAGTCAAACAGCAAAGAGCCTAAGTAACTAAGTTTCTATTCTAATTCCCCTGCTGCTTTCAGCAGGAGTTAATTACCAGAACCCATGAGCTTTTGGCCCCAGAACAGTAAGAGAGAGTTAAAGGCTGTCATCAGCCCCTGGTCTGCCTATCGGCACACACCTCAGGACCTGAATGTCAGAGCAGGACCCCAGCACAATATTAAGCAACCGACCCATGAATATGATTGTTACTTGGCAAAAACAAAAGCAAAACCAAACCCTGACTTTGTAGATGTCATTGAGGGAATGATTCGGCCAGCCTTGAGATGTAGCAAACACCTTGAGTAACAGGACTGATGGGTTGTTAACCACTGTGACCTCCGCATTCGGCTCTCTTGCTACAGCAAGTCACAGTGCTCTGGGAAAAACCCTACTCTCCTCTCAAACAAATAGATTGAGTATGGAGTTCACCACAGCCGCAGTTTTGCACACAGTCATTGCCACTTGAGCCAGATAAGGTGGTCAGAGCTTTGTCATAGTTGCGATCTCTGACTTGTGTCACATCTGGCTGCCTTTGAGCATGCAATTACCTTGCCCCATCCAGCAAATAAAGTTTAAGCTTTATCTCAAGGTCAGGTGATTAGTGACTTTAATTAGACCTGCAAGATCCTTTTAGCATCTACTGTATCCTATTCCTGAGCATAATACTGGGGGGGAATGAAATTCCTGGGTGTCACCTCAGGCGGCCATGACTGTTGCCTTCAAGTCCAATGAGGGGGTCAAAGAGAAACACTAACAGGCAGTTTTAACAGCATGCTGATTAGGTCTGTGTCAGTGTAGGTGGTTCTTTAAAAAAATCATCTAGGAGATGGTGAGGGCATTTCTAGGTATGGCCATAAGAGCATTGTCTGAGACAATTAAATGAAGCAGTAGACTTGACAAGATCAAGAATAACCTAGAAGACGGGCCTCTGGGCATGCTGTGCAGGAGTTTCTAGATTAAGGTAATTGAAGGAGGATGACCTGCTTTTGGTGTGAGCAAGACTACTCCATGGGCTGGAAGCTTGCACTGTTAAAAATGGAGAAATGAACTGAGCGGCAAAAAGCATCTCCTTCTGCCTCCTGACTGTAGATGCAATGTGACCAGCTGTCTCCTGCTGCCTGTGCTCCCCCTCCTACCCCAACTGTGAGTCTACATGAACTCTTCCTTGAGTTGTGTCTGTCAGATGTCTGTCGCAACAGTGAGAAAAAAATCCCACGCACGGGTGTGATACCAGATGGCCAAAGTTCTGCCCTGCACCTCAGTGCTGCCTTCGCTCATGGGCAGTTATAACGAAGGTGCAGCTAGATAAGAGGAAGGGCAGCTGCTGGACAGCTCCAGTAGTGTCTTAGGGTACCACAGTCCTTCCCAGGGGCCTCCTCATTAGTCCTGAGGAGAGTGCAGCTCCAGCCTAGAGTGTCTTCTTTGCCCGTCACCTTCCTGTCCTGCCCACTGCCTTAGTCTCATGGAGACCAACGGTCCCAATTTGTGAACTGTAATGCAATGTCCAACAAGGACACTTAACTCTGTTCCTCCCTCTCCCTGACCATCAGCTTAGCAGCTGAGTCAGTGCCTCACTCGTGCCTAAAGCCATGCTCCTTCCTTCGTCTGAAGACATAGTCACTGCCATGTGTTAAGTGTGTGCCCGGCCCTGAGCTCAGCACTAGGACTGCAAGACAGATGCAGGGTCAAATCACATCTCCCCTGTCAGCTTTCTGACATTTGAAAGGACACAGCCCTCATCTCAGTCCCACACCTGCAAGGTACCCACCGCCTAAAGTAAGGGTTTGGGATGCTGTACATAAACACGTGAGGCACAACCCAGCATGTCCCACAATGCTGGCTCCACCTACACCTACCACCACTTCTGTAACAGGCTTCAGAAGATCCACCATGTTCCTGGCCTAGCTAGGACATCAAGCGAAGCGTCGTGATAATGGCATCTTTAAGCCCATCAGGAAGAAAATACCAACAAAACAAAATGACTACTCTGAAAATGAAAGGAAATCTGCTTTCTGATTTATATCTTAAATATTAATTTCAGCACATAGGGATGTCAGCCTGTCTTTTTCCTGCACCTGTACACATCTTCAAGCACGTGTGCTGATAGCACAGGGGACCACTGGGGGACCAGCTAAACACAAACACAGCTGAAATAAACCCGTTGCATTTGGCAGCCTTGGGTTTATTGGCTCATTTGGTCTTTCCGCTTGCTTTATGTCTTATCTTAATTTCTTGTCTTTAAATAGCAGTGATACAGTGCTTTAGAAAAATTAAAAAGACCCTTGTGTGTGGTGGTTTGAATGAGAATGGCCCCCATAGGCTCAAAAATTGAATGCTTGGTCATTAGGGAGTGGCACTATTTGGAAGGATTAGAAGGTGTGGCCTTGTTGGAGGAAGTGTGTCCCTGGGGGTGGGCTCTGAGGTTTAAAAAAGCTCATTCCAGGCCTGGAGTCTCACTTGCTGCTGCCTGTGGATCCAGACATAGAGCTCTCGGGTACTTTTCCAACATCTTATCTGTCTGTATGCTGCCATGCTTCCTGCCATGATGACAATGGACTGTAAGCCAGCCCCAATTAAATGCTTTCTTTTGTAAGAGTTGTCTTGGTCATGACGTGTCTTCACAGCAATAGAACACTAAGATAAGCCTAATGTTAGAAAGGAACCAGCCAGCTCTGTGCCTGTGGTAAGTGTGCAGCTGGCCTGAGCCTTGCCTGTAAACTGAGAGGAGTAAACGAGTTGAGGTATAGTTGTGAAGTTGGGTGTGGTGGCGCATGCTTTTCATCCCAGCACCCAGGAGGCAGAGGCAGGTGCATCTGTGTTCGAGGCCAGCCTGGTCTACAGAGCAAGTTCCAGTGCAGTCAGTCAGGATTACACAGAGAAACCTTGTCCTGAAAAACCATAATAAACAAACAAACAAACAGGTGTAAGATGGCCTGCCAGGGGTGCACACTCAGCAACGGTTAGATCGTCCCTCTTTTCTTTATTTTAAAAGTCACTTTGAAACTTTATTTTGTTATGAATGTCTGATGTGAGTACATGGTGGTGGGGGTGGGGGTGTAGGCAGCAAGCGAATGGAAGTCAGAAGACCGCTTGAGTCAGTTCTCTCCTTCCAGCCGTGGGGCTCTGGGACTTAAACTCAGGTTGTCAGCTTTAGTGGCAAGGGCCGAGCAGGCTCTTCATCCCTCCTCAAGTCTAACAATATGAGGCTTGGGTCAAGTCAGGCAATGTAATGCACATCTGCCTTCAGTTCAGGGACCGTCGCGTGCATGAGCACCACAGCTCCACCTGAGACCCTTCAGCTCTGGGACCGTCGCATGCACGAGCACCCGCATCCACGAGTACCACAGCTCCTCCTGAGACCCTTCAGCTTAGGGACCGTCACGTGCACGAGCACCACAAATCCCCCTGAGACCCTTTAGCTTAGGGACCGTCAAGTGTACGAGCACCACAGCTCCTCCTGAGACCCTTCAGCTCTGGACCGTCACGTGCACGAGCACCACAGCTCTCTCCTCTGTTCATAGAGGAGACCTCACATCAGTTAAGTCAGAAAGCGGTGAAAAAAATTGTTCCAAATAAATCTAGCCGCATAAGTCGAACATCTTTAGATATCTAGACAAGCAGTTGACAGCTCCTGAGATAATTCCAGCCTGACATCTTTTCATGAATAAATCTTTATTGGACACACTAACCCATGTGTTTTTGTACGTTACAGCTGGCCAGACTACTTTCTGAAGTGCACTGCGTCCACTCTTGATTTCTGTGTTGAAACCTTAACTCCATGAACATGTATTTGAAGGCGGGGCCTAATGAAATCGCCTTGGTGGCCCTATAAGAAAAGAGGCCAAGGATGTTTGTGCACAGGCTAGAGTTCATGCAAGGATACAATGGGAAGGCACGATCAGAAACCCTCCGTGAATGGCACCTCAAACTCGGACTTCCATGTTTGGGCTGCCCATCTGTGCTTCACTATTATCTCAGCTAAGCAATGACTGAGATCTAATATAATCAATAAATAAAAGGGACCACCCCCTGTGTGTGTGTGTGTGTGTGTGTGTGTGTATGTGTGTGTGTGTGTGTGTGTGAGAGAGAGAGACAGAGACAGAGACAGAGACAGAGACAGAGAGAGAGCGCACACGGGTGGGTATGCACATGTATACAGACCCTTCTAGAGGCCAGAGGTTAGCATTTACATTTTTCTAGAGGCCAGAAGTTGTTACTGGGTGTCTTTCTCTATTGCTTTCTACCTTATTTTTTGACACAGAATCAGTGTTTTAGTTAGACTCACTGGCCCAAAAGTCCCTAGGATCTGCTTCTCTCCTGCCAGCACTGGGATAACAGGCGTGAGCCACCAACCCTGACTTGTCCATAGGTTCAGGGGATCTGACTGCAGGACCTCATGCTTGCGATAAACGCACCTCACCCACTGAGTCACCTCACCCACTGCCCAGCCCAACCCCATATACTTAGAAATCAAGAAACACCTTACAGTAACCTGTGGATTGGAGAAGGAGTCCCATTAAAAAGTATATCATATCTTGAACAGAATGACTTAATACAGCAAATGAAGGTTGCCCGGTGTGCAGATGAACCATTCCTTTGGGGAGCAACCTGTGCCTGAAATACTAGAAAAGAGAGTCTTCATATCAGTTAAGACTCTTTTTTCAAGAGATTAACAGGTGAGTGGAAAGTCAAGTCAATCTAAACAACAGAAGGAAAATGGCAGGCCTAGGGGTAACACCACAGGCAGCCAATATACAACAGAGAGCAACCAAGCCAATAGTAGTTTGCTTTTGTTTACTCTCATAAAAAAAAAAAAAAAAAAAGAAAGGGATTGATCTTATTTTATTTTATTTTATTTTATGTGTGTTTTGCCTGCCTACTCATGTGTGTTCCACATAGAGCAGAAGAGAACACTGGATCCTCTGGAACTAAAGTTACAGTTAATTTTTAGGTGCCATCTGGGTACTGAGAACTGAACCCAGGTCCTCTTCAGGAGCTCTTAAACATTGAGCCGTATCTCTAGCCCTGGTTTTGTTTGTTTTAGCCACTAAAACTCATTGTAGAATACATTGGATAGTCTTGAAAGAGAACTTTCTCTTCTTTCCACACACACAACTCAACTCGCCCTTGCTCCTGCTCGGGGCTGGTGGTCCTGTAGTTGAGTTGAGCAAAGCAACATAGGCTCCTTTTGGATCCAGTACAGTAAACCCTCTCATGTGCGACTCTAACCTTCTGTTCTTGCCCAGCACCACAAAGCCCAGCACCGTGGAGTAAGGATGGCCCAGTCAACGGTGGGAAACCAGTTACTGTGAGGGCAAGCACCATCAATCAGAAACAGTCATTGGGGGAAACTGGTAATATTATATTGTTGGCTATTTATTGATGTTACAAAACTCAAGGCAGTAGCAAACACACTCAAACACTAGAAAGTCCGGGCAAGAGAGATGCAAAAAGGCACATAAGTGACCCAGGGGATGAGGAGGCATCAGAAAATACAAATAAGAGGATTTATGAAAAATGAGTCAGTTCATTTGAGCAGTTTCCATTGTAACTTAACAAAACTGGACTCATTTCTGCGGTAGAAGAATGGGGTTTAGGGGAAGAAGCAACAAGATTAGCATATGAAAGAAGTTAGCTAGCAGAAATACTAGAAACCTGTGCCTGTTAGGGCTTCCTCAATAGCAGCAAGCGCTGGTAGCTTTTGAGCCTTCTCCCCAGCCCCTCATGTGCCCCATTCTTCCCCCAGAAGTGTCCTTTCTATTTTTAAGTAAACTGTCTCTATTTTTATCATGATCTACTTGCCTCTGGTCCAATTAATTATGGGATACAGAACCTGGCCATCTCAGCGGGTGCCCTCTGGACTAAGATCAATGCCTGCAACAATAATATTAAAGATGTCAGTTCCTCTGAGGTGATGTGTAGATCAGAGAAAAAGGATGCTGACCAGAATTCCAGTGGGCTTTGTAGAAATTTTAAGCAGACTCTAAAGTTTATATGGAAGTACGAATGTCTTAGACTAGCTAAAACAATCTCGGAAAGGAAGCATACATTTAGGGTGCCACACTGCCAGGCTTAGGGTTTTCAAGGAGGGCTGAGTAATTGAGGCAGTGCGACATGGTGTAAGGACACTACGCAGAAAAGTGAAACCACATAACGACCCAAAGGTAAGCCATGGAGATTTACAAATTGTTGGTACCGAAGGAATTCATTACGGGAAAACAATCTTTCAGTTGATGGTGGTGAAAGCATACACACCTTTAGACTTTTAAGAAGTTCGTCAAGACTCAACCACAACAAAAATTAATCCAATATTAAAATCTTTGGAGCATTTGGGAGGCTGAGGTCAGAGGAATTCGAGGCTAATCTGGGTTACGTATCAAAACCCCTTTTCAAAACTCCAATAGTTCCGTGTAAGCATGTAAGCATGGTAGCTTGGCATGTGTCCTGGGCTCACTTCCTAGAACAACAAAACAAATAATAAAAATACTATTTTCTGCCATGGAAACTTTTAGCAGTTTTTTTACCAGCTATTCAAGGAATAGAGAGTAAAAAAACCTTATTAAGTCACTCACTGAATGTGAAGCTCATGGATTCAGCTAGGGGTGGTTGGCCAGTGAGTGTCATGGATCCCTCTCTGTCTCTGCACCACGTCTGCCTACCATCCCCCTGCCCACATGCCCAGGTAACAGACGCACGCAGCCACACCTGGCCTTTTAAGGATGCTGGGGATCTGAACTCAGGTCTTCGTGCTTGCTATGGTAGGCACTATGTGAGCTGAGCCACTTCACCAGCCCCTGTCTGTGACTATGTTCCTCAAACAGTTTAGCTTAATAATAAAAACCAATCACATTCCCACACAACCAGAGCCCTCCAAATATCATTCTTTAAGGAAATGCTTATTTGCCATGTAAGAACGAAAAGGCAAAGGGAAATTAAGAAACTTATCTAATCCCCATGGACAGAGCAAGCGACAGCAAGGCCACTTGCTAGGACCAAGGGAAGGACCGTCACAACAGAAGCACCAGATCAACTGTGTGCTAACCTGTGCCCATTAGGGCGCCTTGTCTTCCCCCATCCCAACTTGAGAAGTAAACCAAAGAACAGACTGTTTGAACTGCTGTCTCAAGGCTGGTCTGCAGAAAACAAGAGAGGAGAATGAGGCAGACACAGAAATACAGTGACTGGAACCTCTAGCTTGCAGATCTCGGAGAGGCAGGCAATTTGCTGCCCCCAAACAGTAATGCACTTGCTGATTCTTAAAAGAAGAACACTGGGAATGAAACTGTGCTTCCGGGGGTGAGAGGGGCCAGGAAGGCAGGACAGAGGCGGACAGTAGCCTCAGCGTCCTATGAAGTTGGGGTATGTATTCCTTCCAAGTTAGCTTCCTCCAGACTCTCACCCCTCAGGGAAAGCACCAGGAAAGGTCTATCGCCACCAGAGGGCGCCAGGAATCTCCCAACAGCTTTTCATTTATGGGAAAAGGCCTTGCTGTAGGAAGACCTTTAAAAGACCTCTGTAAAAGACCTCTGGCTGTAGGAAGACCAGTAGCCACTACACCTCCAAATGCCCTACCTCGCCCTAGCCACAGGACAGCTGGCTCTTGTGAAGTCATGTGAGGTTTACTTTTTCTGATTACAAGGGGTGGACTGAAATACAGAAGACTAAAATTATATTCATGTCCCAGGTAGTTCTTTGAAACTAAGTAAAAAGCGGCCCCCTTTCACTCTCTTTGTTGGTAAAATGGGATAATGATAATGGCGGTATTGGTTACACCCATAAGAACTCACTGAGAAACCCGCTGTGTCTGCATCTTACAGATATGAAGACGAGCCTCGGAGATCTTCCATTTTATTTTGTGTGTGTAGTGTATACATGTGCCCAAGGTTGGGGGTGCAGAGGCAGAGAAGAACATCAGATACCCTGCTCCTCACTCTCCATCCTTTTCAGACAGGGTCTCTCACGGAACCCGGATGTAGCTGGTTACTGGTGAGGATAGCTGACTAGTATCTTCTAGCGACCCCTTTGTTCTTTGCGCCCCATCACTAACAGGAGAGTTACAGACCCACGTGGCCCACACCCAGCTTTTACAAGAGTCCAGGATCTCATGCTTGCTCAGAAAGGCTCTTACTGCTGAATCATCTCCCCAGCGCCATTTTACCTTTTGAAAACCAGTCTCTTACTTAACTTGGAACTTGCTGATTTGTCTAGGCTGGTTGTCCAGCAAACCCCAGTTATCCTCCAGTCTCCCCTTCCCGAGTCCTGGGTTCACAAACACGCACCACCATGCCTAACTTCTAAGTCTGTTTTTGTTTGGTTGATTTGTCTGTTTTTTTTTTTTTTTTTTAATGTGTGCTGAGGATCAAGCTTACCCTCTCATCCTGGTTTGACAAATACTTTACCAAGTGAGCCATAGAGATGTTTTAACCAGCAGAGAAAGAGCTAGTTCTCTTTACTAAAAAGGTGAACTGACTGAAACAGGCACCCACTGGTTCTCCAAAACCCAGATCCCCCTGCCTGTGCTGCGTAACCTTCCCTGCAGATGCAAAGTGGTGCCAGATCCTTCTGATGCTTGCTTGCGTCAAAGTTGAAGCTAAAGACAGGCTTGGATTCTCCCAGAGCTAACATCACGGGTGGGATTAACAAGGTCTGATATGATGTCACAGCCAGGCGGCTCCCATGGCTGGCCTCTTGTTTGTTTTTTGTTGTTTTCTTTTTCTTTTCTTTTTTTTTGATATTTACTTTATTTACATTTCAAATGTTTTGCCCCTTTCCAGGTCTCCCCTTTGGAAACCCCCTATCCCATCCCATCTTCCCTCCCACTGTCTCTATGAGGGTGCTCCCCCCCAACCACCCACCCACTCCCATCTTCCCTCCCTTACACTGGGGCATTGAACACCCTCAGGCCCAAGGGCCTCTCCTCCCACTGATGGCCAACAGGGCTCTTGTGGGGTTTTTCTGTTTTTTGTTTTTTAAGTTCTACTGAGAATGGGGAGAAAAATGAGCCTCATAGCCAGAAACAAGATCACTCTGTTTCATTTGCTCCAGTGGCAGGTGTGAGAAATTTTATTCATAGGGCTCTGAGGGTCTTTTCCCAGGATCTGGGAGAGCAGGGCTCAGTGTCCTAGAATGCTGGCATGAGTCTGTCCCTCAAGTCAGGATTCAGGGAATATAACACACAAAAAGACAGGTGTCAGGAAATGTTGGAAAATGCCACAAAATGTACACACACACACACACACACACACACACACACACTTCTCTATGAACTTACTGAAGCTTTTATTCATGAATGAGGTTGTCCTTTTGTTTCTTTCCAGATATAAGACACTGAGTCTTAGAAAAGTCTCCTGTAGGCTGGGAGATGACTTAGTGGGTGGGTGGAACAGTTGATATACAAGCATGAGAATTTGACTTTAATCCCCAAGTCCACATGACGAAAATAACAACCAAACAAACAAAAAGCTGCGTAGTGTACACAGCGTGTACCTGTAATTCCAGCTCTGAGGTGCCACAGAAAGCAAATGTCTGAGACTCACTGGCCAGCCAGTCTAGCCCACTTGGTGCGCTCTGAAGGTATCTGAGGCACAACAGCTAAGGTTGACCTCTGACCTCCACGTTCACAGACACACACTATTCACACACAGTCTTTGGTCGAGGTAAGAAACAAGGCCACAGAATCTCTTCCTGTTCTCCGTTTCTGAACAGCATCCTGAAACTGGGGTCCAGGACATGCTCCTCTTCAGCTGACTGGACTCCACCCCTGCCACAATCAATTCGGCTCTACTTGGCCACGCCCACTTTCCTTCTGAAGTCCCCGCCCCTTCTTCTTGCCCACTCAGCTCTTCCTCAGAGCCTGCTCCACTCTCAGGTGCTAAGTCTCAGCGAATCAAAGAGGGAGAATATTGTTTCTTTCTTTTTTTTTTTTTTCCTCCTTTTTTATTTTTGATACTTTATGTACATTTCCAATGTTTCCCCTTTTCTGAGTCTCCTCTTTGGATACCCCCCGTCCCCTCCCCAACCCACCTCTAGGAGGGAATTCCACCTCCCCCCCCATCCACCCATCCCCATATTCCCGCCTTGACATTCCCCTTTACTGAGGCCTCTAACATCCTCAGGGCCAAGGGCCTTTCCTCTCTCCCTGATGGCCATCGAGGTCATCCTCTGCCACATATGTGGTCCAAACCATAAGTCCATCAATGTGTATTCTTTGGTTGGTGGTCCAAACTCCAGGACCGGGGGGAGGAGGGGGTCAGGCCCATTGACTCTCTTGCTCCCTCCATGGGGCTATAAATTCCCTCAGCTCCTTCAGACCTTTCTCCAACCCCTCCATCTGGGACCTCACTCTCAGTACAGCGGTTACTGTTAAGTGAAACTTGGGCATTCTGAACTTTTGGGCTAATATCCGCTTCTCAGTGAGTACATACCATGTTCGTTCTTCTGTGACTGAGTTACCTCGCTCAGGATGATATTTTCGAGTTCCATCCATTTGCCTGCAAATGAAAATATTGTTTCCCTCCTCGGAGCTGAGGAAGAAATGCTACACAAGAGAGGGAGAAGCCTCAGTAATTATGGAAGAAACAGTGTGGCAAGCCTCCCTACACAGAATAACAGCAATGGGTGACGATCCTTTTCAGAGGCACAGGGACATTATATTCCCCCAAATTCCTCTTCAGCGGGCAGTTCCCAGAAAGGGATAATAGCTTCTTGGCTGCTGCCAGGCAACCCGAAAGCCAAGGCTCTGCTTGCCAGACTAGGTTGCTGAGCGGGAACCTTCTACAGGCTTACTGTGCACACTCACTGAGGATGCCAAAAAGCACTCCCAACTGGAGCCTCTGATCCCCAAGGTTAATGAGCAAAAGCACACACAAGACATTTTGTACCCCTTTCCTCTAGGGTTTGAATCAGTATGACCTGGTCATTCCCCACCTAGGGAGAACTGCAAATACAGAGTTTCCGTACTCTACTCCATCAGGGAGGACACATTCCCTGGCACATGCCTAACTTCCTTCCCTGCTCTCACTTTGCGAAGAGGTAAAGGTTGTTGGGGCTGGGGTCATAGCTCAGTCGGTGCTTGCCGCCTATGGGACAGAGCACACATGCGCACAAAAGCCAGGTGTGTGGCGCACAGTTTGTAATCCCTGCACTGGGGAATCTGAAACAGACAAATCTCGGAGGCTTGCTGGCCCGTCAGCCCAGCCTATCTGGTAAGCACTGGGATAGTGAAAGGCCCGTTTCAGAAAACAAATTTGAGAAAAAAATTAAAGATTAAACAAAACAAAACAAAACAAATTTGACAGTGCCCAAGGAAAGACACTCCATATTGGACCCTGACCTATATAAATATGTGCACACATTTGTGTATACACTTTCTCCTCAAAGAGCACACACACACACATGTAAGTACATACATGCACACACACACACACACACTCATGCGCATGCACACATGCATACACACATGCATGCACTCACAAACATGCATGCATGCACACACATGCATAATACACACACATGCATACACACATAAGCCCGCATGCACATGCAGGCACACACACAAACTACATACATGCATGCGTACATACACACACGCACACACACACTACACATAGGCACACACCCATACACACACACCTGCACACACACAGGCACACACACACATGCATGGATGCACACACAGGCATGCATACACACACCCCACACATGCATACAAACACACACATGCATGCACACACAGGCACATACATGCACACACACATAAGGTTATTGTTCTTGGTATGCTAACTTCAACGTCATTCCATCTTGGCTGATTAGTTATTATAGTAAACACAACACAATGGAGTGTCACTTGAGAAGAGGAATTACAAATTGCCTCCATCGAATTGCCCTGTGGCTATGTCTATGGAGCACTGTCATATTGCTAATTGATTTAGGGAAGCACAGCTCACTATGAACAGCATCGCTAGGTAGGTGGGTCTGGGCTGTGTAATACAATTAGCTGAGCACAAACCGAAAGAAGCAAGCCCACAAGTAGCTTTCCTCCACAGTTCCCGCCTCTTCCTCTCCTGTTTGTGTTCCTGCCCTTGTTTCCCTCGATAATGAACTGTGATGTGGAACTGTGAGCCAAGTCAGCCACAGCAATCAAAACAAAACAAAACAAAACAAAGCAAACACCTTCACATGTCAGGCAGGACCAAACAGCCAACATCCATCTCCTCCCCTTCATAGGGACCAAGTGCCTACGAGGATTCCTTCTTTATCTCATGATGTGTCCTCACCTGATCTAGGAGGGCACTACCAGCCAGTGGAGGCCAAACACAAGGCCTTCCTGTCCATTCACATGCTAGCTGCTACCCACCGAGCAGTGCTTTCCACTGGGACCTAGTAGCTTCTCTACACTACAGACATTCAACCTTTACCCCTCTAGCCTTCCTTGTTACCACATAGACCTTCCCAAGCCGCCATCCTGGCAGTTTTCTCACACGTCCTCATTCATTTATACTGTAAATTGCTTTCTTGAGATAACCTGACTCGAGGGTGGTCGTTTGTGATGCAGCTGTCTTTGAGTCACCCCCTCCTCCTGTAAGTAATCCTTCATTCATACTCCTGAAAGAAACCCCAATAAGTTCACTGGGTCATTACGTTGGACTCCAGTGGTGTCATTAACTTGGCCTATCATTAGTGCCCTATCTAGAATGAGTAGACCTTTGTTTACATCTCCTCTAAATAGTGTGACACAACAGTGACCATCTGCTGTCTCCAATTACTCTTATTTTATCTTTATCATAGCCTTCTGTATTAGATTGACAAGTACCTTGGGGATTAGTGATTCACATACACTCTGTGTGTGTGTGTGTGTGTGTGTGTGTGTGTGTGTGTGTGTGTGTGTGTACACGTGGTTATTTTTAGTTAAGATCATGAGAACTGTCTTAATCAATGGTTTGGTGAATGATGAGTTAAATACCTTTAAAAAACTATTGACAGTAGAAATTGTACAAAGTAGGGCCTTGTTGAAGGAAGCAGGTCACGGGGAGTGTGCCTTTGAAGGGCACATCTGGCCTGGTCCCTCCCTGTCTTCACTGTTCTTCCTGAGAGCTGTGATAGGCACAGCTCTGCCTCTCCAACCTTGTCATGAGGGACTTGAATCATGAGCTACAGTGAACCCCCTCCTCTTTTTTTATTTATTCTCCAAGACACTTGGTCACAGTTATGGAAAAGTAACATACATTGTAGCATACATTACTACTGTGATGGCTAATCTTAATTGTCAAGTTGACCACCTCTGGAATGAACTTAAATTCAAGCACTTGGGCATATCTCTGAGGGATTATTCTGATTGGATCATTTGAGGTGGATAGGTCTGCTCTAAGTTTGGATCATTTGAGGTGAGAAGACCCACCTTAAATCTGGGTCACACCTTCTGGTGACAGTCTACTTGAAAGGACATGGGGAAAGGAAGCTTCTGCTTTCTGCCTTCTTGCCCTTCTTCTCATGGGCAAGTTCATCCTGCTGCTGAGGCTTTCCACCAGGAGACAGACATTGTTGTACTAACTCAAGCACAGACTGTAGGCCATTCTGATAAATCCCTTTTTAATTGTGTAGATTCATGCTGTCAGTTCAGATCCTCTAAAGACACCCAACTAATATACCTGGCATCTGTAAGAGTCTACATTCAATCTCCAACACAGAAAAAATTTCCGGATGAAAGATCCACTCCAGGTAGAGATGGAGCACACATACCTCAGCCTGCCTCTCCACTGGATGCAGCTATGAGGCTAAAAACTCTTTAAAGAGCTAGAGGAGACAGAGGAACATATAACACCAAGAAAGAATTGGTGGTTCTCTTTCCTGTGATCTTTTATGCCTCAACATAAGTCACAATTGAAATTAGAAAATATTTTTGAAAGAAGTGGATATAAAAATAAAAGCTATGACAAAGGGCTGGGACCCGTGAGATGGCTCAGCTGGGAAAGGCACTGTTGTCGAGGCTCACACACTGAGTTTGATCCTAGGGACCCACATAGTAGGAGAGAATTAATTCCCAAAAGTTGTCTTATGACCTCCATACTCACTCTGAGGCATGTGAATGCCAACACATGTACGTACACTCATACAGTACAATAAATACTCTTAAAAACAAGGAGCCCAAACCACTGATATCATAGATACAAAAAGGATAACATGGCTGGGCACTGGTGGTGCACGCCTTTAATCCCAGCACTTGGGAGGCAGAGGCAGGTGGATTTCTGAGTTCGAGGCCAGCCTGGTCTACAGAGTGAGTTCCAGGACAGCCAGGGCTACACAGAGAAACCCTGTCTTGAAAAACCAAACCAAAACAAAAAGGATAACAGAAGTGCATTATGACTATGTCTGTGCCCATAAATTTGATTGCTTAGATGAAGTAGCTGAATACCTACTTAATAGGCACAAAGATAACATATCTCTACCAACCTACTCAGAGGTAAATATCACATATAAATGGGCATTGCAAAACAGCATCATGCCCAGAGAGCCTCACCAATGAGGACCAAATGATACCCAATTCTTTACAGCGTCTTATAGAAAACAGAAGCAGAGGAAAAATGAGGTTTGCATTACGAAATCAGAAAAGACGTGATCGTAGCAAAAAGCCAGAGACCACTATCCTCCCTGTACATGGATGTAAAAGCCCTCCATAAATTATTAACAAACCAAACCCACTAATGTGTAATAGGAATTATACATCACAACGGAGTGGGATTGACCTCAGATATATAAAGGCCCTCAACATCTAAAACTCAATTAGTGTAACCCATCATAGCAATGGCTGGAGAAGGCACATCACCTGATACGACCAGATGAGCATATCAATGGGACCAGAGAGAGGGAGCATTTGACGACATTTGCCACCACTTCAAAGTAAAAACTCTTGACAGTCAGAACATAGGAATTTCCCCGAAACTTGAGGAAAAACAAACAAACCATCAACAACAAAACACCTAGCAACAAACCACAGGTAACATCACACTTTATGGTGAGAAACTAGAAGCTTTACTCCTAAGACTGAGGCCCTGCCAACAACGCCTATTCTTCCTGTTCCCGTACTATTGGATATCCCAGCAATAAGGCAAAAAAAAGAAAAAAAGAAAAGAAAAAGAAAGAAAGAAAAGAAAGAAAACCAGATACAACTTTGTTCAGGGGCCCTAATTTTCTCTGCATGGAAAATTCCAAGAAGACTAGAAAATGTTCCTAATAATAATTGAGTTCTCAAGGTAATGAGATACATAACCAACAAATAAAACTAAAAACGAAACCCTATGTATTGTAATAGCAATATGCAACTAGAAATTAATGTAAACTCAAATAATATCTGTGGCAAGCCCAGAAGCTAAGTCCTTGGGCATGAACCTGTCACAGCCACGTTTTCCTTTCCAGTTTCTCCATGTTTCCAGAGCAATCGCTCCCGCTATGGCACACCTCCTTTCCTTTTGCTTCCTTCATGGACTCCTTTTCCAGTGACACAAAGAGGAGGTCAACACAAGATCCTGAAGACAATTATAACTCCAGCATCATAGTTTTAACAGGGCTTCTGAGTTGAGTTCTGCTGAAGGTTGTAAACATCAATTTGATGTTTTTCTGTGTGTCTGTGCTTCAAAACCAAAGCCCAGCTTATGGCAAATAAATCTATGTCCTGTGTAAGGCTATAAAAATCTCTTGTGTTTTATGTTAAGACTTACCTGTAAACTTAAAGAGCTTTGTAGTTTAATGGTATATGCACAGGCAATATTAATGCATTACATTATCCTATGTATGTGTTTTGGATTCAGCTTTCCTTCGTTAAGGTGACATTGAACTGCACTGTTTTCTAAGCCAAATTGCTGCCGTCTTTGGCTGCTTATAAAAGATCATCACAGGTAGGTTTATTGGTTGCTGATGTTCTGTCATAGAGGAGGGGTTAACGAGGGTCACTGCAATCTCACCTGGGTATCCAGTCATCCTTCCAGCTGGCTGCATGCAATGCTGTCTTAATTGCGTGTAGCCTCAGGAGCCAGAGTATACGGCTGTGGAAGACTAGGGAGAAGGGCTCCCCTTCCCCCCCCCCCAGGCCCCCAGCTATGAGGAAGCTTTCAACCATACTGGCTATTTGCTGTATTCTTATTGGTGTATTTGCTTTGGGGCATCCATATCTGTGTCGTTAACTCCTCACCTAAGCTCTGTGAGTAAGCCCAATAACTCCCTGGGTCCTCGGGGTGAACCTGGATGAAATCAGATTTTCTTTTATCATTGAGACCTTATCCTTACTCTCCCGCCCACCTCCAGGATAAAAATCTTACAACAGATGGTAAATTTATTTATTAATGTCCCCATGTTCCATAGAATTAAAAAAAGAAAACCAGGAAGTAGAAGAATATGCAAGAAAGATGTAAGAATGGAATTTTATTTATGTATTTATCTATCTATTTTGATTTATTTCTCTATTTTATTTATTTATTTATTAGGTTTTGAGACAGAGTCTCACTATGTAGCCATGGCTGTGACTATCCTGGAACATACTATGTAGACCAGGCTGGCCTTGAACTCATAGAGATTAGCCTTCTTCTATGTTCAAAGTGCTAGGATTAAAGGTGTGCACCAACACCACACCTGGCTAAGAATGAAAAGAATTTTAGTAAAAAAGGGAGAAGATAAGATGGCTGGATTTAAAAAAAAAACAAAAGCTAAAAAGAAAGCTGAATCATTTAAACAAGTTACAGAGGCCTGGGCAAGTCTCACAAAGAATGAGACTTTATGTAGATGAAGTTAAAATTTCTAAGGTCAAAGTTCAGTTCATCGATATGGAGCTTCTGCTGAAATCAATGGCGTTACTGTTCTGTCCTTCCCAACAATGACAAGTTCTGACTTAAAGAACCAAAATGTATATCTAATCAAAGTTTCTTTAAGTGTTTGGGATTTTTGCTGAAACTTATTACATCAATTAAAAATAGCAGAAGCTGATCTTCTGCGTGTTACATAACTGTATTTGGAGGTCTATATAGACATGTTCAGAGAGGCTAAAAAACGGGACAATGGTTTGCCTCTTGCCTGCTGTGGTGGTTTGAATGAATATGTCCCCCCCCTAAGGAGTGGCACTATTAGTAGGTGTGGCCCTGTTGGAGGAAGTCTGTCACTGGGAGTGGGCTTTGAGGTTTCAGATGTTCAAGCCAGGCCCGGTGTCACTCTCTCTTCTTCCTGTCTGCTGATCTCTCAGTTACCTCTCTAGCACCATGTCTGCTTGCATGCTGTTATGCTTTCTGCTGTGATAATAATGGACTAACCTTCTGAGCTGTAAGCCAGCCTGAATTAAATACCTTCCTTTATAAGAGTTGCTGTGGTCATTGTGTCTCTTCAAAGCAATATAACAATGACACTCACCAAGACCAATTAGGTCCCAGGAGACTGTGGGACATCTCTTGAAATGTCCTCTAACTGTGGTGAGTCACTTGTTCTCTTGTTGGGAATAAAGACACCACCCAGGGAACTCTATGGGTTGCCCAGTCAACAAAGAATAGTGTCACCACAGAGAAACTTTCTTCAAAGCTTCCAAGTGAAGCCATGGCCTAGCAAGTCCCTCAACCTGTCCTTACACAGATGGAACAGTTTTTAAAATGAAAACTAAAGGAGCCATAGG
Organism: Uromys caudimaculatus; assembly: GCA_028551405.1. Lineage (NCBI taxonomy): Eukaryota > Metazoa > Chordata > Mammalia > Rodentia > Muridae > Uromys > Uromys caudimaculatus. The sequence goes on from CM052709.1 coordinate 8,937,342, forward strand.
CCCCTGAGGACCATATCTCCAACTGAGTTTGACAGCTCAAAAAGAAGATCATTTTGGCCACTTGCATGGTCTTAAACTCTTAATTAGAAAGTATGACCACAGAGTCTAAACTGATTTAGGCATGTCTCTTTAACATCTAAGGGATTTCTCACTAATAATTTTCTTCTTGGTAAGAAAAACATGGCCCACTTTTAAAGCTTCATACATTGGCTCATTGTTGCATAGCTGAGAAGGACAGATCCCCTATGGTTTGTTTCAATCTAAAAATTAAATGATGCTTGCTTCTTTTTTTCCCATGTCTAAAAGCCATCAGGAAAGGACCTCACACTGATTCTAACCACTCCAACAGCTACCAAAAGGCCTGAAAGCAGATTCTGGATTTAGCCAGGCTTGGGAACCAAAGGGAGACAGAAGTAGCCAATGAATGGGTGCTATATGACCTGCATCAAAAGACACTAATGGACTTTGATTCAGACACTTAAAAAAAATATACTCTGTCCTGACTTCCTCTTACTAGTCCAAGACTTGTGCTAATAACTGTTCCTTTCTTCCTTCTTCACATCTCTTTCCAGGTACCAACAAGGACTTCATTTCCTCCCTAAACTGGGCTATTATGCAAATAGAACTACTGATGAATTTTTGGGGTCTGTGATGGTTTGAATAAGGATGGTCTCTATAGGCTCATATAGTTAAATGCTTAGTCATCAGGGAGTGAAACTATTTGAGAAGGATTAGGAGGTGTGGTCTTGTTGGAGTAGGTGTGGCCTTGTTGGAGGGAGTGCATCACTGGGGACAGACTTTGAGATTTAAAAAGGCCATGTCACGCCCAGTCTCTGTCTCAGTCTGCAGATCAGGATGTAGCTCTTAGCTACTTCTCCAGCACCACACCTGCCTGCCAACAGGCTCCCTGCTATGATGACAATGGACTAAGCCTTTGAAGCTGTAAGAAAGCCACTGATTAAATGTTTTCCTTTATATGAGTTAAGAGTTGCCATGGTCATGGTGTCTCTTCACAGCAATAGAACAATGACTAAGCAGAGTCTTTTAGACAAATCCAGTGGAGGGGTTTATCTGCCATATCTGGGACCCCCATTCAGCTAAAAGAAGACAGATTGGTCGTCACCCCAATGCCACAACGCAGCTAGGGTTACCTCTTTGGGGTGGGGGATGATGAAACAGTTTAAAATTGTGAAGACGGTTTAGGGCAATGGTTCTCAACCTTCCTGATGCTACAACCCTTTAATACAGATCCTCATGTTGTGGTGACCCCAACCATAAAGTTATTTCCATTGTTACCTCCTAACTATAGTTTTGTTACTGTTAGGAATCATAATGTAAATTTTTTTGTTGGTAGAGGGTTGCCAATGGGGTCGTAACCCACAGGCTGTGACCCACACTGGTCTAGTGGGGAAAGACCCCAAAGAAAAACAACCAGCTTGTCTTTGACTGAAAGCCAGGAACATCAGTAGGTCTCTTGGCAGGCTCCTCCTTACCAGAGGCTAGAGATATCAAAGGTGTTTTGTGGGCGCTGATCTGGCTTCTAAGCAACTCTAAGGGTACCCTTAAAGAGGGCACATATTATGGTAATGAGTATCAGTGAAAGTGTGTTAACAGAAAAAGTCCTGCTTAATAGAATAAAGAACCTCTTATCTGGTAGGCACTTAACATTCCAGTTGGGCTAGGTTAACTATCTGGCTAAGGGACATCCTTCAACCTCTCAGGAAGGCAGGATTAGCACAAGGCAAGCTGAAGAGATAGCTAGATTAATTCATTCTTTGGGTTAGGGGCTTGCTCAGAGACTCATTGAAACCACTGTCACCAAAGAATCTTGTCACTTACTGTTACTCGAGACTTCAGGAAGCCAGCATATGCTAGCTGAGCTTGAAGGGATGTTAGGAACATAAGTGAAGCCATTGTGCGAAACTTGAACACCATCCTGTGTGACTTGGATAATGCAATGCTTTCGAGATAAAGAGCCACACATAAGGCAGTTGCAATATGAGCCCAGCCTTAGCAGGCTCTGATAAGCTAATGAACCAACCTCAAGATAACTTGATATGTTAAAGAATCAACCGACCCTAAGCTTCAGGACCAGATTGCACAAAGCCAATGCTCATGGGAACAATGAAAAAAAGTGGAGCGGGCCAGGTTGGCACTGCTGTGCTCCTGAGGGGTGGCATCAAATCCCCTGTGTTGTTGATCCCATAAGCAACGGGACTTTGAGACTGGTCACCCTGTGACTCTAACTTCCGCGACTGTTGGGTTTGTTGGGTTTATGACACCCTTGCTAAGTTCACACATGCCTGCCTGTTTAGGACTGGCCACTGGTTGAAGCTCAAGGACCAGCCGTGCCATCCTCCTGGCCTGTCACCCTCAGTCATGGTGCAGTTAAACCCCCAAGTGCTATCACAGGAGGGTAGAGGATTCCTCAGTCAAGCCTGCTGCAGTACCTGCCCACCTTTCTGGCTTGTTGAGGTATCTAGTTACATGAGACTACCTTAATCTTTATAATAGCCTGGTATTGAGAAGAATGTTTGGGTGACTAAACCCAGAATATTCAAAAGACAAATCTCTTGTGGACATCCTAATTCCCAAGCACCTCGAGTCCACTGGTTCCGCTAGTCACGGTGTGTGTGGGGGACCAACAATGTATAATATAATAGAGAGGAGGATTACTTGAGGGGTGATTTTTTTTCTCTTTGTGCGTTTCTTTGTACGGCACTGAGAATATTTTTCCTATCTTTACTAAAAGAGGAAGGAGCGAGAATTTAGTTGGTGTGAGTTCGCCATATTAGAGGTGCCCATAATTATTTAAAGTCTCAGGAAGTTTCTCTTAGGAAACAAAAATCACACGCAGGCAGACTCTCTGGGAAGGGCTCCTGCCATTTTCTTTTCCAGTAACTGGAAGAAGTGGATGAAGAAGGAAGGAAGGAAGGAAGGAAGGAAGGAAGGAAGGAAGAAAAGAAGGAAGGAAGGAAAGAAGGAAGGAAGGAAGGACAGATGGAGGGACAGACGGAGGGATGGGGACAGAGAGAGAGCCCTACAGTCGAGCAATGTCTGAATAACCCATAAATTCAGTATCAGGAGCAGTGTACACTAAGCCAATGCTCCAGTCCTCTTCACCTTGTGTTTTGAAACAGCGTCTCCTACCTTTACCTGGAGCTTGCTAATTCAAGCTGGGGCTGACCAACGAGCCACAGAGAGCTGCCTGTCTTCGCCTCCCTTTAACTGTGGGTATAATGCGCTCCATCGGTCCTGGAGGGTTTTTTGCGTGTTGCTTGTTCTGGGCATTTAACTCAGGTCCTCAAGCCCATGTGGCAAGTGCTTTACAAATGGAGCCATCATCTCCCCAGCCCTCGAAGCTCTTTAAGAGTTATGATTTATTGAACTGTAATTCACATAATAAACAAATCACCTATTTCCAGGAAATAAGTGTTTTAAATAAGTTAGCAGGCTTGTACAGACATCATCTTAGTCTGTTTTGGAATACTTCCACTCTCTGGGAGAGAAATTGCAACTTATTAGCAGTGGTGCCTACAACTTCTCTGTAGTAACTCCTAGGCCTAGCAGCTGCTAGTCTGCCTTTGTGTCTGTCTGTTCTGGAAAGTTCCCATAAAGGGAATAACATGTTGTTACTGGCTCCTGTCAGTAACACTCAGTTATTTTGAGTCTCATCAGAGTTGATACATGTGTCAACTCATTCTGTTGCTAAACAGGATTCCTTTGTGTGGAGGTACCACAGTCTGTTTATCTTCTCAACTGTTCAAAGATACCCGGGGACCTGGGAGATGGCTGGGTGGGTAAGAACACTTGCTGTGGACACATGAGGACCTGAGTTCAAATCTCCACCACCCTCATGAAAAGCCCAGCACAGCTGCAGATAGCTCTGCAATCCCAGTGCGATGGTAGGCAGAAACAGGGGGAGGCAGAAACAGGGGGATCGGTGTGTTGAAGTCTGGATTTTCTGACTGATAAGCCTAGCTCTAAGTTTAGTGAGAGAGCTTGTGTTGGTAATACTGGGATGCCTGACCTGAACACACACGCATATATACCACACATACATTCAGCTGCATGCAAATGACATTTGAGCTCCTCCCAGTCTGGGATGCCCCTTGCAGAAGTAGCTTTGAGTATCCAAGAACAAGTCCCTGTGAACCCGTGATTTGATTTTTCTTTGCTAAATGTACTTTAGTAGTTCTGCTTGGGCAAGTGGCAACTTTGTATTAGCTGGTGAAGTGTTTTCCAATGTGCTGGAACCACCTCACAAAACCCACCAAGACTGTGCAAGGCTCCCAGCTTCTCTACAAGGTAGGACTCCTGGTATCTTCATTGTGTTAATGACAGAGGACATAATTCTTGTTTACATTTCCCAGTAACTGAGGGGATCTCTCTGTGTGCTTACTAGTCACATGTGTGACGTCACTGCAGAAGTGTCTATTCAAATCTCAGCCTACTTTTAAACTGAACCGTGTTGCTTTAATGTTCTGGGTGAAAATCCCTGTTAGATATATCCTACCAAAAGATTTTTCTACCACTCAGTGGATTGTCTTTTCAACCTTTTCAGAGGTTTTGTGGACTGAGTCCCTTTTAATTTCAAGTCAATTCCACAGTAACTTCATGGTTGTTTTGCCATTTCTGCTTTTGCGTCCTGTCCAAAAGCCACTGTGTAACCCTAGTAACAAACATTTCCTGTTTTATTCTCGGACTTTGGGCTTTGTTAAGTTGATTTTAGCTATTTGGTGTCACTGAGGTTACGCATCAATTTTAGAATTTTTTTTTAACCTTAGACAAAATGTATTTGGATTAAGGAAATTGTATTGCGTTCCTGGAGCACTCTAGGAAGTGTTAGCATCAATTCTGGAGCACTACAGCTGGCCAGTGGAGTACCCTAGGCAGTGGTAATGTCAGTGTTTTGAGTTAGACAGTACTGGGTCGGTTGGTAGAGCATTCTAAGGTGAGTTTGTGGAGCACTCTAGGCAGTGATGATGTCAGTCTGTGGAGCACTCCCAGCAACACTGACATCTTAACAATATTAAATGTCCTAATCTATGAATAAAATGTCTTTCCATTCACTTGTGTCTTGGTAAATTTCTTTCTGCAAAGTTTAATACTTTTTAATGTATAAGTCTTTGAAAACTATCCCAGCCTATGTGGTGTGGTCCTGGAATGCTGAAAGCGCTCTGTGGACTTCCCTTAACAGTAAACCCACTAGAGGGGTGCACTTAAATGCCCTGTCCTCTCACCATGTCCCTGGCAGGTAGACGGTAGATCCACCAGGACAGCCAAGGGCAAGAGCAGAAGTGCCTACTCCTGGAAGCTTACTACTCAAACATCCAGCCCACATGCAGCTCACCCACGGTTAGCAGACACCCAAGTTTCTTCTAGTCCCAAGTTCAAGACTAGCCTTGGAATGTGGAGCATGATTGACAGCTGGGAGGAGAGCTCATGAAGCCAGTATGACATCTGTGAAGCAGGCGCACATTCCAGAGAGAAGGCTGAGACAAGCTAAGTGGTCCAATGCATTCAGGGTGCTCATCTACCTCATGGCAACAGGAGAGACGGACACTGCTTATTTAGCCCCGCACTATGCTCCACCTGCAGCATGGAATTTTCAGTCTCTGTGTGGTAATATCACACTGCAGACTACTGCGCAGTGTTCCCTCTAGCCAAACTCAAGGTGGACCTTGGGATAGGTACAGGGCACTCGAAGGGACCATGGTGATGACGTGCCAACCTGTCTCCATGGGAAAGGCTCAGCAGGGCAAAGTAAGGACCTCTAGAACTAATCAATGGAACACATGTAGTATTGGTATCTCAGCATGCCTGTGGTGACCCAATGGAGTCCCTGTCCTGGAAGCATCAGGCTACTGGCACAAGGCGACTCTTCCCCGGAACCTAAATAGCTTCTCAGGTTGTCCTTGGTGGGCTCAGGACCTCCAGGGTCAGCAGCCTGTTTTAAGCTTAGGAGGCCTTTTGATATTGCCCTAGCTGCTGAGAATTTCCCTCTCTCCAGGCTATAGCTATTTATACCCATCTCCTGAGTTCTCAGTTCCAAGAAACTATAGCCTTCAAAGTTGGTACCCCATAGCTGTGCCTCAAGTCACAACATATTCCCCATGTGACCTGTACAACCCGGCATTCCCCAAATTACAGGAGATGCCAGGCCTCAGCTCACCTTCTACAAATCACTTCCCCTGCCTCATTCTTATGCTGTATCTTTCCCCCGAGGTCTCCACTGCTCCTAATAGATCTTCACTGACATCTGCCTGTAAGCATGCTCTCCCTTCATCTCTTCTCTCTCAGCTCTTGGTCTCCCATACCTCTTGTGTTGACTCACCCTGTCTCGCCCATGCAGGCTTCTTGGAACTTCTGAAGGCAGCTCAGTGCCCCAGGATGAGTCTTCCCACGCTGCTACGAACAGTCTGGTCCTGCTGGATTCCCTTTGGCAAGGATTTGGGTCTCCTATCCTGACTCTCCAAGACTGGCCACTACTCAGCTGCACCCCCGGTTGTAAAGGTGATGCTCACTGTAGGAATCACTAGCTGTGCTCTTCAGAGGAGCCAGCCTGTCCTGCTCCACTAGGGACCAAGAGCAACTCAGGCATGCTCTATGTAGAGCACATCCCTGGAAAGAACACAAATTGTAAGACTGGAAGGATTTGTTTCCCTCGTTATAAAAATAGCATCGGTGGTTAGATTGATACCGATGACATGCTTGGCGCATGCCCTGTACCATTCAGATACTCCTGAAGTGGAGCAAGTATGGTGGCCTATCCAGGCTGTAGCCTGCAGGCACATGTGGCTCAGCACATGTGAGGATGACTGTGTCATATCACAGTGTCAAAGGTTGGACACCCCTGGAAAGGGAAGCAGCTGCTTAAAAGGGCTAAGAGTCTCGTCTAAGCATTGGAATTAGGGAAGGGCAGTCACCTGATCAGGCTTACCAAAGAGCAGATGATGGTAGCAGTCAAAGGGTTGTAGTCCCCTGGTGACATCACCTAGCTTACTTGTATGACACCCAAAAGGTGCCAATCTCTTAATTGATGGTATTTTGTCTGTTTGTTTCCCTCCCAGGAGGATCCCAGCTAGCCCCCCCTTCACTCTGTTGGCTCAGAGAAAGCATGTCACAGCCTACCCCAGCACTGACAACATCCCTGCAGTACCCCAACAGGGTGGAAGTGATCTTTCTGGAAAAACCAGAAGCCACCCTGCCCTTCCCCCAGCTCTACAGGAAGTGCCAGCCAGAGAATGTTCACACCCACAGCACTTCCTAGAGGCTCACCTCCCTCAGCCTGAAAAGACCAAGCTGTCTGAGAACAACAAGGCTGTGCAATCCGGCAGGGAGCTCCAACCTGACAGCAGCTTGCAGGTACACAATGCCAATTACCAGCTGCAAAGGCAGGACCTGCTTCTCAGGTCACAGCCCCAAGGCCTCCAGAGCAGGAAGACAGCATCCCACCCTCTGGCCAAGAGCGTCTTTCCTTCTCTAGGTACAGCCCAAGAACAGTCAGGTCTCTGGCACAGGTCAGTGCCCAACCCCCAGGTAGTTTATATCTGTCTTCCCTGCCCACCATCCTGCAGGTATAGTGTAGCTGGGTGTATCCTGTAGTTGAGTGCCCTAGGAAGTCTCATGTACAGTAGACTGCAGGTGGAGCCTGAAGAGCATCAGCCTGCATAGGGACAGAAGCTCCTCTCTCTGACTATGTGCTTTCCACAGGCACATAAGCCTAGGATATCCAGGGCTCCCACTAAAAGCCTGCACCATTAGAAAGGAATTGACTCCCATTCCACCACTTCTGTAGGACTCTGTTCTCCTGATCTCAGCTCAAGTTATAAGAGTATATAAGAGTATAAAGGTGTATCTTTGTGCTGTGAAGAGGTATGGATATGTCCATGAGGGCTGCCTATCACACACACACACATACACACACACACACACACACACACACACACACACACACACACACACACACACACACACAACTGGACCTTGTGTCCTTGCTACAGAGATATATTGGGTCAGATGGATGGTGTCTCCTGTAAACCTCCTCTAAACTGAAATTCCCTCAGAACTGAAACAAGAGGGAGGCTCATCAGACTCAAAAGGTGACAGGATCCACCGGACCCCACCCAAGGTTACAAAAGTCTTAAACAACTGCTGAGGTTGGGGACACTCCCAGCTGGTCAAGTTGTTTGGTAGCTGTGCAGGGAGCTACGGGGAAGCAACTGTAGCTGTTACTCACACTGGGGTAGGCTTTTCAGTGATGGCTTTTAGTCATTCTTCACATGTCTGTAAGCATCACCTCGGTGGTTCTCCTGTAAACCACTCCAGGAAACTCACTAGGGTGGAATCCTTTGGTCTGTCATCTCATTTGTGTCCTATCTGGGTGAATTGCTGATCCTTGAACTCTCCCACTGTAAGACTGGAGTGTAAGATTCAGGCCACACCACACCTTAGCTCTCCCCCTCTCACAGATGCCCACACGTTCCTTCTGAGTCTTCAGTTAACCAACTTCTAGTCTCCCTGGGGAAGCCAGTTTGCATGAAAGTGAGTATGGGTGGCTACGGATTCTGCTCCCTACGCCCTTCTCTGGACTCCTGCCTGGGAATCAGAGCAACTGCTTCAGGCTTGTGCTGTAGAATCTCAGCATGCTCAAAGAGACACCCCTCCTCTGTCAAGTGGGCCCTGATATCCTCTCCTCAGCTAACTCCTCAAGTTGTCCTCTTACTAGTGGCCTGCATGCACACACATGCAGTGACCTGCACATGCCCACACACATGCAGTGGTATGCATGCACCAACACATACATACATACATGGGGCTGGGACCATGAGGACATAAATTTGGACCTCTCCAGTACCTACACAAAAAGTAAAGCATAGTAGGGTATGCTTGTAATCCCAAAATTTCTCAGGCTGCAAGGGAAACAGGAGGCTCCCACCCAATTCAGTCAGAACAGTGAACTCCAGGTTCAAAAGAGAGACCATGTCCCCCCAAAATAAAGTGGATATGTGTGCACACACACACACACATACGCACACGAGAAATATAAAACAAAATATAAACTAGGTCTGCCAGACAAGTCTCAATGACTAGAACTAGCACACAATAGGTGGTCAATAAATATTTGTTGAGTAAACTCCAGTGCCCTTATGCAAGTCCCTGACCTGACTCTGAAGACTCAAAGCTCATTCACTGAAGGGGGAGGGGCCATGCTGTAGTTTGGAATGCGACTGTCCACTAAGTCTCATGTTCAAAAGGGTTGTCTTTAGATTGGTGTAGAGGCAGGTGACCGAGCTTAGGGAAAGGTTTTAGGTCAGAGCCTCTTCCCTCCCCCTGTACCCCAACTTTTGACCCATTATGTCTCCTCCATCCTGTGCTATCTCACCATGGGCCCAAAGCAACAGGGCAGACTATCCATTCACAGAAACCCCCAAACCCTCTGTCTTTATAAGTTAATTATCTCAAGTGTCTTGTTACCATGTCAGAAAGTTGACTGGTACATACCTGATTTTGCACCAGAGGCACAATGTCAGTTTTCCGAGCGTCTATGCAAAGAGCTACATGGACCTTTTAGGACGTATTCAACATCGGTTCTGAGATAATTCCTGGTGGCTCAGGGCAACACCAAATTTCACCATCAGGAGTAAGAGCTCAACAGCTGTAGAGGCATGCCAGGCCACAAAATAGAGTCACATCCCGAGTCCACCTCAGAGCAACCACTCTGCTCCTGAGCCTGTCCTATGGTGACTTCCCTGTCCTGGGTGTCAGTTGACAAAGACATAATCAACAGCTGACAGAAACTCCACCCTGTCCCCTGACCCATGATGCACACATGTATGTAGCAAGAAAGGCTAGTTGGGAGCACTCTGCACTCCTAAACAGTGGCTCACTGACAATCCCTTGTCCTTGGGGACTAAAGCATGCCACCAGCTGAGAAGAGCGGTCTCTGCTGCCTGCCCAGTTAGCCTGCCTGTCAGGTTTGGACAGCAGCCATGAAGCAATGAAGAAGCCAGCAGGGGGCCGATGGCTGATGATCTGACTACAATCCTTGGACCCTTTGTAAATGTGGAAGAAGAGAACTAAGTCCACAAAATTATCCTCTGATCTCCATACACACATACCGTAGCATGCACGTGTCTTATCCGCATATACATACATAATAATTAAAATGAAACCCTAGGCTGACCTACGGGGATTCCCTCATCACCATGTGGTCTCCGTACTGAAACACACTTGCAATCATCTCTGGCACTAGTAAAAAGTTTGGTTTTTATGGCATCTGCTTACATGTACCTATGTATGTACACCTATACACAGACATGTCTGAAAGACACAATCATATGTATGTATTCTGTTGTGTATATGTGCCTAGGAGCATGTTCATGTGAATGTGCGTGAACAAGCATGCCAGTATGCATATACTGTGTGTGCACATGTCCATAGGAGCATGCAGGTATGCATGTATGTGCACAAGCAATAGTCACCAGATGTCTCTTTATGTCCTACATACCTGCACATGCACAAATATACACATGCATACATGTATGTGTGTGAATAAGTATGCCAGTATGCATGCATTCATGTAGATACAAGAATGCCAGTGTATATAAGAGCATACCAGGATGTATGTACATGTGTGTGTATAAGCTCTCAGGTGCATGTACATACATGTGTACATGAGCATGCCAGTATACGTTCCCTGCGTATACACGTGTATACACAAACATGCTGATATGTGCATACCTATGTGTGCACCACATGCTAGTGTACACACATATGTTTGGGAATCAGCAAAAACAGATCATACTCCCAGGACAGGGGACACACAAACCTCCACTGTCTTCCCACTGTGCCGCCCCTTAGCTAACAGAGACCGGTCCTTCCATCCTTGATGGCCTCTTGGTGGTCTATGACATTATATTGTGAGGCCTTGGATGTTGTATTAGACATAGGACAAGTTTAATGAAGACAGAGAGATCTACCACGTTGGTGGACAGCTGGGGTGCCCAGTTGTCTCAAACATTCTTTGAAAGGGACATGCAGAATGGTGGCCTGCATGGAGGGGGCTCTAGCCTTTTGAGACAGGACATATAACTCCTGATACCACCAAAGGTTGTGCCTCATGGGGGCCCATAGGAAGTGTGAGCTCTCTGGCTGGCTTACCTAAACTAAACCGTGCCTGGCATGCTCATAGAAGGTTTGAGTGAAGCACAGAGTCTAAAGCCGGGCCCAGCAGAAGCCTGGTCTACCTTGGCTTTGAGCATCTGAAGCACCGTTTCTCTTGGGACTCAAGAGAGATTAGCTATGGCTCTGTGAACAATGCAACTTGAGTCACTGAGGTTGACAATCAGGTGCCTGTCACAGAGTAATTCTTCCAGAAGCCCACTAGAGTCAGTGGCATTTGTCACCTCCCACATCACCAGTGTCTATGGAAGCAAAAGTGTAATCTGCATTCACATGTGTTCCTTTAAGCTATACCTGTGCAGTCAGAAATAGGTGTGGTGGCCTCCAGCTCCTTCCAGGGGAGAGCCCGCAAGGGACACCAATCCTGTCCTCAGTATAATGGAGTGTGGTAAGAGGGTCCAGGGACAGAACACTGAGTCAGTAGGGAATGTGAGGACATCCTGTCCCCAGTTCCCAGACCTGGTTAGCAAACAGGCAAGCTGTCCCAGAATTGCCTGCAGCCTCCCCGTAGGCTACACTCTGCCTGTTCCATGAGCTGAGGCCAGCAAGGCCTGGAGATTCTTCTTGTCACCGAAGCCACCTGTTGCTTACTGTTACCTACAGTCATACCTGAGGAAGAACCAAGGTTCCTAGCTCACAAAACACTGCCTATCCGTTGCATTAAGACCCTCACCTGAAAGGAGCAAAACGAATTAACCACACTTTTCCAAACAGGAAAACAAATCCCAAAGTGGTTAAAGGATTATTCCAAGATGAATAGTACATCTTGGGATTCTGTGACAGGGTCATCATTCCAAGAGTCTGAACAGCACAAAACAGCGAGCCTGGCATGCTCGCCCTTCCCTCACCTCAGTGGAGAGCCCTAGAAAGCTCCCCCACCCCCAAATCCTTTATCATCTCCCTCTGTGATTGTGTTATAACCACCTTAGTGGTTACAAGTGAGCAGGCTGCCTTTCCAGATGGCATAGGCAAACGCTGAGATCGGGCAGGGTTTCTTCTAGCAGGTCTGGGTCTGGGTCACCTGCTTCCCCCCTCACAGCTCTCAGAGCCAGGAGACTCTGCTTCACCCTCAGCCATCACCTATCAGCTTGTCCCTGGGCTTCCTCCTGCGGGCCTCCCGCTGACACTTCCGGAATCTTGAAGCCTTGGTCCTGAAGTCAGGGCACATTCCCACCTCCCACACTGCTCACTTGGAGAGGTGGGGCTTGGCAATCTGCAGCCAGCTACCCCTCTGCCAGTGCCCTGCAGCCTGCTGCCCACCCAAGGTCCCTGTGTGGGCAAGAGACGTGGTAGCATCTCAGTACAGTGGGGTCTCCACGATCGATCAGGTACCCCAGTACAGGACTCAGCTCTTCTACTAAGTTCCGATTCCGGTATGGAGTCTTAGGCACCGGTTCACGAAGGTGCCCTAACCCAGATTCTCTCTCTGATATATCCAGGTAACAACAATAGCAACCACTTCCTGGGTAGCTCCAGCTACCCAGCTACCCAACCAAGGCTGTGAGAAATCCAGGAGTGCCCGAACTCTCGTCAGTCTCTCCAGCCTCGGTCAAGTCCGCCTTCTCCGAGCCTCTCATTCCCTGTGCGCCTTCCCCCTCTCCCTCGTCCCTGCAGTCCTCAAGGCCACACTCCGGCAGGCCACCACCTCCAGATTCAACACATCCATCGAGAAGCTGCGACTGCGGTGCGGATCGTTCTTGGGTACCTCGCAGCCACCCACAGACAGTCCAGGGCGCAGCGTCGTGCGCGGTTGTCCCCTCAGCACCCCCAGCAAAACTCTGCAAGCAAACCCGGCTCTCGGTCCCCGAACGTCTCTCACCTTGAAGAAGCTGCGAAGGAAGTGCACCACACCGAGCATGGTGCCGCCCGGGCACTAAGGCCACCCGCTGCTCCTGACCGCTCTGCCGAGCTGAGCTCCGGACGCCACCCCGTGCCCCGCCCCATGGTCTGCCCTGGACCGCCGAGGAGCCCCGCCTCCGCAACCCGGCCAAGCCGGGCACGTGCGAGTCCGCAGGGACTTGTCCAAACACCGGTCCCGCCCGCCCACACGAATCTGAGCGTAGTCTAAGTGAGAAAAGGACCAGTGGATGCACAGCGGTCTATCTGCAGTTCACTGGCACGCTTACCTCCACCCTTTGATCCCCTAGGTCTGACTGGCACACAGTCGTGTGACTAGTGCCTGGTCGTGCTCCTATTGGAAGCAGCCACCTCCCTTTCTACCTTAGAGCTTAGTCAAGCTTTGAGAACCTTCAAAATGTTAACGCAGTATTTTAGTAGTTGAGGAAACAGAAGCTGCGCAGCTGTCTGTACTTACAAAACTGATACTGGGCAATTGTGGACTCAAACCCCTATACCTAAGTCTTGACCCAGAGCCCACTTCTTTGTTTTTTGGTTTGGTTTGGTTTGGTTTTTTGGTTTTTCGAGACAGGGTTTCTCTGTGTAGCCCTGACTGTCCTGGAACTCACTCTGAAGACCAGGCTGGCCTCGAACTCAGAAATCCACCTGCCTCTGCCTCCCAAGTGCTGGGATTAAAGGCGTGCGCCACCACTGCCCAGCAGAGCCCACTTCTTGCTCCCCTTTCCCGACCTTTCCAGATGTTCTCTGACAGATAGATGTGACTGGAGGAAAGGTGAGGAGTGTCCTGGATGTTGGCGCGGTGAGACAGAAGCAGGTGAGGAAGACACAGAGGGTCTCTAGAGTCACGTTTTTGATGAGCCATCAGTTTTTAAGGTTCATTTGTGTGTTCATGCACAAGCACACACACACCACAGGAAGATGTTCCGGGACTTGGCTTTTGCTCCCCGACTTCCCCCTTGGAGTCAGTCTCTCACTGAATATGGAGTTGGTTTTTCTGCTGGAATGGCTGGCTAGCTATCAAGCCCAGCTATCCCGTCCTATCTCTGCCAGGTTCCTCTGACTCAGGAAAGGAGTTATGGGCAGATGTGGCCACACCCAGCTTTTTATATGGGAGCTGGGATTCAAACTCAAATCCTCCTGCTTGTACATCAAGTTCCCTTAGCAACTGAGCCATCTCCCTGGCCCCTAGTCATAACACAAAAAGAAAATTTTAAATACAGTAAGAGTGAGGCCATCCTGAGTTATATTCATCTTTATATAAACGCAGTTTTAACACACTCAAACCTTCACACACATACACACCATTTTTAAAAAGCAGTTATAGAACAGAATAGAGTATTCTAATTTTCTGCAGAAGTACAGGGGCAAGAGTTTGTGTGCATTGAACTGCACTTGATAGGATCAAGCATCCCATGAAAGTTGAGCATCTGTCCACACTGGCTCTGGGCATACCTGCTCAAGCCTGCGTCCCTCACTGAAGTCCTAGTCCCACTGACCATTAGTGTATTACCTAGGTGACCGTTGGAGTGTAGTATATTTCTCCTATGTTCAAACAGCATCTGCTTCTCCACTTCTCTTCAGGCCCCCAGGGCAGCCAGCCTAGGCCAGGCTGAAAGCTAAATGTCTAGAACCCAGTGGGGTCAATTACTTCAGAGAAGCACTAGGACATTTATATGGAAAGACTGCACCCATCACCCTCTGTGCTGTCCAACTTGCTAGACGCATATCCCTGGGTCACATGATAATGGAAGAGAGTCTGTATTCAGAACTGGACTCTTGGCTGGGTGGGCTCTGTGTTTTGGTCTTGGACACTGCCCCTGAATCTGTGCTCTTCACATGGGAGGGAACCACACTGCCTAGAGAGGAAGTAATCCTCTGTTGCACGTTTCCATGGGGAGTCTGTTTGTATTTACCCCAGAGAGAGGCAACCAGGGACCAAAGAAAAGATTCTATTGCAGTCCCATCTTGGTGAGCTACTGTTGTTGGAATTCTCAGAGTACTGTGGGTGAGGGGTTACTTTCAGGTGACTCAGGCGGCTGCATCCCTGGAAAACCTACCCCTGCATGGCTGAGCACGCATGAATGTCGTATTGCATGGATGGAATCCCCTGTGGAGCTCGCATGGAAGTCTCCTCTCCTCCAGGAGTTGCTTGCAGTTGACTATAACCTCTGGGAGGAGTGTCTTGTGCGTTTCATGGGAGCTTTCAGCCTCCTGGTTCTTTGTAGGACCGAATGCTTTAATCTGGAGGAAATGGCTGTAGAGTGCCCACTAAGCCTCCCTGGTGCTGATCATGAGTTCTGGCTTCTTGGGAGGCTAGTGCTAAGCCCTCCCAGAAGAGGGTGGGGTCCACTGCAAGTATACATACCTGGTCACTTGCTCTGCTGTTGTCTGACTAGTCTGAAAGCTGTGTAAACAGTTGTCCTGGGGTGCAGCCTGATAATTTGCATATTAAGAAGCTGCTAGTGACACTCTCTTGCATATTAACAAGTTGTGAGTGGTACCCTCTGTCTTCACACCATGAAACCACACATGGAAACCTGGTCCTGGGAGCAGGATCTAGGCCAGCCACCATAGCTGAGGAATAAGCAGATCCCATGTGGGAGGATTACCATGCTAATGGGTCCAGTCACCAAGTCCTTTCTGTGTCTCAAGGACCCTTGCTATGACTTTACCTCTCAGGAGTCCTGGAGAATATGACATCTAATGCTTAAGAGAAAGTTAATTGGATATAGCTTTACGTTTGACACCTTCTTGTAGGGAACAAGATTTTAGGAGGATTTGATTATATGGTGATCCCTTTTCTCATTTATCATTTAGAATAAAATAAAATGTGGGCTTTTTATTTCCTGGAGGGTTCCTGCAAAAGAGTTTGGGATTATCTGAATCTACCACATTTAAATAGGACACCAATATCATATCTGCTGTGTGCTACAATTAATCGCAGTCCAGAGGGAAGGTGGGGTGGATGGATGAGAAATATCATAACAGATGCCAATAAACAGAAAAGATGGAAACAGATGGATGTGTTCAGAACCCCGAGTTCGCTCCCTGTACTCCATGTTCAGATTTCCTGGACACACATGTAGATGAGTCTCTGCCACAAGCGAGAGTCTGGGGTGCAAAGCCTAGAAACTTCCCTTGGCTGACATTATAAGAAAGACGTGTATGGGAGATTATAGACCTGATCACAGCTCCACAGGCAGGATGCTGACTTGGAGCAAGCGGGAAGGGGAAGAGCGGGTACCTCAGGTGTAGCCAGAATTCTGGCTGAGAGCCTACCATCAGAGGAGGCTGAGGCTGAAGCTGAGGTTAAGGTTGTGCTCTGGACTCTAGTCCCCCACAGTCTCTGCCAGCAAACCCCAGGCTCCTTGGCCCTTCACGATTCCTGAGGATACAAAGTACAGGATTGCCTGTATCCCTCCTAGGCACTCCAGGCAGCCTGGAAGGGAGGCAGTGGCCTTCGGCTTCCTTGGTCAGGCCAGCCTGCCTCTGCTCCTGTTACAAATGGGAGACACATCATGGATGTTTGGGAACTGAATTTTTAAAAAGGGTGCCATATGGTGGGTGAGAGTCCCAGGAATATAGACATCGTGGAATGGGATGGTTAGCGGGAGTGAGGAACAGTGGAGATCCCAGGTAGCAGAGTAGAGCAGGGCTAAGCCCTCCCCCAAGCAGGAGGCCTCCCGGAAACTGCAGAGCCTTGAAAGGAGGAAGGGCTCCAGGAGGGAGACTGCAGGCTGGAAGTGTTCCTAGGGGCCCTCCATGAATACTGGGCTCACTAGACCTGGAGAGCTGCAGAGTCAGGAGGAATAGCCCATGGAGACATCTCTGAAGGTGATGACCACTGGAGAGTCTGTCACCTCTGGGAACCTGCTAAAACCTGCTGAGCATGGAGAGGCTAAAGATAATTCTGCTGGGAAGAATTTAAATGCACAGAGAGTGATAGGCTGAAGAGCCCCGTCCAGGAGGGACACCCAAGAGATCAGCAGAGTTGACACTGGAAACCATCAGTCTGCCAGGGGTTAACATTTGTGATAAGTTCAGACCAACCGAACAACATGCAGCAGTGAGTGGAACTTCCTGAAGCCCTATCTGTTGGGAATTGGTCTGGTGCTGCTCTGTATTCAAATGCTAAATTCTGTACCCCAAGATCTGGTTGTCCCAAGACACATACACCAGCTTTTGTTGTGCACACCTTGCTCCCCAATGTAAAACTATTGGTTAAATAAAAATGGCTATAACCAATTATCGGGAAGAATAGAGAGAGGTAAAGTTACCAGGCTGGGGGTCACAGGTAGGGACCTTGAGGGAGAGGGAGAAAGGAAGAAGATGGAGGGAAAAGGAGGTCTGCATTGAGTGTGAGGACCAGGAGCACGTGTCCAAGTTAAATGGACCCTGAGAACAGGCTGGTGGTGCAGAAATAACCCAGGAAGACTCACACAGCAAGTCAGTAAGCAGCACCCCTCTATGGCCTCTGCATCAGCTCCTGCCTCCAGGTTCCTGCCCTGTGTAAGCCAAATAGACCTTTTGGAGATTGGAGCTTAGACTCAGGCTCCTTGAGTCTTGGCTGGCTGACACAGGCATGCAAATAGCCTTGTCCTGCCTGCTGTGCTCACTGCTGCAGACATTGCTCCGGCCTCACTGTCTTCTCCTCCTGGAATGTTCTTGGTTTTTCACAGCCCTGGTCAACCACGTCCATTGTTACAGGCATGCGTCACCTACTGAGACCTCAGACTCCTGTGTTCTGGAGCAAAGAATCGGACTACAGACTTATGGATAGAGGTAGAAATTTAGACTGTTTACTAGAGGAGAGAAAGTCATTCCCAAGAACGGAAATAGACCAGAGATCTGGGATGGGCCAGGGCTCAATAGCTCTGGTCTTTCATCACGACAGAACATCTGCCTTTCCCTGTATTTGGAGATCTTGGGCTTTTTTCATATGTGATCTGTTTTGTGATATATAGCCTGTAGAATGTGTGTGTGTTTGTGTGTGTGTGTGTTTGTGTGTCTGTGTCTGTATGTGTGTGTATGTGTGTTTGTGTGTATGTGTGTTTGTATGTGTGTATATGTATGTGTTTGTGTATGGTTATGTGTCTGTATGTGTATGTTTGTATACGTGTATATGTGGTTATATGTGTGTTTGTATGTGTGTGTGAATACATGTGCATATGTATGTTTGTGGGTGGTTATGTGTATGTATGTATGTTTGTACACGTGTATGTGTGTGTGTGTATGTATATGTGTTTATATGTATGTACATGTGTGTTTGTGTTCTAGTCTTCCTCTACCATGGGTTCTTTTATATTTTAGCCTTGATGATCTCTTTCTCTGTATCATCCTTTCCTGCTACTTGATGGCTTCCCCCTCCTCAGCATCTAGCCTTGACTCTAAACCCGACCCTCTCAGACACAACTGAACCTACTCCTAGGCAGGGGCTCCTCTTCTCTGCCCAGTACTGATTTCACTCTTAGTGCAGGACTGGGCGTCCCTGGGTACGGGATGTGCCCAACCCCAGTCAAGGACAAACTCGGACAAGAGCAGCCCTGACCCTGACAGCTGGAGATACCAGTGGAGGGTGGAGTTGCCCCCCAAACCTCAGAGCCAAGCTAACGCTCAATGTTAGTCTCAGTCCTGCGTTTACCAATGGTGTGGTACCTGCTCTTAGTTAATCCCAGAACATGAGAGGCAGAGGCAGGTGGATGTCTGTGAGTCAGAGGCCAGCTTAGTCTACATGTGATTTCCAAGCCAGCCAGGGCTACATAGTGAGACCCACACCCCTCTGCAAACAAACTAACAAACTTGTCTTTGTATTTACGTGTGTGTACGAATGTGGGGGCAGAGGGCAGAGCTCAGAGGTCAGAGGTCAGAGTTCGACATTAGAAATCTTCTTCAATCACTCTCCACCTTATCTCAGGCAGTATCTTGCTAAACCTGTAACTGACTGATGTAGCTGGTCTGCCTTGCTGGCAAGCCCCAGAGAGCCTCCTGTCTCTGTCTCCCCAGTGCTGGGATAACAAGGCACATGCTTCCAAGCCCAGCGTTTTACAAGGATGCTGGGGATTTGAACACAGGCCCTCACGTTTTACAGCAAGCATTTTACTGACTGAGCTATCTCAATCTTACCAACCCTGTCTTCAATAATGCATAAACCCTGCTTCCTATCAAGGCAGCAGAA
The DNA here is from genome assembly GCA_028551405.1 of Uromys caudimaculatus. Taxonomy (NCBI): domain Eukaryota; kingdom Metazoa; phylum Chordata; class Mammalia; order Rodentia; family Muridae; genus Uromys; species Uromys caudimaculatus. The sequence goes on from CM052709.1 coordinate 8,956,561, forward strand.
ACCGGGAGGTCCTCAGAAGATCTGTTGAGGTAGAACAGAGAATGGGGAGGCTGTGATTCTTTCCAGAGATGGTGGCTTTGCAAGCCGCTTCATGCACTGTGACTGGAGGCCCGCTCGCAGCCCTTGAGGACCTCAATGCCTCTTTACATCTATCAGAACCTGACTCCTCCTCCATCTCCTGATGATATTGTTCAGAGAGTATTAGCACACTGGCTATCTCTGAGAAGCAATGAGAAGACACGGCTCTGGTCATGTGGTTAGCCCTGCTCTCAATCCAGCCTATGGTGGGTCGTGTGTCCAACGTAGCCCCTGAATAAATAGGAGCCGTACCTGCTCTGACCTCAGCATCAGAAAAGCATCCTGAAGGACCATGGAAGCCCTCATGGAGGAGGTGATCTACCCCCACACAGATGCATACAGCATGCACACCACTGCAAGACACACGCCCCTCACCTGCACCCTCCTATGATACCTGACTGCTGTATACACTTGGCCAATGGTACTTCTGATGTACCTGGTGGATGGCACGTATGCCCAGAGCCTTCTTGCCTCCCACTCTGGAGATAGCTGTTCCCTCTGTTGTGGGGGGTTATGTTTCAAACAGACTTCATGTATATATACATGCGCACATGTTTATATATGCAGATGCATGTGTGTACATACGTGAATGGAGGCCAGAGGACAAATTTGGCTGTCATTATTCAGGTATCATCCACCTTGTTATTTGAAACAGTATCTCTCAGTGGCCTGGAGCTCACCAAGTAGGCTATGCCTGTCAGCACTGACATACAAGCACACGCCATCACACCTGGCTCTTTATATGTGGGTTCTAGGGGATCAAACTCTGGTCTTCACGCTCTCTTGATGTGCTGTTTAGTTTCTCTCAACTTGGTCAACATGGGGTCATCTGGGAAGAGGGAACCTCAACTAAGAAATTGCCTCCACTAGATTGGTCTCTGGGCACATTTCTGAGGCATTATCTTAATTAATGATTGTCCTGGGAGATCCCAGTCCCCCGTGGGGGATGGAAGCTGTGGGTGGGTGGCCTTGGATCATATGAGAAAGCCATAGAGAGCATGCACCATTCCTCATGGTCTCTGCTGCAGTTCCTGCCTCTGGTTTCCTGACCCAGCTCCCTTCAGTGATGAACAGTGACCTGCAAGTGTAAGCCAAAATAAACCTTCATCCAAGTTGCCTTTGCTCATGGTGTTTATCAAACTCACATAGAAATTAGCACCAGAGCCTGGGCTATCGCTGTGATGGACCTGACCATGTTGTTTATTGGGAGGATTGTGGAAGGAGTTTGGAACTTCGGACTAGAAAAAGCCATTGAATGCACAGTGCTTGACGGGCTATTTATTCTGTGCCCTTGGAAGATGTGGAGAGGGGCAGATGAAGGAGGACTGGGTCATAAAGTTTCCAAGGGAACCCAAAGCAAAAAAATCTATGAAGAATGTTTATGTGATATTTTGGGTTAAGAATCTGTGGAAGCCGGGGGTGGTGGTGTTCACCTTTACTCCCAGCACTCAGGAAGCACATGGATCTCTGTGAGTTTGAAGGAAGCCTGGTCCACAGAGTGGCTTTCAGAACAGCCAGGGTTACACAGAGAAACCCTGTCTAGAAAAAAAAAAAAAAAAAAAAACCCAAAAGCAAAACGAACAAATCCATGGAAATGAAAGCTTTGCCTCACTGGGACAGTAGGTGCTGGTTATCTGGGGCTGAGAAAACAGTATGTGATTAATACCAAATCGACATCCGTAAGCCAAGATATTCCGAGAAGTCTTTCCTCAGGGTCAGCGCACAGAAGCTGTAGTCTAGAAGGGGTCAAGACTGCATCTTAGGCTGGAAGCTGAACTTGGCAATGTGTAAGAATCTCCCACATGGTGCTGGCTTTAGTGGTGTAGAAGTGTCATGGGGAACAACTAAGTCTTGATACTGGGAGAGTCCAGGAAAAGCCATTGGTGATGGTGTGGCCTCACTTGGAGAGGAGATCTTCAGATATTGGAGTGCCAGGACAGTGGGATCACCACTAAGGACAGTGATGGGTTGGAATGGAGCTTGCTTGAGCCTACAAGACAAACCATGCATGTTGTAGGTGGCAGAGCTGGAGGCGTGTAACTGTCCAAGCTCTTTGGAGCCTAGCAGATTATAAATGAAGCCAGGATCTCAGACACTGAGCTACAGGGTTTGGAGCTATACTTTTGGGCTTTGGTTTTGCTTAAGTATGGTTGTTTTTAGGCCCCAGTTCTGGAGTAAGAAGGCATTTAATTTAATTTTTTATTTTGCAGGAACTCTGAGTTAAAAGATGTTGGATATCTTAAAGAGACTTTTGAGTGCTTGAATTTTTCAGACTATGGGACTTTTAAAGCTGTGCTATGCTTTCTAGCATGATTTTATCATGAGCTCTTGGGGCTAAACAAGAAAGAAAAGGTTGTGGTTTAGTAGTGATGCTCGTGGATATGTCAAATTGACAAGGAGTCAGTTGTGTTGGTTAGGTTTTTTAAATTTGAGGCAACTTAGAGTCATCTGGGAAGCAGAAACCTCAATTGAAAAATCATATCTGCTAGATAGGCCTGTGGGCACATCTGCAGAGCACTTTCTTGATTAACAATTTATTCGAGAGGGCCCAGATCTCTCTGGGCAATACCACTCTAGGCAGGTGGTCCTGGGTTCTATAAGAAAGCAAGCTGAGCAAGCCAATAGACAGAACTCCTCCATGGCCTCTGCATCTGCTCCTGCCTCCAGGTTCCTGCCCCAATTGAGTTCCTGCCCTGACTTAATGATGCCCTCTAAATCGTAGCTAAATAAACCCTCTTCTCCGAAAGTGAGTTTTACTCAATGTTTTATTAGAATGATAAACTGTGATAAAAGCAAACTAGGGTATCTGACAAGCATTTTTACCAAACAGTTATCACCACAGTCCTCAAACTGGCCTGTATTAAGGATATTGATGGGTTCCTCTTCCCAGAAAGCTCATGTTTCAGAGAGCAGAATCTATGACTCTTTCCCATGCTGACTCCATGGTAGACCAGCAAGCTCTGAGCGCTTAAGTAGGCACATATGTCATTTCCCACATAGACACAATCACCACTCCCAGGGGAAAGCTGGCTTAGACCACAGCTGGGGTGAAGTCACCTTCCTCAATGTTTAGGCTACATAGTTCGGGAGGGAGGCCATAAGGCTGGCCCTCTAGGGCAGAGCTACTGCAGTAAAGATGAGGTTTGGTGTTTTGAGCCTTAAAAAGTGGGACACTGAGCAACAGCATGGTTGATTCAGTGTGTTAGCAGTGAGCCCTCTCCCACCCCAACCCTTCAGCCGGAGAAAATTTCATGCCAGTCTCTGTGTGACTTTCATTCAGGGCAAAGATGGCACCTGGGCACTCTGGCCAGGACTGAAGACTATATATCACAAAGGGAAAGAAAGGGAAAGGAAAAGAAGGAAGGAAGGAAGGAAGGAAGGAAGGAAGGAAGGAAGGAAGGAAGGAAGGAAGGAAGGAAGGAAGGAAGAGCCAGCAGACTTGATTTGGAAACAAGGACATTATTTCCACCTTGGCTGCTGAAGACCCCCACCTGAGAGAGACGGAATGTCCTGGAAACCTTGTTCCCACAGTGGTCCTGCCTCCAGCAGCCCTCAGACAATTTCCAAAGAATTAAAAACGTGAAAGGGGCACTAATAGAGAACCTGAGCAGATTGCAGATGAGCCAGAGTTGGTGAAAGGCTTTTCTTGGGATGTCACGCCCCCTGCAGTTTCTATTTATTGGGAGAGGCTGAAATGGAAAGATGGGGTCCTCTGGAGCCTGGATGTGCAGGAGCCTCCTCCCTCCTCTTCCCTCTTCTAGCCACAAGGCAGCCTGGAATGTTCCTCTGGCCTTGCAAGGACACACTCTGCCACCACTCTTCCAGTCCTAGAACAGGCTACTGGACACCATTTTTTAAAGTTTTCATTTTGTAGCTCTTGTTTGTTTGTTTTTGTTTTGTTTTTTCGAGACAGAGCTTCTCTGTGTAGCTCTGGCTGTCCTGGAACTCATTCTGTAGACCAGGCTGGCCTCAAACTCAGAAATCCACCTGCCTCTGCCTCCCAAGTGCTGGGATTAAAGGTGTGCGCTGCCACCACTGCCCAGCCCATTTTGTAGTTTTAACCATGTGTCTGTGTGCATGACTTTTTGTGTATGTGTACACATGAATGCAGACACCCACAGGAGCCAAAAGTATCAGCGTGGGGCTGAAGTTCTGGGTGCTTCTGAGTTACCTGATGTGGATGCTAAGAATTGAACTTGGACCCTTTGCAAGAGCAGTACACATTCTTAACCCCTAAACTGTCTCTCCAGCTGCCTACTGAACAGCTGTGTCACAGCCAGGCATCCTGTTTTGTTTTGTTTTGTTTCACTGAAAAATATGGCTGATTTTTAGCATGGATAAAACATAGCCAGGAGTGGACTGCATTTCCCCTGGGGGGGGGGGGAGCTAGAGTCTAAAGAACTCTGAATCAGTCCCTAGCTAGATTCCCTTAAGGTTGGGTATGAGCTGGCCACAGTGAATACTGTCTGGGGGCATGGCATCTGAGGTCCCTTAGCACTGGCTGTGTGGCTGGAGGACTCTGAGTCTGCTGGTCTACCATGGCGTCAGGATTCTGACCTTTTGTGGCTCCACTGCACCTATCTCTTGGCCTGAATGACCCAACCATAAGAAGCATGGAAGTGCTATAAGGGGAGCCTGGTGGGGTTGGGGGGCAACTCTGCTGAGTGAGTCCCCTTCCAGAGTCTGGCCTGAGAGTATACATGGAGGAAAGAACCAATGACACTTGGATGTCATCAGTGGCACCTTCTTGGGCTGAGCTTTTTCTACGTCCTGGTTTTCTAGAATGACGTTCATTGTACCAGCGAAAGGGGGTGAGATCTAGTGCTAAAGCCGAAGAGCCCCTAGCTGTGCTGGGATCTCTATGCAGCCATTCTCTGCTGGCTCCTCTCTACCCAGAACTACCCAGCTGAACCCAGCCACTCTCAGAGAAGAGAGGTAATCATAAAATACTTCTGTTAAGACCTATACCCAAGGAATATAGGTCTTACCATATAGTAATGGTCATTATACTACATAGTTATAGGTCATTACTATATAGTAATGATTAATACTGATTATCAATTTAGCAGGATCTAAAATCATGGACGAGAGAGGAATTGTCTAGATTAAGTTTGTTGACATGGGAAGATTTACGTGAATGTGGGCAGCACCACTCTCTGGACTGGGGTCTTGAACTACACAGAAAAGAGGATGTGAGCTATGCACCAGCTCTCACCACTCCCTGGGTGCTGACTGCGGATGATCTGCTTGCTTCAAGTTCCTGCCACCATGACGTCTTCACCATCATGTGCTGTATCCACAGAAACTGTGAGCCTAAATACACTCTCTCCTCTTCAAGTCGATTTTATGTCATAGCCATGAGAAAAAATAAGCAATACAGGGAGCTTCCTTGGTTCTAACATTGAAGTGAGGCTTACCACCTCAGCGCATGGGGCAGGTGGGAGTCATGAACTGTCACACACAGTCAAGCACATCACGTCAACCTGAGCTTCTCTGCTACATCATTTGTTACCCCATCACCGTGGCATGATATTCTAGGAAGATTGATGTACCAAGTACCCGGAAGGCTATGACCCAAGGCTTGAGCAATGCTAAGCTTGAAGCAGATGCTAGAGATTCGTAGGGACTGATTCTGGGAGCCTTGAGGGCCTGGAGAGAGATGCTGGTATAGATTGTGGGTATGGGATGCAGCAGAGCCATGCTCATGCTGGTAGGAGCAGCAAAAACACTGAGTACTTCAGACTTCAGTTCACTGAAAGAAATCCAGAAATGGGAGGGGTGGGGGCAGGGGTGGGGGTCACTGGGCAGGGCTCCAGGCCTCCTGGGAGCCAGGGGGCTGGGCTGATGCAAAGGAGATTGCCCAAGCTGGAAGGCACCAGTCTCCAGGGTGACACTGGTCTCAAAAAGAAAGGACAGAATGAGCTTTTGTGTGCAGTAGATGGGGTTGGGGGGAGGTTGTCCCAGGAGAGAGACAGTAGAGGAAGGAATGACAGGGGCCATGAAACATGGCAGAGATGCCCACTTTGTAAGCTTGCTAGGCAACAAATAGCTTCGATTTTAGGCGGCCTAGACAAGGAGACTGCATGCTCTGAATAGGAACTGACTGAAGGTGGGGGTGGGGGTGGGGGGTCGGAACCTGAGGAGACTTGCCCAGTTCAGTGTGGAGAAGGCCTTGCTGCATCTGTCTAGTGGAGCATCGTTAGAGTCTGTTGGAGAGCCGAGCGGTGCAGTTCCCATAACGCAGTCTTATCCCTTCTCCTCAAAGGCCAAGAAGACAGCAGTGTCAAATGGAAGAATGGACAGACAGACGTGGGGTGTGGTCTCCAGAGCCTCAGTTATACCATCCCAATAGCACCCCCAGGCTGAGTATTCTATTCCCACGCGGGTGTAGACCTGGCCATGAGCAAGTCTCAACTGCTCAGCCCTCTGCCTGTTCCTTACCACATGCGTGTGCTCATGTTTCAGGGTTGGGTCCAGAGGAGGATAAAGACATTCTGATGGCTTGAAAGCATGAATGGGGTCCTCTTGTGAAGCGAAAATGCTGCAGCCTTGTGTGTCTGTGCATCTTAGCCCTAACATAAGCTCTGCTATCTGAAAGGGAGGGTAGAGGGGGTTGTGGAAAGTCTGGGAGGGCAGTGAAAATCTCCATGATGTCACACAGTCAAGCTCAGATTAGGCTGACGATGTGCAGAGTCAGCCTTTGTCGAATGGGGATCCCTAGCCCTGTCTCCCATGTCTAGGGTGGTGCAGGGGCTGAGCGCTTCCCTGCAAACAGCAGGCCCTGTCCTGGAAGGAGGCCTTTGCAGGAGATGGGATGCAAACCCCTGCAAGATTCTCCCCACCATGTCTGCTTCTGTGTTCACCACACCCCCAACATGATGTGACCCCAATCACCCTAACTGAACATTCCCGAGGCCCAAATGGCCAGCAAGACAGACATTGGGCCCCTGTGCCTGGGAGCCAAGCCAAGGCTACTCTTAGCAACAGGGCATTCAAGGGCAAATTGTGCTCACAATTCAGGGCATGTGTGACTGTTTGCCATGGAGACTGTGTGCCTATATGAGGAGCCTTTACAAAAGGACGTTGTGTGTGTGTGTGTGTGTGTGTGTGTGTGTGTGTGTGTGTGTGTGTGTGTGGTGTTTGCCTGTGCATGATTCACCTCTGCTCACACACAAGATAGCAGCGCTTATATAGAACAAAGAACTGAATGGAACCCAATCACAAATCAGTTGCCACTGGCATTAGGAAAGCAAGAGAAGAGCTGGGAGCTGCTGCACAGTGTGCATTTGTATTCCTGAGAACCAGTGTTTTCCCACAGAGAGCTAGCATTTTTCAAAGTAGAAAATGATGGAGCAGACATGTGTGCATCTTCGAGAATCTCTTCTTGTTTTGCAATGAAGAAATGATCCAGGTGGGTGTGCTGTGGCTGCCAAGGTTATCTTGGCCTTTTGCAGGTCTTGTGTGTACAGGTCCATGTATGGCTGTCCCGGCATGCTGGCTGCAGAGTCTGCAGAGACAGGACACGCAAACACTGGCCAGCCCAGTGACCATCTGATAGATATTTTCCCAGGGCTCAGGTAAGTATTGCCTGCTGTAAGCAAGGCACAGATTGGGAGCATAAGCCAATTGGCGGTCCATTATATAGATAAAGAAAAGAGGCTCAGAGGTCCCTCTCTCTTCAGCCTATGAATGGCAGGGTCAGGACTTGACCTGTACAAAGAAAGGATCCAGCTGTGAATCTACTGGACTTGTGAATGGGTCTTTGCAGGGGAAATTAATCAGAGGGGCCTTGTCAGGCTTGTGAAGGCTCAACTGAGACTGAACAGCTAGAGAGAAAATGTCCAGAGTTCCTCGTCCTCCCCTCCCCAGCCTTTAAAAGTCAACCTTGTAGAACTCAAGAGAACAGAAAGACCCAGCCAGTGTTTGTGTTCGACCTTAAGTCCTCATGGCCTTGGAGAAAGAGCAGCCTGGCAGTGGACTTCTCTTCTGGGGCCAATGCCTCAGAACATGCCCCCAGAGACTGGACCAGGGAACAAATGTGAATCAATGAAAAATTGAACCTCTGGGCTTGATTGTCCTGAGGCCCCAAGTTGGCCATTCTTCCCAAGAATTGTATCCTAATGCTGGGTGCCAAGGAATACTGTTTGATCTAAGTTCAAACAGCCAGAATAAGACAGAGCCAAGACTCAAAGCACAGCTAGCATGTTCCCCCAATGGCTGTGGTGTCAGAGATGGAGAAGAGGGAGACCTGGTCTGATTGGGAGTCACCAGGCAGAGACTTCAACACTAGCTCAGTGAACTAAAGATGGAACTAAGGAGAATCCTGCATGGCTCAGTCCACTGACATCATCCAGAAGGGAGGTGACAGCAACTGCTCCCTCCTCTAGGGTGACAGCAACTGCTCCCTACTCTAGCAGGAGGGGTTTCCCGACTCCACACAGGCAGACCACACAGCCAGCTCAGACCATGGTAGCCTAAGTGGGAACATCCTCTTGGTTTTTGACACTTGAGTTCAACTACTATCTGGGTAGGAAGGCCTATACCGTCAGTCTACCAAAGGCCTGCTTCAAGCTGACTGCCAACCAGTTCCTATTAAGATGTTACCAGCTGGTCCAGTACAATAGTTCTTACCCTATGGGGAGCTAACGTCCATGGGTTTCGAGACACAAGGGTTTCAGGCCACCTCACTCCAACAACCACCCTTCCCTTTCCTGCCGCATCCCGTTCCATACCGTTCCACCCTGCCGCATCCCCCCCATCCCGCCCCACCCCGCCCCACCCCGCCCTACTCCGCCCACCCTGTTCCACCACGCCCCGCCCCACCACGCCCCACCACGCCCCACTCCGCCCACCCTGTTCCACCCCGCCCCGCCCCACCACGCCCCATCCCGCCCCATCCCACCCCACCCCGTTCCATCCCATCCCATCCGGCCCCATCCCGTCCCATCCTGTCCCCCTTCTGCTCTCCTTCTCTTGTCTTCCCAACATATCCCTAGTTATCATCCTAGACACTGAATTCCTTCCTCCATCCTTCCCCAAACTCAGTGAGCAATGCAGGTTTTCCTGCTGAGATTGTTTCTGTGAGGGGACCAGTGACGTCAGCAATTGCATTAACTAGCCAGTTTCACACTTGCAGATTCTTTTTAAAATGTATTTGTCTCTATTTCTATCTTTATCTCTGCCTCTATGTCTCTCTGTCTCTTTCTATGCCTCTCTCTCTATGCATCTCTCTGTCTCTCTGTCTCTGTCTCTCTGTGTCTCTGTCTCTGTGTCTCTGTCTCTGTCATCTCTCTCTGTTACTCTCTCTCTCTCTCTCTCTCTCTCTCTCTCTCTCTCTCTCTGTGTGTGTGTGTGTGTGTGTGTGTGTGTATGTGTGTGTGTGTGTGTGTGTGTGTGTGTGTGTGTGTGTGTGTGTGTGTGTGTGTATGTTAGGAATAGCCAGAGCCCCTTCTCAGTATAGTGGTTCCTCCTCCTCTGGGAGACATCGCCCTTTTTTGAGCTGTGTACTCTCTTCTATGGACGCACACTGGAGGGGAAAAAAAGACACTTGGCTCCCCTGTCTGGCTTTGATGAGGTTTCATTTCAACCAGTGGATAACGGGCCTTCAGAACAGCAACCTGCAGCAGCAGGATCTTGCCTCTTGGCACAACTATGTGATTAGAGCACGCTTGGCTATAGGGTTCATTCCAAGCAGCTCTGCCCTGACTCACTGGGTGATGGAAGTCAGCTGCGCTGGAGGGCCGTGGTAGGCGTGGCCCCATGGTAGGTATCAGGAAGTGCCAAGGTTGTGTAGCCCTGTGCTTGTCAGCTCTCAGACTCTCGTGCTGACCTGTTCTGGCCTGAATCCACAATAGTGCAAGAGACAGGTGTATTGCTGTAGGGTCTGAGACTCGTGAAGCTCAGGGCTGGTAAGGCCACAGTGTCCCTGGTATCTAGAGATGCCACGCTGTAGACAGAGCAGCCCGAGGAGTCCTTCAGAGACTCCTACTTACATATCCTGGATTGCAGCTCACACCACAGAAAATAATTTCAGGTCGGCCTGGTGGCATAGGTCTGCCATTCCAGCTACTCTTGAGGATAGGATTGGATGATCAAATGTTCAAGACCTGTCTGGGAAACCTAGCATGACACCATGCTAAAATAGCTGTAAAAATGGCTGGAGGCATAGCTCAGAGATCTAGACTGTGGGATGCCATAGGATCATGCAGTAATAGGAACACGGGAAACTAGGAAAATAACTGACCAGCTAACACCAGGTTCCCGCAGGTTGTCTTTTTGTGTGTATATAAGGGTTAAGGCTAGCAGGAAACGTCTCAGCATACTGTCACTCTTTGTTTGGAAGTTTTGGCTGCTCTCTCTTAATTGGCCATTTCCTGCGAGATTGTGTAAGCAGCTTCCTTTCATCTTAATGATCTGGACCCTGAGATTCCCTGTTACGGTTGTCTTGATATCAACTTGACAGGATTTAGAATCACCTGGGAGACAAGTTGTTTTGTGTGTGTATGTGTGTGTGTGTGTGTGTGTGTGTGTGTGTGTGTGTGTGTGTGTGTGTGTTTCCAGAGAGATAGAGCTGAGATGGAGAGAGCCACCTGGGTCTCCACTCAGTCTCTTAGCAGCAGTGCATGGTGCTTCCTCTACCTGTCCCCATTTTCCTATATCATGAGAAGACAATGAGAATGGAATCATGAGCAGAGGGAAAAATCCCTGAGCCACTGGGCTTACAGCTCTTTAGAGAACGTTTACACAGCAACTGCTTCTTCCATTGAATACCACAGGTTCTTCCTGTGCACGCACTGTCCGTTAGATGGAGCTCACGTGGGGAAGAGTTCTCAGGCTTTCTCTGCCAACTGATTTCTTTCATATGCCAATATGTCTTATGATTTATTTTTATTTCATATGAACTGGTGTTCTGCCTACATGTATGTCCATATGAGGTGGAGTTACAGACAGTTGTGAGCTGCCATATGGGTACTGGGGATTGAACCCTGGTCCTCTGGAAGAACAGCCAGTGCTCTTAATTGCCGAGTCATCTGTCCAGCCTTCATATACCAATCTTAATGTTGCTTTTGAAAGTCTCTCCTCTCCTGCCACAAAAGGTGGGAGCCAGGGTATGTGTCCTAGGATGGCAGAGTAGTGGACTAGATCAGATCATGAAAAGACCTGTACGAATTACCAAGCCACTGGGTATTGACATACATGTAATCTTACTGGATTTTCTTGACATACACCCCTTTAAGTTTAGTTTAATGCTGATGGCTGTGTTGGTTTAACTAAGATGGCCCTCATAGGCTCAGATATTTGAATGCTTGGTCACCAGGGAGTAGAACCATTTGAAAGGATTAGAAGGATTATGAGGTGTGGACTTGTTGGAGAAAGTGTGTCACTGGCTTTGAGGTCCATATCCCCCCCCCACCGTCTCTCTCTCTCTCTCTCTCTCTCTCTCTCCATATCCCCCCCCACCGTCTCTCTCTCTCTCTCTTTCTCTCTCTCTCTCTCTCTCTCTCTCTCTCTCTCTCTCCCCGCCATGATAATAATAGACTAAACCTCAAACTATAAGCCAGCCCCCAGTTACATGCTTTCTTCTATAATAGTTGCCTTGGTCATTGTGTCTCTTCATAGCAATAAAACAGTGACTAAGACAACGTATCTCATTGGTAGGGAACTTGCCTAACACTGAGAACACTCCATATTACACAAAATAGCAGTTTTCAGGCTGTGCCCAGCTCTGGGCAGCTCCATTTTACTACAATATTTGGCTGCATTTTGGGTGTAAACATGAAGATGGAGTGACTACATCTTCATGGACAAGTAAGTAATGCCACCTGCCCACCTACTAAGCACAAGTGGATCATGACTTGTTTCTAAAAGTAAAAAGAGAGGTCCCTATAAACTTATCACAATAGATTGGAATTTGTGCTACTGAGGTTTTTGTCAACTTGACACAAACAGGAGTCACCTAGGAAAGGGGCACCTAAGTTGAGAAAATGCCTCCAGCAGACTGGTCCATGGGCAAGTCTGTGGGGTATTGTCTTGATTAATTATTGATGTGTGAATGTCCAGCCTACTGTGGGCAGTGCCACTCCCGTGCAGGTCATTCTGGGTGCTATAAAAAAGCAAGCATGGGGAGCAAGCCAGCAAGACTGCTCCCTCATGGTCTCTGCTTCAGTTCTTGTTTCCAGGCTCCTGACCTGAGTTCCTGCCCTGAATTCCCTTGATGATGGGCTCTAACCCGTGAAGTGAAATAAACATTTTTTTCTTCCTAAGTAGTTTTTTGTCATGATGTTTATCACAGCAACAGAGAGCTAACTAGGATGGAGCCATATAAACACATGGGCATATTCAAGCCCTCTCATGAAATCAGTCCTGAGAACTTACTGAGCATAGCAGGCTGAGAAAGTGTGCAATACCCTCACTTGGACTCCTAACACTGCAAAGGTGATGTCCCACACTGCAGTGGTGATGTCACACACTGCAATGGGGATGTCACACACTGCAGTGGTGATGTCACACACTGCAATGGGGATGTCACACACTGCAGTGGGGATGTCCAAAACTGCAAAGATGATGTCCCCTTCCAATCTGTCATCTGACATTCCGAGTGTGTATCGAGGGACTGACAGGCAGAGAACTCCTGACAGTCCCAACTTGACTCCTGTACGCTGCTTTGCTGTTGGACTAAACCCTGAGGTCTGACTTGACTCTTTAGCTTGGCTTTGTATGTGTATGCCTTCTGCCTCCAGTAAGGCTTTTTAAAACTCAGACTCTACTGAGGCCTCTTTAATGTTTTTGTAGCCATTTTACAATGGCTATATTTATATAATTATTACATGATGTGTAATGTATGATCTAAGAGTTAATATTCGTAATTAAGATTGGAGGGAAGAACGTGTGTTTGCCTTGGCCATCTATCAAGGGAAATTGCAACTTCTTGGCAATTTGCAGCTAATGAAATTGACATAGTTTGTAATATTTTTTTGTAATTAAGTATCTCCATTGTACAAAGACACAAATGTATCTATGTGTCTGAGGAAGGATGCTCCTGACCCTGAGTGCAGAGACAGAGATGCGCCATGTAAATCTTGGGTATTAGAGCAACAGGGAGGCCCACCCTCCTCTGCTCTCTCTCTGCTCTCTAGCAGTTAATTTTCCTGTTGTTCTCATGAAATGCCCTGATTAAAGCAGTTTAAGGGAGAAAAGGCTGACCCAGGCTCAGAGGTCCACAGGTTCAGTTTATCATGACAGGGAGGAAGGCCTGGAGCAGGGAGCCAGATGGTCACATTGCATCCACAGTCAGGAAGCAGACTGAACAAGAAATGGCCTGCTCCCAATGACCCTGTTCCTCCAGTGAGGTATCATACCTGTCCCCCAAGGCTCCACAACCTTTTCATACAACATCCCCAGCTGGAGAACCACATGAGCCTGTGGGGACATTTCAGGTGCAAACCAATCTGACTAGCAGCTCACTCTTTCCTGGCTCTCGTTCGTCTCCCCTTCCCTTTCTAGGCCACAGCTTAGCCCACTAGTCACCTCAGAAGTGGGGAGTTGTACTGCAGTTCTTTAGAGGAACAAAACTGAAAGAATGTAAAAGGGAATTAATTAGATTGACTTACATGATATGGTCTGGGTAGTTCAACAATGTCTGTCTCTCTCAGCAGAGGCCAAGAACCCAGAAGCTGCTCAAACCAGAAGGCAGAATACCTCAAGTCTCAGTATGGCACTAAAGGCCTAGAAGATTCTTGGGAAGCCACTGGTCTTCAGTCCAAATTGGAAGATCCTCTGATCTGGTGTTAATTTCTGTCAGCATGATACAAAATAGAGCCATCTGTGAAGAGGGTCCATCAACTGAGAATGGCTCCATCCACTTGGCCTACAGGGATAGCAGTGAGGTGAGGCATTTTCTCAACTGCTGATTGATAGAGGCAAGCCTCTGTGGTTGTCAAAGCTCGCCGATCAGGTGCGGAGAGCAAGCCAGTAAGCAGCTTTCCTCCATGATCTCTGCTTCAGTTCCCACCTTCGTCTCCATCAATGATGGACCATAACCTATAAGCCAAGTGAACCCTGTGGTGATTTGAATATGCTTGGCCCAGGGAATGCCACTATCACTCCTAATAGTGGCCTTGTTGGAGGAAGTGTGTCACTGTGGGCATGGGCTTTAAGACCCTCTTCCTAGCTGCCTGGAAGCCAGTCTTCTCCTAGTGTCTTTCAGATGAAGATGTAGAACTCTCAGCTCCTCCTGCACCATGCCTGCCTGGATGCTGCCATTCCTGCCTTGATGATAATGAACTGAACATCAGAACCTGTAAGTCAACCCCAATTAAATGTTGTCCTTTATAAGAATTGCCTTGGTTGTAGTGTCTCTTCACAGCAATGAAACCCTAACCAAGACAGAAGTTGAGACCAGGAACTGGGATATTGCTGTGATAGGCTTGAGCGTGCTTTTGTTTGGAGGAATGTGGATTTTGGGACTTTGGAAAGCAGTGGAATGCTTTAAGTGGGGTTTAATGGGCCATCCTAGTAGGAATATGGAAGACATTGGTGCTGTGGGTCGTTTGAACTCTACAGACATGACCCAAGAGGTTTCAGTGAAGAAGAATTTCAGTATGTGGCCTAGAGACTGCTTTTGTGGTATTTTGATGAATGGTATGGCTGGTTTTTGCCCTTGTTTGTAGAGTCTGCCTGAGGCTAAGGTAAAGAAATTTATATTCATTGCATTTACAAAGGAAGCCTCAAAAACGCCCAGCAGAGACTTTGTTCTCTGGTTTAGTCTCATGAAGACCATTTTGATCAAACATAGCAAGGAAAAGTACAAAATATATGGTTCAAAAACTAAATGGGTACCAATAAGTAGAATCAAGCTGAATTTCATTGTTCGAGGATATTAAATGGGGTAAGAGAGCGGTGACCATGGGGCAAGATTCCACCCAGTTAAGCTTATTATATATGAATTTGCAGTTGAACAAAGAATAGTTATAGCATGTTAGGCATTATTGCCTGGTTATTGTTTTCATTTGGACTTTTAATCTGGAGCTACAATCCAGAAATAGAGGGTATAGTTGTGATCCAGACCTTGACAATGGAAGACACAGGCTTTTGATCTGGATCTTGAGAATAGTCACCATGAAAAGCTTTGGCCCAGGCATGGTGGTACACACCTAGGAGACAAAGGCAAGCAGATCTCTGAGTTCCAGGCCAACCTTGGACAGAGCAAGTTCTAGGTAAAAAAAAACTTAAGTCTAGGAGTTGCTGTTCACGTCTTTAATCCCAGAACTCAGGAGACAGAGCCATGTAGACCTCTGAGTTCAAGGTCAATCTACAGAGCAAGTTCCAGGACAGCCACGCTCAGGCAGTGAAGGATATAATAGAACAAGAGGGCCATATTCCAGCCACAGCAAGCAGAAGACCTCAGCAGCTTCAGGCAGCTTCAGCCATGTGGCCAAAGCAAAAGACTGTTGCTTCACCAAAGCACAAAGGAACTGGACATCAGATATGGAGATGTGGAGTTTGGAGTTTGTCTAGCTGGTGTTTGGTCTTGCTTAGGTCCAGTATTTCCTCACCATGAAGTTTTGGAATGGTAGTGTATATCCTGTGATGTTGGAGGTAGGTGATCTGCCTGTTGATTTTAATTTTATAGTGGATTATAGTTAAGTGATGTGATGAATCTCAGAAGAGACTTTGAACTTTGAACACTGTTGAGGCTGTTATAGACTATGGGGACTTTTGAAGTTG
This sequence comes from Uromys caudimaculatus, assembly GCA_028551405.1. Lineage (NCBI taxonomy): Eukaryota > Metazoa > Chordata > Mammalia > Rodentia > Muridae > Uromys > Uromys caudimaculatus. The sequence continues at coordinate 8,972,365 of CM052709.1, forward strand.
AACTAAATGTATTTGTATGTTGCTATGGCTAGATATGAACCCCATAGACCCACATGTTTGAATAAGCCTACGGGGGCTAGGGAGTAGCATGTGCTGGTTTCAATATGCTTTTGACCCAGGGAGTTGCACTATTAGGAGGTGCGGCCTTGTTGGAGTAGGTGTGTCACTGTTGGAGTGGGCTTTGAGCCCCTCCTCTTAGCTGTCTGGAAGACAGTCCTCTCCTGTTTGCCTTTGAAACAAGATGTAGGACTCTCAGCTCCTCCTGCACCATATCCTGCCTGGATGCTGCCACGCTTCCTGCCATGATGACAATGGACTGAACCTCAGGACCTGTAAGCCGGCCCCAATTAAATGTAGCCCTTTAAAAGAGTTGCCTTGGTCACGGTGTCTCTTTACAGCAATGGAAACCCTAACTAAGACAAACTCTTTCCTCTTTATGTTGGTTTTGATCAGTGTTTTAATGACAGCAGCAAAAAGCGAACTATAAAAAGCAAAGGAATCCTGCTTCAGCAGGAGTAGCATCAACTGGCTAGATGAACTTGCCAGCAAGAGGGAAGGCAAGCAGGCAAAGCAAAAGCTCCCTTCTTCCACATCCTTTCATCTGGCCTGCCAGTGGAAGATGCCATCATCAGCTAGGGCACGTCTTCCAAGAACAAGAAAATCTCTCACCAGCGTGCTCAGCCACTCACCTTGATTCCAGATCCAATCAAGTAGACAAGTTTAACCATCACATTGTGTGCAAACTGAGAGCTGCTAATCAGGTATCATCACATCCCAGTAGTTCCCACTTAGATCTAATTGTACCCGTGATAGTTCCTGTTGATTTTTATGTGTAGCCAAGCCTGAGATAACTGCCACCCATGTGAGCACAGATCAGAGCCAGTTTGTTACATGTCTGAATCCAAGTGTAACAGTATGTGCTCTCAATGGAGATTGTGGGGTGGTGTGTGTGTGTGTGTGTGTGTGTGTGTGTGTGTGTGTGTGTGTGTGTAGTATACATGGTGTATTGTATGTATATGTGTGGATGTGGTGTGTGGATGTGCTATATGTGATATGTGGGTGTCTTAGTCAGGGTTTCTATTCCTGCACAAACATCATGACCAAGAAGCAAGTTGGGGAGGAAAGGGTTTATTCAGCTTACATTTCCACGTTGCTGTTCATCACCAAAGGAAATCAGGACAGGAACTCACACAGAGCAGGAACCTGGAGGCAGGAGCTGATGCAGAGGCCATGGAGGGATGTTTCTTACTGGCTTGCTTCCCCTGGATTGCTCAGCTTTCTTTTTTGTAGAACCCAGGACTACCAGGCCAGGGATGGCACCACCTACCATGGGCCCTCCCCCCTTGATCACTAAAATGCCTTACAGCTGGATCTCATGGAGGCATTTCCTCAAGGGAGGCTCCTTTCTCTGTGATAACTCTAGCTTGTGTCAAGTTGACACACGAAACCAGCCAGTACAGTGGGATTAATGTAATATAGGTATGGCCTGTGTGATATACAGGAATGGTAATGTGTGCGTGTGTGCATGCGTGCGTGCGTGTGTGTGTGTGCGCGTGCGTGCGTGCGTGCGTGTGTGTGTGTGTGTGTGTGTGTGTGTGTGATATTGTGTTCTCTATGTGTCAGAGTAACCCTGAGGGCTGGAGGGGAGAGGGAAAGAATCCATGTTTACACCATCTAAGGAAACCCCACTGTGTGTCCTCAGGCTTGGCTGTGGCAGCTCACAGGCACCCTCTTACCACTCACCCTTGTCTGGTTTGGTGAGTCTGCTTCCACCAGTGGAGATGGCAAAGCTTCCCTGGGCTGGGAGCCAGGGCAGGTGGAGGTGGGTGTGCGTGGATGTGGCTGAGCCCTGGCTGTTATGCCTGTAACTTCCACCCTTAGATCCTGCCTAGACCTGTTCTTGGCAGAGGAGAGAGCCTGAGATTCTACTCACCATCAAGATTCAAATGTGGCTCCCAGAAGCTGTCTGGCCTATCATGAAACACTCACCAGGAAGAGGTTTGGGCAGAAGGGTTATCATCCCAAATATCTCTACACACCTCCAACCCCTAAGACCTATTAGAGATCTTTATCCATGGGTTCTTGAAAGACAAGTGGTCCCTCAGACATGAAAGGAGAATGGAATATTTTGTTCCTTATATGTCCCTTTACCATGTGTCCTCAAGCAGTCACCTAAATTCTTAATCCCTAAAACCAGGTGAAAGAGCCTCCCATGGTTAATAGTTGAGAGGATTAAATGAGAAAAGTAAACATCTGGCAAGGTGTCTTCTGCAAGTAGCTTCCTCTCTGTGACAGTTCATATTGATTGACAGTTTGAATGGATATAGGAAGGAAACCTCTAAGCACATTCACGAGGGAGTTCCTAGATTGTGGGCTACAGAATTGCATGGGCTAGGGTCCTAGACTGAACAAAAAGGAGGGCATAAGTTGAGCGCCAGAATTTACCTTCTTCCTGACTGAGGATGGAATGTGGAGCGCTGCCTCATGCTCCTGCTGCAGTGATGCAGTGTGACTGCTGTCTCATGCTCCTGCTGCAGTGATGCAGTGTGACCCGCTGCCTCATGCTCCTGCTGCAGTGATGCAGTGTGACCTGCTGCCTCATGCTCCTGCTGCAGTGATGCAGTGTGACCCGCTGCCTCACGCTCCTGCTGCAGTGATGCAGTGTGACCCGCTGCCTCATGCTCCTGCTGCAGTGATGCAGTGTGACCCGCTGCCTCATGCTCCTGCTGCAGTGATGCAGTGTGACTGCTGTCTCACACTCCTCCACTGTGATGATACAGTGTGCCCTGGTGCCTCATGGTGCTACCGCTGTGACTTCCTGCCATGATACAATATATTCTCAAAGTGTGAGCCAGAATAAACCCTCCTTTATGTTGGTTCAGGTCAGGGGCTTGATCACAGCAAAGGAAAGTGTAAATGACTGTCCTTTTCACTGGAATGTGGAGCTCTGGGATAAGGTGACGCCTAGCCTTTGGCTGGAAAGTAGACAGGAGATTTCTCCACAGTCTCACCAACACTATTCATTTCTATCTTCCCTTCCCTTCCCTTCCCTTCCCTTCCCTTCCCTTCCCTTCCCTTCCCTTCCCTTCCCTTCCCTTCCCTTCCCTTCCCTTCCCTTCCCTTCCCTTCCCTTCCCTTCCCTTCCCTTCC
>CM052709.1:8976014-9005504 GCA_028551405.1 Uromys caudimaculatus
CACCCACAAGGGGCCCTCTGCCCTTGATCACTAATTGAGAAAATGCCTTACCGCTGGATCTCATGGAGGCATTTTCTCAACTGAAACTCCTTTCTCTGTGATAACTCCAGCTTGTGTCAAGTTGACACACAAAACTAGCCAGTACACGTTCACTCATGGGTTACACTGCTTACTGTTAAATTGGATCTTTCTATCTCTAATCATAATCTAGGGACTCTCTCACAGGTGAACCCAGAAGCTAGCCTTATCTAAATAATCCCTCACAGGTGTGCTCCTAGGTTTGCCCTCTAGGTGATTCTAAGTCCTACCAAGTTGACAATCAATATTAACCATCACACTGAGCATGGGTCTTAAAGAAAATCAGTGTCGTTTGGCATAGCAACTTGAGGAAGACTATCTATTTATTGAGGCAGTGAACCCCCTCATATGGTATGAAAAACCCAGTACCTCTGGGAGGTGACAGTCAGTGTTCAGGCCTCCTTTCAGGGAGTGTTTCATGGAAGTACCCATGAAGGATCCATGTTTGAATCTTGAAGATGGGTAGAATCCCAGGCACTCTCTCTGCAGAGAACAGATCTAAGCAGGATCTTTTTGTGGATTGCCCTGGTGCTGTTTGTATTTAGATGTTAATTCTGCTTCCTCACATACTCGGGTGATTTCATAAAGGCTAGAGCCTGTGATTGGACAGTGAAGGAAAAAGTGGGGCTGGAGTTTTTAGAGAGGGAGAGAGAGGAAGGAGGAGAGGGAGATGAGGAGACAGAAGACGATGGAGGAAGAGGAGGTGGAAGGAAGATGAAGCAGAACCATGTGATCTGGAAAAACTGCAAGTAGCAGGAGATCTCTTAGCTGGGGAATAGAGCAGTGTAGTGTATATCTGCCCAATCTAAGCATGCAGATTATAAATACTATAACTGAGGCATATTGGGTTTGGAGATTCACTGCAGCAGGATCTAATGAAGGAGCCACAGACAAGGCAGTCAGCCAGGGCGTGGCCACATCCGGAGACACCCACATCCACTTGCCCCAGCTCCCAGCCCATGGCTTTGCCATTTGCACTGGTGAAGGCAGGCCCATACCAAACCAAGCGAGGATGAGTAGAGAGAGGATCCCTGTGAGCTGCCACAGCCGAGTCTGAGGCTACACAGTAGGGCTGCCTTGGAGCTCCTGGATTCTGCTAAGCTAGTTGGCCATCCAGTGAGTCCTTGGGGTGCAGGTTCTTTCTCCTTCTCATCTCCCCTAGGTCTGAGACGTTGCTATCATGCCTGGTTAAATCTCAGTCCTCCTGGTTGCTGGGCCAGCACTTTACCAAGCAAGCCACCTCCCATACCCCAGTTAACCTATTTTCAATATCTTGAGAAAGAGCTGATCCTCCCTGTCTTCATTACTAAGTAATGAAGATTAATCTCCAGCTTTTCTCCTAATGGTTTTGTGGATTTTAGCTTTGATGTGTGTCATTAATCTAGATTTAATTTTTTTTGCGCATGGTGTAAGGTGGGGGGTTCAAATTTATTCATTTCAGCATGAACATTAAGCTGTCTCCATATGAATTGTTGGAGAAATTAGTCTTGTTCCTCTCATTGAAAGCCATTTGACCATAGTCATAAGAGTTTTTATTCAGGAATCTCAGATTATTTCACTAATCTACATGTCTAGCTTCTATCAAGTCTAAGGACTGATTTTTTTTTTTTTTGTAATTTTACTGAATATAAAAATCATGTGGGATAATATGGACTTCCAGACACTAAGTCTTCCAGTCCATGAGAGTGGATTGCTACCATGTGTTCAATATTCTCAAGCAATTGCAACAGTATATCATAGTTTATAATGCATGTGTTTTTACCTCCTTACAAGTGAGAGGGACATTGTCCTGACTCTCGTATTATTATCTAAACTTTCTTGCATATTGAAAATGGTGATTTAAAACTGGAAATAAAGTAAACATAAAAGTGAAAGAGAGATCTACTTAGCTTCAACCGTCAACCTGACATAGTCTAAAACTCTCTGAGGGAGCCTCGACTGAGAGTTTGACTCAATTAGACTGGCCTGTGGGCATGCTTATGAGGCATTTTCTTGATTGCTAATTGATGTAGGGGTACCCAGCTCACTGTGGACAGTACATCCCTAGACAGGAGTCCTAGGCTGAATTAGAAAGATATCTAAGCAGAGGTAGGAAGCAAGCCAGTAAGCAGCATTTCTCCAAGAACTTTCTGCTTCAGCTCCTTCCTGACCTCCTGACCTCGGTTGGAAGTATAACTCAAATAAATTACTTCCTTCCCTGAGTTGCTTTTAGTCAGAATATTTATCCCAGCAACAAAGAGAAAACTACTACAGAAATTACTACCAGAAGTGGCATTTGTTTCGGCAACAGACCTGATCATGTTTTTAGTTTTTTTGAAAGATTGTGGATGTGTCTGGAACTTTGAGTAAGAAGTGATACTGAGTGCTCAAGCTTACTTAGAGGCTCTACCAGGAGTTGGGAAGATAATAATAATGTGAAAAATGCAGAGAATATTGGTGTGACTTGTGACATTTAAGAGGAAAGTAAATACTCCATCAAGACTGTTCATGTGAGGTATTTGAATTAGAAATCTCTGGTTGAGTTGAGCATGGTGGTTGCACACCTTTAACTCCAGTACTTGGGAGATGCAGGATGTCTGTAAGTTTAAGACAGCCTGGTCTACGCAACAAGGTTCAAGCCAGCCAGGGCTACACAGTGAGACCCTGCCACTAAGTAAATAGATAGATAGATAGATAGATAGATAGATAGATAGATAGATAGATACATAGATAGAAATGCAAAAAAAATCCATGATTGCTGGTTATCTGGGGCTGAAAAACCAGCTTCAATTATAAAGAAATCAGCATCATTGAGACAAAATATCTGAGAAATATTTCCTCAGGATCAGCATGCAGAAGCTGTGTCCCAGAAGGGTCGAAGCTGCATTTCAAGATGGAAGCCTACCTTGGCATTGTGTAAGTCTCCCACGTGGTTTCGAAGGCATGAAAGGGTCATGAGAGCAGCTGAGTTTTGGCACAATGTGACAGGGATGGAGTTCGTGAAAGAGAGAAAGGATAAACCATTCATAAAGGGAAACTGCAAGGTATTGGAGATACCACAGCCCTGGGGGGTCGGCCAAGGCCAGCAGCGGGTGTGCAGTGGGACCTGAGACAATGAGACAAGCTGTGTGTGCTGTGGAGAGCAGAGCCAGAGAAGTTCGACTGCCCAAACATTTTGACATCCAGAGGATCATGACTGGTTTTCAGATACTTCTAGCTATTTACACTGCTAGTCTTACGGTTTTGCTTAAATATGATTGCAACTATGCCCTGGTTCGCTGCTAAGAAATATTTAATTGGTTTTCCTTTTACAAGAACCAAAGCTAAGAGACTTGTTATTGGGGCTAGAGTGATGGCTTAGTGATTAAGAGCACTGGTTTCTTTTCCAGAAGACCAGAGTTCAATTCCTAGCACCATATGATGGGCTATAGTCACCTGTAAGTTTGAGGGAATCTTATGATGTACTATATTCTGGTCTCTGTGGGTACCAGGTTTCAAAAGTGCACTCTAGCCCAGTCTCTCCATATCTCTCTCTCTCTCTCTCTCTCTCTCTCTCTCTCTCTCTCTCTCTCTCTCTCTCTCTGCCTGTCTGAAGATCAGGAGTTAAGCTTTCAGCCCATGCCTCCCTGTTACCACACTCCCTGCTATGGTGACTAACCATCAGAAACCATAAGAAGCCCCCAGTTAAATGGTTTCTTTTCTTTATAGCAGTTGCCTGTGTCCACGGTGTCTCTTCAGAGAAAACTCTCTTCATAGCAACTAAAAAAACAAACAATAATAGATTGTAAAAATAATGAAAAGAAAGTGGAATTTAAATGTAAAGATAATAGCATACCCTGCTGTCAGGTCAAAGCCCAAGGCCAGACTGAGAAGGAACTGGGGGTCCTGGGACTTTGCATTGTTTCCAGGCTCATGTAGGTAAGATCAGTAGCAGGCAGTGGACAGAAGGACAGAGAAGAATCTAAGTTGTCTCTCATGGTGGCCCCTCAAAAAAGTGGGTGAGGGCAAGGGAGGAGACATGTTTGGGAGTATAGGCCTCTAGCTCTGCACTTTTCCTCGGTGGTACCCACATCTTCTGGCTGACTTCTTGAGTCTCAGCATCTTGTCCTGCATGCCCGTGCCTCCCTACTCCCACCCCAGCTGGGTTACCTCTTAGGCAAAGTTCTCTCGGGGAGACTCATACCTGATGCCCCAGGGATCAGAGCCCATCAGCTCTCATTGTCTCATTGTCTCTACAGTGTCTCCTTGCCTGTACCGCCAGCATTTGATCATTCTTCCCTTCCTCATGGCTCTTCCAGGGAAGGTTGTCCACCTCCACATCCACGCTCGGACCCAGGTATTGTTCTGCCTTAGGGAGTGTCTTAGTCAGGGTTTCTATTCCTGCACAAACATCATGACCAAGATGCAAGTTGGGGAGGAAAGGGTTTATTGAGCTTACTCTTCCATGCTGCTGTTCATCACCAAAGGAAGTCAGGACTGGAACTCAAGCAGGTCAGAAAGCAGGAGCTGATGCAGAGGCTATGGAGGGATGTTTCTTACTGGCTTGCTTCCCCTGGCTTGCTCAGCTTGCTTTCTTATAGAGCCCAGGACTACCAGCCCAGGGATGGTACCACTCACAAGGGGCCCTCTCACCCTTGATCACTAATTGAGAAAATGCCTTACCGCTGGATCTCATGGAGGCCTTTCCTCAAGGGAGGCTCCTTTCTCTGTGATAACTCCAGCTTGTGTCAAGTTGACACACAAAACCAGCCAGTACCGGAAGGATGTTACCAGTCTGCTAGCTCACAGCTGGGATGGGCCTGAGAGAGCTCAGTGAGCCTTGTAGCATGGAGCTGGGTCTCAGTGATAGCCTTCGGGATGAGGGGAAGACTCTAGAGGTAGATAAGGGTGAAGGTGTGTTTCTGGTGCTTTTCCTTGAAATGAATTTGACCCTCTCAAAAATTTTTCCATTCTGCCCTGTCACATGCTTTTGAAGGTGTGCCGCCTCAACTCAGAGGACCCCTGTTCAAAGCGGGGAGTGGGCTGCACCTAGCAGGCCTGGAAGGGAGCGCTCAGTGCAAGGCTCCTATTCCCATGACCTCATGGAGTGAGGCAGGGAAGATGGGAAGTGGTGGCATGCTTGTTCTTGCTTCTGTCCTAAGTATGGCTCCAGAGGAAGGCTTCCAGAACAAGGGTGCTGGATCGGGTGGCACCCGTGGTTTGGGCTCTGGCAGCCCCTTTGGAGGACATTGGGAGTAGAGTGCCGTCCCATGGTTCACAGTGAAGCCCTTCCTTCTGTATTTTCTATCACTCTATGGTAAGGTCATTATGTCTATCTGTCTGCTGAACAGCTGAGACAGAGCTTTTTGTAAACACACATATACACACACATATACACACACACATACATACACACATACAGATACATTCATACACAGACACACACACATACATATACACACACACACATACATACACATATACCACACATACATATGCACATGCACACACAGATACACGCACATATATACATACTTGCATACATTCTTTTTTTCTTTTTTTAAAGAAGGGTCTCTCATAGCCCAGGCTAGCCTCAGACTCTCTATGTAGCTGAGTGTGACTTGATGACTTTGCACTTCGATCATGCCGCCTACACCTCCTAGGTTCTTGGCTTACAGGCCTGCACCACACCACACCCAGCTCTATGAGGTACTGAATAGAGAGCCAACCTAAGGCTTCCCGAACACTAGGCAAGCCTTCTGCCAACTGATTTATGCAAGGCGGGGCTTTTTTAAACTTGAAAATCTGACAAGCACTTGACAGAGTGGTTAGCTGGGCTGTGTGAGCGATCTTGTCCTGGAGTGACACCCTTACTGAAGGGTGCACACGCTCCCCAAATCTTACCCTATGAATCAGTTCCTGCGCCTGCGTTCTGGAACTGCTAGAGTCGAGGTTGTGACTACCCTACAATAGTTCATTCTCCTAGACAGTGTCGCAAGCTTTCCTCCTCCAGGCCACAAAACAGGAGAGCGTGTAAGTTCATGTTCTATGCAGTGAACTCATCCCAGTTAGGGCCAAAGGGGCCCCAGAAGCAGCATCTGGCCTCCGCCCCACAGCACCTGATGTCGCCTTCATTTTCACTGGGCTACAGCTCCCTCGTGCGGCTGTCTGCGGAAAAGCATCGATTGATGACTTCCAGACTGAAGAGGCTCAGATTCAGTCGGGCCTCTGTTATTCTCAGTTAAAGCTTGCTGTTTGCTGAGCCTAGGGAAGTGAGCTACTTTAAACAACTAAGCTGAATCACCTTAGTGTCTGCAGCACCTTCAGACTCCAACAGTCAACTGCCCTGTACCGAGGGCCTGCCAGGGGCACAGACACCTCTGCTGCTGGATGGAGTAACCTGGCGCAGGAACTCCCAGCCCTTGGAAAGATGTGTTCCAATCCTTGGTGACATAAAACAGGCAAAGAGGGAGGCCCTTTCTCTGGTAATTCAGATGCCAACTTTATCCTGATAGTGCTGTGAGCTGTTTGCACAATGGGTCTTGGGAGACTGAGGTATTTAAAATGGAGAAATGCACAGTCTCCCTGGCCAGGTGCTAAACTGCAGAAGATGAGCAAAGCCTGAGAAGTGCCCGTCAGCAGGTTCAGGGAGTATTCTGAGATAGCTGCCAGGGCTCGCTGGGGTTGCAAGAAAGACCCCAGAGTCTACAATTCTGATGTTTAGTGATAAGAACTATCGTGACACCCTGAGCACTAGCCTTCATGCTGGGTGACCACAGAGGGTTTCTGAGAAAAGAAATGGCCCTGCTCTTTACAGAAGGCAGGGTGGCATTTGATAGGCATGGACCTCACAAGATGGTGAGTGCAGGGCTCATCTGCAGAACATGATGATTGTCTGATTTGTGAAGTCCGGGGCTATACAGGCTACTCCACAGCCTTCCCCCAAATCATTGATGGAGCTGGGACAGGAGACCCCCTAGCCATCATCTGTGACTCGACAAGCAACTTGTGCCAGGTCAGGATGTTCTGGAGCCACAACAACCCTCACATGGTGGAAGAAAACTGGCTTTCTGAGCTGGTTGCTGGCACTGAAAGTCTTAGATGAAGTTTCTAAGCAGCCAGACTCGAGAGGCTTGAAATGCGGTTCTGTGAAGGGCTTGCCACACAAGCGGAGGAGCCAGTGTGAACCCAGTATGCCTTGCAGCCTCAGTGTTGGGAAGGCAGAGACTGGAGGATTGTGGGGACTTTCTGGCCAGCTAGCCTACTATAATTAGCAAACTTCAGGTTCCATGACAGATCCTGCTTCAAACAGTAAGGTGCACACCCAAATGTTGAGATCTGGCCTAGACACACAGACACAGACACACACACACATAGACACACACACACATAGACACACATACACACACACACACACACACACACACACACACACACACACACACATACAAATGCATCTCAGCCCCCTGCTCTCTCTCCCCACCCATAGCTCACACTCACAGCAAATAATAAACACAAGAAAGCCAGGGAGCTTGTTTTGGGTCCAAATGTTCACTTTCTTAAAATAAAATGATGTGATATATAGAGAAATGGAAATATAATTTGTTTAGTTTTGGACAAAACTGGGGAGGGTGAGAAATATGAACCCGTCTCTCTTCTCCTCAAAGTGTTGCACCTTAGCGAAAAGACAACTTAGGGACAGGGCTGTCTTCCTTCTGGCACTGGAGCAAAGGATTTCCTGGAGGGATCCCATTTTGATGGACAGGTCTGAAGAGTCTCAGTCTGGGTCCTGGGGCCCCAAGAGGACTCATGGGAGCATACACTTTTCTGTGGGTCATAGCTGAAGTAAAGCCTGTGGCTAGAGGTAGGAAGTCAAGTGATCCTCTGATCGGAGATTAAGAGTCTGAGCTGAAACACCAAGATTAACACACGAAAGAAGCCAGTCTGCAAAAGACTGGAAACTCTTCCTCACTCTGTGTGGTGGTTTGCATATGCTTGGCCCAGGGAGTGGCACTATTAGGTGTGGCCTTGTTGGAGGAAGTGTGTCACTGTGGGCTGGGCTTTGGGACCTTCTTCTTAGCTGCCTGAAAGACAGTCCTCTCCTGTTGTCTTTGAAACAAGATGTAGAACTCTCAGCTCCTTCTCCAGCACCATGTCTGCCTGGATGATGCCAGGCTTCCCGCCATGATGATAGTGGACTGAACCTCTGCACCTGTAAGCCAGCCCCAAGTGAATGCTGTCCTTTATAAGAGTTGCCTTGGTCATGGTCTCTTCACAGCATTGGAAACCCTAACTAAGACACCTGGTTCTTCTAAGAACAGAGAATGCATGAAGAGGCCCTTAAAATTCAAGCAGAAGAGAGGACAGGAAAAGCAGGATGTGTTTCTGCTTGGCTGTCAGCTCACTAGTTCACTCTCGTTCTTAGGAACGCCCTTCCTTTCTTAATAAGCTACCCCTGTTTTTATTTCTAATGGTTTTCTCTAAGAGACTTTTATTCATGAAACTGGGAACCAAAAAGGAGAACCCCTGTTTCCCTGGTAACAGTCCTAGGTCCCCAGTCAACAGACCAGCCAATTAAAATGCACACATCCTGTAGAAGTTGTCTGTGGGATTTACTTTGCCTTGGTATATTTCAGTAAGGATCACAGTGATCTTGATGGCTTGGATGACATATTGTCTTCCTGTCAACCATGCTTTTTTATAACTCTTCTCGTCCCCAAGGCCCATGTTCTTCCTAAACCAAATCTTCAGACTTTAGATCTCATTCATGACTCAGTTAAACACTCGCATAGCAGCTTCCATGTGCACGCCCAGGTCTAACCCAGTGTATAAATGGCAGTTTGTGATATTTGGAGGTAGAACAGAGAGTGAGTTATCATCTCAGCTAAGTTTCCTATTCTCGTGATAAAGCAGTGACCAAAAGCAACCTGGGGGAGAAAGGGGTTTTATTTCAGCCTGCAACTCTCAGAATCCACTCTATTACTGAGGGAGTGAGAGCAGGAACTGAAGCAGACGCCGTGGAGTGATGCCTTTTGATGGTTTGCTCAGTTTGCGCTGGACCACCTGCCCATAGGCCAATCTTCTGAAGGCTGAGGTTCCCTCCTCCCAAATGAATCTATCTTACAGCAGGTTGACATAAAGCTAACCAACACATGCCAAAAAAAATGTAAACTCATCCAAACCGTATGGTCAGTAAGGGTCATACTTGGGATTCAACCTCATCTTGAAACAGTGTTCCCTCTACAGGCCTTCCCCCCGCCCCCAGTACAGTTATTCTTGTGACTTGAAAAGGAACCAAGTAATTTGAGATGAAACTGTCTACATAGCCAGTCTGGCTTCTGGTCGAAGAGTGTGATTAGCAGTGCGGAGGGGCTTGTGGTTCTTTAGAATGCCTTTTCTACCCTCTGCTATTTCTATTTCTTTAGGCCTATGCTGGGCTCCTCACTATTTTAATTTTAGGTATTTTTTTCTATTATATGTCAGACCCAGAGGGCAGAGAAAGAAAAAAAAAAAAAAAAAACCAGGCCTGGATCATAACGTATAGGAATATTGACAGAGCCAGGGACTTCTTCCTTAACGGTGTCACCAGCCCTTCCTCCCTCTGGAAGATCGTTCTGACTGCTCAGCTCCATCTTTAGCACGTCCCAGGTATGAGCGTCCTCAGTCCTGTGGGACACAAAATAACATTTGGATTCAGCATGCACACACACACAAAATGGTGTCTAGTGAGCAGATTATCGACAGACGTTCCTGTGGCAGGAGGGGCGTGTTTATATTGAGGACTCTATCTGGACGACTGATCTATTAGAACTTAGTTAATATAGTGTGCTGTGAATCAGGAGTCACATTATCTTGAGCTGTCTATCATTTCTTTAATAACCATCCACTGGCCATCTCTGTGTCTGACTTTACTGTTGTTCTATGAAGCAAAACCTTCAGTGTGTATTCTTAGCAGACCACCGGCTTCCACCAACCCAGAGCTAAAACGCTATCATCATCTGAAGCTAATAACAGAGACTTCCTGCTGTACTGGTTTGCCTGATGCCCCCATCAATATATTTGAAAAATGCCTTGCTAGTGACTTTTTTGCTTTGTAACTAAAAAGTGTATAAAGCCACTTCTGTGTTAGAGCGTGTTATTTGGAACAGCCTGTCATGTGTAACTGTTCTCTGAGGCAAGCAATAGTCACTGGGGGAGTTTGACTGTTCCCCCTTGCAGAAGATCACCCTAACTATATTGGTTGATAGTCTACACACACCCCCCCCATTCCCCCTACACAGAAGCTCAGAGTAGAACATGAGATTCTTACCTGAGGATCCAGTTGCTCCCTACCTCCTGGCAACTGCACATGACCAAGGGAGGGGGTAGAGCATATGTAGGGGTGTGTGTGTGTGTGTGTGTGTGTGTGTGTGTGTGTGTGTACATGCATGCCAGGTAAGACCAAGGGCTCTTTCAGTTAGGGTTTTACTGCTGTGAACAGACATCATGACCAAGACAACTCTTTTTTTTTTTTTTTTTTTTTTTTGGTTTTTCGAGACAGGGTTTCTCTGTGTAGCCCTGGCTGTCCTGGAACTCACTCTGTAGACCAGGCTAGCCTCAAACTTCGAACTCAGAAATCCACCTGCCTCTGCCTCCCAAGTGCTGGAATTAAAGGTGTGTGCCACCACTGCCTGGTAAGACAACTCTTATAAAGGACAACATTTAATTGGGGCTGACTTACAGGTTCAGAGGTTCAGTCCATTATCATCAATGCAGGAGCAGGGCAACAACCAGGCTGGCATGGTGCAGGAGGAGCTGAGAGTTCAGATCTTCATCTGAAGGCTGCTAGTAGAAGACTGGCTTCCAGGAAGCTAGGATAAGGGTCTTAAAGCCCACACCCACAGTGACACACCTACTCCAACAAGGCCACACCTCCTCATAGTGCCACTTCCTGGGCCAAGCATATTCCAACCATCACAGGCTCCATCTATGAGGCTACAGAGAAGCCCTCTTGCCTGCTCGGTAGAACTTTGTTCGGTGCAGCCTGTTGAGGGAGGTGTGCCCACACTGCTGTAAGTAACCCCTCATCTAGGCTCTGTAAGGAAGCCCAATAAATTAATTAGTTTGATAGTAAAGATTCTTCCAAACAGCAGAACTTTAGGAGTGTCATTTTCAGGACCTAACACCTACTGTGGTGCCAGCTACATGTTACAGCAGCGTTACGGGGGCAGCGTTACAGGGGCAGCGTTACAGGGGCTGGCAAGATGGCTCAGCGGGTAAAGGAACTTCTGCCAGGCTTGGGGTCCTGAGTCCAGTCCCTGGAACTCTCATGGAAGAAAGAGGGGACCTACTTGAACACGTTATCCTCCAACCCCACATAAACACTGCCGCACATACATGCACACACATGATAAATATAGAAATAAATATAGAAAATGTTAAAATTAAAGATAGTATTAAAATACCTTTCCTTATATCTGTTTTCTATATTTTTTATTGGACACATGTTTTAATTCTGAGATTTGAGATGATAGGGGTCTGAAAATAAATGATGTGAAAAAAATTTTAATTGTATATGTATAGAATATGTATGTGACAGAGTTATGTTTAATGTTTATGTATGTAGCTTATCTGTAGTGTATGTATGTGACAGTTGTGTGCAATATCTGTGTATTCAGTGTCTGTATATTATATGTGTATGGTATATGTATGTGTAGTATATGTGTATGTCATATGCATGTGTGCAGTGTCTGTGTAATATATGCATTAGCACCATGCACGTATACAGTGTGTGCAATGTGTGTGTGTGTGTGTAATATATGTGGGGTGTGTGCAGGCAGTGTATGTTCAGTGAATGAGCAGTGTATTCGTGTACATGTATGTGTGATGTGGGCCATATATATGGATGGATGTGCAGTGTACGCGTGTGAAATGTGTGTGTTGTGTGTGTACACGAATGTGCATATGCAGGCCAGAGGTTTGTGTCATCTGTTGTCCTCTATTGCTTTTGCCTTATTATTATTTTTTGAGGCAGGGTCTCTGGCTACACGTAGAACTCAGTGATCTCACCAGCTTGACTGGCCGGTGAACTTGGAGGGTCTGGCTGTCTCCAGTCCCTCCCAGCGTAAGGGTTATTCATGTGCTGCTATGTCCAGATAATATTTTAGACACTGTGAATCCAAGCTCAGATCTTCCTGATCTTACACAGCAGGCATTTTTACTGACTGTGCTATCTCCATAGAGTACCATGTTGCCAAGCTCTGTGTGTGTGTGTGTGTGTGTGTGTGTGTGTGTGTGCGCGCGCGCTGTGTGTGCAGTGTATGTGTGTACTTATGTGTCCATGTGTGTGTGCAGTGCATGCTTGGTGCGCATGTGGGAAGTATGTGTGCAGAGTGTATGTGAGCAGAGTCTATCACATAAGACATTTTAAATCTGAACTTAAAGGTTTTCTACTTTCTGTAGTAGGTGCACTTCAACTTCCACCCAGAACTTAAAATTGTTTAAAATGAAGAATAAACAAGAAGAAGAATAACAGTGAGGGGGCTACCATAGAACACGGACAGCCCCCAAAGCAGGATGGCTCGACTCTGTAGTAGCAGAAAAGTGGTATGCATTCATTAAAACTCACACTCAGTTGAGTTTTTAGTTATTGGTGCCAAAAGCTGGGATTATTATTTTTTTTAATCTTTACCTTGGTAGGGGTTGAGCAAGGGAGTTTCCATTCATCAGGATAGGAGTGGGTTCCTTAGCCTGAGAACATGAACTTAGTCTGACCCTGCCAGCAAGGTAGAAAAGCTGTCCTTGAGAGGTCTGGAGTCAGACAGCTGTTTCCTGACAGAAGCTGTTCTAGGGCCCAGGACCTTGAATTTAGTTTCTCCCTAGGATTAAATGGAGTCTGAAATCAAAGTGGTAATATTTAGAATAAAATGTTTTGTTTGTTTGTTTGTTTACTCTCATCACTAGCACAGCCAAAATGGTGAGACCCTGATTCAGTGAGACACTGATGAAAAGAATAAATAAATAAATAAATAAATAAATAAATAAATAAATAAATAAGGAGAAGAAATTGAGGAAAACATTCTTATGTCAGCCCCTGGCCTCCACAAATGCCTGTGTGAACAATTGCATGTACACACATGTGTCCACATGCATGTCCACAGACATATACACATGCACATGCACATACACACATGTGCACATGCACACATACTTTTTTTTTCAAATCTTGGGATAAAGCAGCTCAACAGGTTATAGAGTGCCCTTTCCAAGTGACTCACCTAGTCTAAACCCCTTCCAGGCAGCTCAGCAGATTTCTTCTTCTTCCAGGCAAATCTGGTCTCAGAGTAGTCTTTGTAGTTTGGCTCATCTGCAACTCTCAGCAGTGAATCTGGTCAGTTTCAGGGACTTCCTGATGCTACTTTGAGTTGTTTGCCTTTTGGCTGAAGGTGCCCCCCCCCAAGCCCCCAGGATGGAATGTTTCAGTTTCAGAGCAAACTGCTACATAACAGAAGTGGTTCATTTCCTAAGCTTGTGGGGGACAGATAGGTCTCACTGTTAAATCTTTATAAGTTGGGTTATCTTTTGAATCGTACAGAGTAGACTTCATTTTTATATCCCATTTTTAATTGGTTATTTTATTTATTTACATTTCATATGTTGTTCCCCTTCCTGGTCTTCCCTCTGCAAAGCATTCATCCCATCCCCCCATTTGCCTCTATGAGGGTGCTCCTCCACCCACCCACCCACTCCTGCCTCACCCCTCTAGCATCCCCCTATGCTGGGGCATCAAGCCTCCACAGGACCAAGAACCTCCTCTCCCATTGAAGCCAGACAAGGCCATCCTCTGCAAGGCCATCCTCTGCTACCTATGTAACTGTAGCCACGAAACCCTCCACGTATCCACTTTGGTTAGTGGTTTAGTCCCTGGGAGCTCTGGGGAGTCCGGTTAGTTGGTATTGTTCTTCCTATGGAGTTGTAATCCCCTTCAGCTCCGTCATTCCTTCCCCTAGCTCTTCCATCCGGGTCTCCCGGCTCAGTCCAATATCTGCATCTGTATTAGTCATTTTTAACTGGGGTGTGAGAGTTGTTCGGTTTCTCTACTGCTGTGTGAGTTTAAGGAACGGTTCAGGCACCTCACCTTCAAGAAGTCAGGAAGGAGACTTCTTTGCTGGGGGGGGGGGTGGAGTAGGCACTGCCTGCCCCTCCTTCCGCTCTACACTGACCTCACCTGCTGTCCTTGTCCATCTCTGCACTGCCTGCAAGCTGCCCAGCTTGTTCTTAAGTTCTCACCCTTCAAGAGGCTGCGGGGACCTCCTGTGTGTTAGACCCTTGCCCAGAGGCTGCCCATGCTGTTCCCATCTGCAGCTGTCCTCCCACCCCCATAGCTGACTTTCTAATTCTCATTGACACAGGAAAATGGCAGACACCCCACTGAGAGCCTGAAAGTCTATTATCCTTTCTTTCCTTAAGAGTCTAACAGGCTTTCTAGGTGCCCAGACTCTAGGAAATTGACAAGCACCCTCATATAACTCTGTGACCCTCATTCTTCCCTTGTGGAAGTTTACCACTCCCCTAAGCACCTGGACTCCAAGCAATCAGAGACTGCAGGTAGCACATCACATAGGGTGGGTACACACTGAGTGAAGGGCCAAGTGTTTCCCCTTTTCCCCTGCGGCCTGGGAAGCAGAGAACAAGCACACACGTGGATGACGTTAAGATAAATGCGGCGAAGGGGCGAGGTATCTTTGGCCGGGCCTGTGCCAAGGTACGCCACTAAGAAATTACACCGTGCAATAGATCTAGGGTAAGAGGCTCATTGGCAGAGGGGAGAGTGAAAGTCTGTCAGCAGACAGACAGGGAGACAAAGAAAGGAAACTAGCAAAAAGAGAGAGACAGAGCTGAAAGGAGAGATAGAGACAGAGGGTGAGAGAGAGAGATGGGGGAGGGGCTTTTCTGCGCTGCACCTGTCAGCCACGGGTAATGATTCAAAGCTGCTTCTAGGTGCCTGCGGGCAGGGCAGTGAGAATACCTAATGGCTGACAAGCGGCATGGGACCGCCTCTGAAATCCTTCAGAGGCCTGTTTTGTGGGCCTAAATTCTCCCCAGAACTCCCACTGTTTGGGGCCACTTTAGCTTCAGAGACCCCCATCTTGTAAATAGTCTCCATCTTGTACTAGGCGGAATTCTAAGAAGCAGTTAGATTCCCAGAAACAGCTTCTGGACAGGGCACTGATGCCAAGTGACAAAGGGACCTCTAAGCTGCCTCGTAAGAAAAAAAAGAGCAAGCCTGATTTGTTGCCTCAGGAATCCCAGCAGCAGAAAAGGCGAGTTTATAGAAGAAAAAGATCCAAGTTTTCCCTGGAAAATGCTATTCCCACCTCAGCCTGGAGCACAGACCACCTGGCCAGTATGTTCGACTTCACACTGGATGAAATTCAGAGTTTAAAAAGTAGCAGCTCAGGCCAGACCTTCTTCTCAGATGTGGACTCCACCGCCACTGCCAGCACCTCCGGCTCCGACTCCGCCAGCCTCTACGACTCCAGTTGGACAGTAGGCAGCCGCAAGAGGAAGCTGTCGGCCAAAGCGTACAGGACCCTGCGGGCAAAGCATCAGGCGGCCGAGCCAGGCAGCAGTGCAGTGGGAGCTCCGGGCCCTGAGCAGCAGGATGAAGGCATCGATAGCCACCACACACTTGAAAACATCATCAGTGGAGATGATTCCTCCCTGTCCCACCTCAGGTCGGCTATCATCAACTACTTTGGTGCAGCTGATCGGATTGCCTGCGGGGAAAAGTACCAGATGTTGGCGCGGAGGGTCACTCCAGAAGACAAGGTTCAGTACCTGCTGGAATGGGAGGGGATTACCCCTTACTGATTACCCCCTCAGATCCTTGCAAACCAAAGGAGGAGCAGAAGAGGCCACTGGGTCCCTGTTTTCTCCAGGCTTGGGGTGGTGGAGGGAAGCAGGACATCCTGGCTGCAGCCCCTGCCTGCTGCCTGCCAGGCCAAGGCCTGTGTGCTGCTGTACCAATTGCCTGTGTCTCCGAGACCCCACTGGCTCTCTCTCGTTGCCTTTACTACACTCCATACCTCTCAAACTTTATTGGTTCCTCTGACGGTACCCTGGCTGGGACCCCTGATCTGAGGCCTGAATCTGTTTTTCATTGTCCCCAATTCTCCATCTTCTGACCTCTGACCTCTCATCTCTTTCCGGTGTTTTGTGTGGACACACATCTTTCATGTGCACACGCTCATCTCTTCTTCACTGGGTCCTCACTGGGACCGCAGTGAGAGAAGGGAACCCTGGGGGTCTTCTCACTAGTACCTCTCACCCCAGGGGGGTAGGGATGCCTGAGAAAGTTTAGGATGCCTGGGACCCAGAGCCTGGGAATGATGAGCTGGGTCTCTGCTGAAGGGACTGGAATCAGAGTCCTTTATTGAGGCTGGGAGGGGAGACTAAGGGAGTCAGGGCCAAGGCTCCCAGAAGTTTGCCTGTCCCCAGCAAAAACCTTCACTGTCGTCACAGACTGGGGCCTGGCCTTGCTGCACAGACATGCTCTTGAACACGTAGATCTCGGAAGAGAGGATGGGGAGAAAGACCAGGCCAGAGTAAACCCCATCCCGAACACTGTGTGTACAGACAAACACCACAGCATATTCCTGCCAGGTCCCCCAGCTCCTGTCCTTGGCCTCTTTCAGGGATACATGCTTCAGTTAAATGTGAAAACCAAACTCCTGCCTCCTCTGGCCTGTGAACCAGCCTTGGCCCCACAGAGATGCACAAAAGACACCTCTCTCCTGCATACCTCCTGCCTTGCCCTGGAGCTGACAATCACTTTTGGGACAGGCTGGGGGTTTCCAAGGGTCTGAATCATTGGTTCCCTTCAGAAAGGAAGTCTTTGTCATGGATGGTACAAATAGAATTCTTAGAATGGACAAACTCAGCTGTGTCTGGTGGGAAACCAAAGCTAGGAGGTGGGCAGGGAGCCTTTATTTTGCCTGCAGAAACAGAAACTGACTCGCTTGATTGGAAAAATGGGAAGAAATGCCTTTGGGGTGGGAGGCAGGGGCACCAGACTGGGACCAGCCTCCCTGACTGCTGCTGTGGCTGCCATCTGGGAGTGGGAAGATGGACCGCATGGTGATGTCAGACTATATCTGAGGCGCTGATTTTCCCATGACTAGGTCTGACTCCTCCATGCCTGCCCGTGAGCATTAAGGGGAGTCCCTGAGGTAGGTTAGTTGGCCCTGCCTTAAACCTCAGCAACCACAGTGCCTTGCAAAGGAAGCTCCCCTCTCACTAGACATAGCTACCCACTTCCCTCTGCTTCCCCTGACTTGGCTCAGGCAGGGATAAGCAGATGGACACTGAGCCCCGTTGTCAGTCCCACAGCTGCTGCCACTGAGGCCCCCAAGTGGGACCTGGTAGAAGGAGAGTTGTGAAGCTAACTCCCAAGCCTGCAGGCATGTGGGAACTGGGGTCAAATGTGTGGCTTCCTCTTGGTGTCAGTGAGCATGGTAACCTCCAACATGTGTTTTCCAGGCTCCTGGGGAAGCCAGAGAGTTAGGATGGCTATTGGTACATCTGCCCCTCCCCTGCTGTATGCCAGAAGCTCTGGGCCTGAGGAGCAGGAAGGCAGGCGGGGTGCTCATCCCGTTGGGGAAGCTAGCACAAGGTCTGACCAGATCCCCGGACTCCCCACGGCAGCATTTCACTCCTACAAGATAATAGCTACATTACTGCCATCTGACGGTATAACCCTGTGCACCTTTGGAAAGATGTTGGTTTTAAAATTGATGCTTTTAATAATATTTGCTATATTAAAGTTATAATTGATGTGTCTGGTTTACAAATAAACAAAGCAAAACTGAACGCCTCACCCTAACATGGGTTTCCCATGTGTTTCCTGCCTACGAGCCACACCTGTCTCTTCTCTACCCAGAAACAATCCTTGTGTCTCTCCCCCACCCCTGGGATAAATACCTCTTCCCCCTCTCTCATGTTCCTTTCTCCAGTCTCCCTAGTCCTCAGTCTCCTGTCTTTGTCTCTTATTCCCTGCCCTCTGTTCCTCTGAGGCAAATGAATCTCCTTTGTCTTGGGGGTCCTGAGCCGGTATCAGTCCCTTCAAGAACGTCTTTTCTTCTGGAGTCTCTGTGCTCGCCTCCTGAATTACTTTCCTCTGTGCTTATCATTACGGATGAAGACAACGAGGGGACTGTCTTCCACGGCCTGCACACTCTTACGGCAAGAACTATCTAGAACTCATTTGCTGTGTTGCTGGCTCCAGCATAGCAGCTGGACCAGACAAGGCTGTAGCATGAACTTTTCCCCTGAGGGAGACCCAACCCCTGGCATAGCAGGGGGGGGAGGGGGGATTCCCTCCTGGACCCCAGATTAGGCACAGACCACACCCAAACACCTGGTTTCAGAGAAATCCTTTACTAAGGGGGAAAACAAGTTAAAGTGGCTGCTTTCTGACTCAGGCAGAAAAACAGCAGCAAATGACAGCAGGTGTCATTTTATAGAAGAAAACCGGGGAGGGCTGTGTTGACCGGGCTAGGGTGAGGCGGTATGTTTTGATTGGGCATGGTAATTGGTTTTGATTGGGCACGTTAGTTGGGTGAACCAAAGGGGGATTTTGATTGCCGGACTTCAATACTTGATAGCTGGACCTTGGCAGTCAGCCTGAGGACGAGGAAGTGGCCAAATAAGGGAATAGACCTTGGTGGCCAGCTTTAGGAATGCCATCTAACGGTTTTTAGCAAGGCAGAGGAAGTAGAGAAGGGCAAGGCCTGCCGGACCCATGCTGGCCAGAGTCTGTTCGTTCCCCAGACAGGCCGTCACTGACGGGCCAAAATATATTTCTACCACAGTCCAACACGAGGAACCAATGAGTTTGTTGGGCTTACTTTGGAGGAGCGTTCATTGGGGACACCACAGCAGCTGTGCCTCTAGAATGTTTTACCTCAGCATGAATGACAACTTCTAAATTACTTTCCTCTGTGCTTATCATTAGATTATATAGCTAAAGCTGGCCATCAGGGTCTATTCTCTTATTTGTACACTTCTCCTTAGGCTGACTGCCATAGCTGCATAGATGGAGTCTCCACTTCCACAAGTGATATATTGCTAGCACTGCCCATGACCAGAAGGCCATGAGCAATTATGGCAGAATACATTGCTCTCTTGGAAGCGAGGGGGCATGGAAGCAATGGGGAATGAAATCTCAGGTCAAAATCCCATGATCTTCTTCTCTCCTGCGATAGGGTCTCTTGAGGGTGGTCACAGCTGCTCCGGTGTGACGATGGCATCCGTTCTTATGCACCTAGAACAGTTCCATAACCAAAGCGCCCACTGGGCACACCAAGTGCTGAGCAAGGAGGCCTAAGAGCATTCTTTGGAAGATCAAGCAAGTATTCATATCCTCAGCATTGTAGCGTGGATGAGTTCTTCATCTCCTGGCTAGCGTAAAAGGCTGGGCCACGTATTAGAGGACATGGGTGACTGACTCCTACTCTCTGGAATAATGGGCTCCAGGGGACACCACTGATAAAGTAATATATGTGTATATATATATATATATATATTGAAATAAAATGTTTGCATGATGTTTTTTTCTCATGAGTGTAGTACCCCAAAGTTAGAAAGTCCCTATGTCTTAACAAAGAAGACCAACATTCACATTAACATGGGGCAAAGATTTGACGATTCTTCGGGTGGTTATAAGCACACAAGAAGGCACTTAACTGTAAGTGCCTATCAAACCCACCAGCAGCATGAGATACCCTTCTACCCATTAGGAGAGCAAGGATAAGAATTGGTGAAGATGCGGAGAAGTGAGATCTGTACTGTGCTGGTGGGCACGCGCACCATTGCCAGTGTTTTAGAAAATAGCTTAGGTATTCCTGAAAAAGCACTGAATTACTATCTGGCCCAGCAATTCCACTCTTAGTTATAAATCCAAAAAATAAAAAATAAAAGCATACGTTCACACAGAAATTGTATGTGCATGTTCATAGCAGCATGGTTCATTGTAGTCAGAGGTGGAAGCCACTCAAATATCCACGAGCTTTGAATAGGTGACATATGGTACATCCATATAATGAAATATTATTTGTCTATACAAAGGAACAAAACACTGATAAATGTGACATACATGAATCTTTAAAACATCAAGCTTCCTGAAGGAAAATATTCACAAGAGATCATTTGCTATAAAATTCCGTTTAGATGAAATATCCAGAAAAGGCAAATCCATAGGGACACAAAGTAATAGTGGAGGCCGCCGAGAGCTCAGGAAAGGGGATGAAAAATGTTCTAAAATTAGGTGGACCATCGCAATAGAGATGCTTTGTGGAGGTGAATATGGCTTCCCAGCTTTGAACATTATACAGTGTGTACACATGTCAACATCACATGGTACCTCAGAAACACGTGCATTTTGATACGCTAATTAAGAAAATAAACTTGGGGCTGGAGAGATGACTAGCAGTTAAGAGCACTTGCTACTCTTGCAGAGGAACTAAGTTTGGTTCCCAGCACCCACATCGGGCAGCTCACAGGCACCTACAATGAGCCTCTTCGAGCCCCCATGAGCGTCTGCGTGACTGAGGGATGTCATAACTCAGAGTAGAGTACAAAGCATGCAATTGTTCACTGCATGAGGATACACGTTAGGATATATAAATTCTACCTCAAAGAGATAGATCAGGCTATCTGTAGAGAGGGGCGGGTAACTATGACATCAGTTATTTCCTGCATCCTCCTGGTTACCCCATGCCTCATCATCCTCCTTGTTCAGTTTTCATTACCCCTCAGGCTGATGATGGCAGGAGTTAGAGAAGTCTGCTTAGAGAAGCTTGGTGTGTTCATAAAATGAAGAAGTCCCTTCCCACATCAGTAAAGGGAGAAAAAGATGTGTGAGCAGAAGGCCATCAGTTATCTGTGAGGATTTGACTAGGTTCTTCTACTGTGCTTCTCATGGACGTATTCAAAGCATTCGGCTTCTATGTCCCCATTACTATGCATATGTCATCTGTCCATCCATCAATCTACCCACTCATTTATTCACCCATCCATTTATGTATACATCTATTCATCTCTTCATCCATCTCAAGTCATCCAGCCACCACCTATCCATCATCCACCCATTCCTTCACATATCCATCCATCCATCCATCCATCCACCCACCTACCCATCCATCCATCCATCCATCCATCCATCCATCCATCCATCCACCCATCCATCCATCCACACACCATTTACCCACCTATCGATTAAGACAATCAGCATCCATTGGCTGTGCACCGTTCAGCCTGCTCCTGTTTGTCAGTCGTTAAGGGACGCTTTACCATGTAGACATGTGCATAACTACCGTGTGACGCGGGTTGTGGCCAGCTTTGAACAGCTATAAACAAAGTGGATGCTATTGGCACTGTGGCTGGTATTGGGTTTGAGGTAGGGAACTAGAAAAGCTTAGGATAAGACATGGGGTATAAATGGGAAGAAACAGGCCCACCCAAGGGGTGGGTAGGGGAGGGTTGCTGTGATGTTGAAGGCAACCATTGGACATTTCTCTGGGCCAAGTAGAATATTGAAAGCGTGGCTATCTATAGCTTCACCATCCTACTTGATATTCCAGGCTTTCGATTTTACCTCTGTGTTAGAATCAGCCAGCTTTTTCTGTGAAGTGCCAGGGGGTAAATGTTTTAGTTTTCCCAGGACATAAGGCCTCGTTTGCAAATGCTCTACTCGACTCTGCTGTTAGAGCAAAGAAGAATCCATACAGTGCTGTCAGTGAATTGCTGCATCTGTGTTTCAATCAAATTTTATCAAGTAGACCCCAAAATCCAAATTTTGTAACTTCAAATGTGTCAGGAAATTATTTTATTTGTTTCAATCAGTTAAAAATATAAAACCAGGGGGCTGGAGAGATGGCTCAGTGGTTAAGAGCACTGACTGTTCCTCTAGAGGTCCTGAGTTCTAATCCCAGCAACCACATGGTGGCTCACAACCATCTGCAATGGGATCTGATGACCTCTTCTGGTGTGTCTGAAGACAGCTACAGTGTACTCATATACAAAATTAAAATAAAAATAAATACATCTTAAAAAAAAAATCTAAAACCATGTGTGGAGGGACTCTAGCTAGCCTGAGCATGGCCAACACTGCTCTGGCAGGCCTCGCCTTTCTCCTCCGCTCCCTCTGCCTTGCTAAAACCATTAGAGTGCCTTCCTAAAGTTGGCTACCAAGGTCTATTCTCTTATTTGTCCACTTCCTTCTCCTGAGGCTGACTGCCAAGGTCCAGTTATCAAATTATTGAAGTCCAGCAATCAAAAGTACCCAATTAATTAACATGGCCAATTAAAACTAAACACTTCATCCTAACACAGGTTTCCCACTTTACCTTTATAAACTGTCACTTTTCTATAGGTCAGACCTGTCTCCTCTCTATCCTCTATCTTTGTCTCTTATTCCCTGCCCTCTGTCCCTCTGGGGCAAATAAATCTCCTTTGAGCTGAGGAGAACTTGGTCTTGTGTCCTGAGCGGATACCATTCCCTTACAATGGGCAGTTTATGAATCATACCAGATAATGTCTCAAGGAGTCTGTTAAATCAAGCACTCATTACATCATAGCTCATCAGGCTTCCTCTGCCAGTGTACCCAGGAGCCCGGGTGATGCTGTCTCCTAAGTAGCTTCTCAGCATCCTCAGGCAGCTGGTTCAGACCTGAGCACTCGGTTCCACTGAGGCTGGCTAGAGAGTGACTGAACGGCCCCAGACCAATGAACAACAGGCTTGAAATATGCTTTGTTGGAGGCAAAAAGTCTTGTCAGAGACTTTACCTAGCAGCTAAGGCACAGCTTGAGAGAGGCACAAAGCAGAGGTGCTGAGGAGGAGAGACTGACTTGGACCTCAGGAGCCAGAATTCCTTGTCAGACTGTTCCCAGTGTTCTTAGGGTCAGATTTTGGCTGCTCTAACAAGCTGATTAAATAAACAACTAATGGTGGAAAGCAGGAGAGGGGATGCTTTCAATACAACCACATTGGTTAAGAGGAAAAGAGAAATGCAGTTGACCCTCCATATTTAGGGGTTCTGGCATGAGTTCTAGATTTTAGTAGAAACCAAGAGGTATCTAAGCAGTACTGGTCTGGTGTGGTCTTACCATCACAAATCCATTGTTGTCTTGGCTTCTGTCTTTCCTGCAGAGTCACCTATCTGTCAAGTTGTCAGAACTGTAAAGTCCCTTTCCCAGAAGACAAGTCATTCTGCTGGCTGCCACTAGGTTCCAGCCTTCTCCTTCTGCCAACATGAAATTCCTGGTTGAGGGATCCAATTTCTTGGTGTTCATTGTTTCAGTAGGCCAATAGCCAAACGGAAGGGCACAGGTGTCTCTTTAGAATATTCTCGTTCCTGCCAGGGTGGTTATAAAGCATGTCATGGGAGTGATTTGAGGGCAGACTTTAAATGAAGGCATGGCGTTGAGGTTGAAACATTTTAAACACGAAAGAGCTTGTGGGATAGCCTTGAATCAGGGGCCTTGAATGCCAAGGTGAAAAGTTGGGGTTGACCTTAAGTTCTTGACCTAGGGAAGCGACACGGTGCAGCAGAAGTCTAAAGAGTTACTATTGGTGGGGTTCAGACATTTAGGTGATATGCTTGTCCTGGTGGGTGTGGGTGGGTGTAAGATCCAGATCACGTGGTGTAGCCCACAGCTATCTAAAGAAGCCTGTAAGATAGCCTGTGATCTCCTTTGGTATGTGTATGGACAGAGGTCAATGTCAGATGTCTGATTTGGCTGAGCTTCAAGGATTCTCCTCTCTCTTCTTCTCCAGGGTTGGGATGACAAGAATACTTCTAGCCCCGAGCCCTGCATTACTTTTACAAGGAGAAAGCTGCACTCAGCAACCCAAATGAATTATACTCAACTCACTCAATTGTGGTATCCCTAAGGAGGGACCACTGTGGATTTGACCAGGAGCTGGCAGCTACGTGGCTGTGATGGTTTGAATATGCTCCACCCCAGGAGTGACACTTTTAGAAGGCATGGCTCTGTTGGAGTGGGTGTGGCCTTGTTGGAGTGGGTGTGTTACTGTAGTTGTGGGCTTTAAGACCCTCATCCTAGCTGCCTGGAAGTCAGTCTTCCACTAGCAGCCTTCAGAGGAAGGTATAGAACTCTCAGCTCTGCCTGTACCATGCCTGCCTAGATGCTGCCATGCTCCCACCTTGATGATTATGGACTAAACCTCTGAACCTGTAGGCCAGCCCCAATTAAATGTTGTCCTTATGAGAGTTGCTTTGGTCATGGCATCTGCTCACTGCAGTAAAACCCTAAGACAGTGAGACATGGCCACTGACTCCACCTTGCATTCCTTTGGGGCAGAGAGAAAAACTGGGCATGTTCTTGGAAGATTCCATATTCCTTTGCCTTTCCCACAATTCCATGATTAGCCTGGTGTTCCTGTTGACAGTCATATGCCTGAGCTTAACAGTGTCTGTAGCTGGGCTTGTCTGCAATGCATTAGTTTTTCATAGCGTATTGACGGTGTCCACCCTTCCCTGGCTGCTCACTGCAGCCTTTATGTCAGGAGCCAGTCTCCTGGAACTTCGTCCAGCCTGCTATCTCAACAATCAGTGTAGTGGGTTGGTTGGGATGATCCAACGAGCTGCTTGGGTGATTTTCTAATGGACAAGGGAGTTGGCCGTCATGGAAATTGTTATTGAGTTTAAATTGATGTGCTTTCTGGCCTAAAGCTCACATCCTTCAGACCTGACATTGGGAGATGCGTCTGTCAGAACACAGCACCGACTTGCTCCAAATTAGCACCGAGCTTGTCTTTGCAAGTTGGATTTGCTCACCCTCGGCCTATGATCAGCCTTCCCACTGTCACCTCAGCATCTTTGTTATAACTTCTTTCTTCTGAATAGAAATGGTGTAAATACTCCTGGGCCTTAGGAAAATTACTTTTTCTTCCTGTCTCCTTCTTGAACCTAATAATAAAAATGAGATCCTCTGTCTTAGTCTTTCTTCTTCACACGTGAGCAACATATCCTAGATGCCTCTGTTTCCTTCCTTCTGCAAAGACTCTATTGAGTCACAAGGTACACAGGGGCAAATACACATAGAGGAACAGCCTGTGAGGGCAGCCAGAAGAGGGCCATCTGCAAGCAATAGAAAGAGACCTCAGAGGAAACTGTCCTGCTGATACCTGACCTTGAACTTGCAGCTCTCAGAACAGAGGACAAACACATTGCTGTTGTTTAAGCTGCCCGGTCTGTGATGGTTTGTTGCTGCAGCCAGTGATAATACAATTACCCTGAATTTGTCCAAGAAGCTCAGGGAAACCATGAGAAATGAATATTTCTTCTAGAAAGCATGGGTAATTAAACAAACAAATAAAAAGAGCTCCCAGATCTGGGAAGATGGCACAATTCACAAAGTGTTTCTTGGATAAACATGAGAATCTGAGTCTAGAAGGTTGATACTCAAGTAAAAAACAAACCAGAAAGTCGAATATGGCAGCGTGTCTGTAATCCCAGCACTCGGGAGCCACCCACTGTTGGCTTGCTGGCCACCACTGTTGCTGACTTGGTGAACTCAGACTCAGAGAGACCCTAAACCAAAAAATTAGATGGTGAGGAGTTGACAAACATACCTGGCCTCCACATGCACACACACACACACACGTACACACATACCACACACACCACACACACTCAGAAAAGAAGAGCTCCCTTGGCACTAAGCAGATGGGTGACACAGGAGCCAGTGTGGCAAGTTCAGTGGAGACCCTGCTTTTCAGCAGTCACCTATCCCATGACCACTCACCCCACTGCACATGCCTGCACTGCCATGTGGCATCATTCTGATACTATATGACATTATAGTATGTCTCATGTATCCATGAGAAGAAGTGAGTCTATGGTTCATGTGTATATATGTGTACACCTGTGGGTAGAGCTGTTAGTGGATAGGTGTGTGTGTGTGTGTGTGTGTGTGTGTGTGTGTGTGTGTGTGTGTGTAAGAGTGTGTGTGCATGTGTATAAGTGTATGTGTAAGAGTGTGTATGTAAGAATGTGTTGTGTGTATGTGTATAAGTGTGTGTGAAAGAGTGTGTGTGTGTGTAATAATGTGTGTAAGAACGTGTGTATTTGTACACATGTGTGTGTAAGAGTGTGTGTATGTGTAATAGTGTGTGTGTGTCTGTGAAAATGTGTGTGTGTGTGTGTGTGTGTGTGTGTGTGTGTGTGTGTAAGAGTGTGTGGAGGGCAGAGAACAACCCAGGTGTCATCCTTGGAAATATTATCTTTTCTTTGAGATAGAGTCTTTTATTGGCCCAGAGATCACCAATCAGGCTGAGGTTGCTGTTTAGTGAGCCCTAGAGGTCTACCTATCTCTGCTTCTTCTGCAGTGCGATAATCACATATCATGCCTGGGGTTTTTACATAGGTTCTGGGAACCAAACCCAGGGCCTTGGGCTTGTAAGTCAAGAACTTTATGAACTGAGCCATCCTCTCGTTGGCCTGCTTTGTTTATTTTCCTATCTTCTTGAGCTGGAGAAGCAGGAGGCTCCGGCTCCCTTCATTCATGGCCTCTCCAAGCTTTCATTGCCGTATCCAGAGGACACTCAAGGGCAGAAGTACCTACTTCCACTGTCCCTCTGCAAAGGCTGGTTGTCTCCCATGTCTGAGGGTCTTTGGGCTCAGGAGGAGTCTTTACCTATCTGTGCCCTTCCTTCTGGGCTCCAAAGCTCAGAGTAACTTTGGGGCTCACACCCTCTGGAAACTATTCCTTAAGCAGTTTCTAGAACATTTCTTAAGGATCTGTGATGGATAATCTTTGGTGTAAAAGGACTCTCAGTCCAATGAGCATAGTAGACAGCTGAGGTAAGTTAAGTCACAGATGTACTAGGGGACAGCTCAGCATCAGCATCCCAAGGTCCCACAGCAAGCTGGGGAATGGTTTCCTTTGGGGGCAAACTAGATCACTAATGCTTAGTGCAAGGCTATACTTCCCTTCTTTATACCGTTCTCTTTGAGAACAGCTATAAGAAGGCAGACAAATTAGGCAGGGTCCTTTAAAGGCACAGACTCCATCAAATGTGTGTGGGTTTGTGGTGATTTGAGCAAGAATGGCCTTCATAGGCTCATATATTTGAATTCTTAGTCACTAGGAATGGAATGTTTGAAAGGATTAGAAGGATTAAAAGGTATGACCTTGTTAGAGGACATGGGTCACTAGGGGTAGGCTTCGAGGTTTCAAAAGCTCACACCAAGCCCAATCTTTGTCTTTCTTTCTATCTAGCTCTCTCTATGTCTCTCTCTTTGTTGCTCTCTGTCTCTCTGTCTCTGTCTCTCTCTCTCTTTCTCTATCCCTTCCTCACTCCTCCTCCTCCTCCTCCTCCTCCTCCTCCTCCTCCTCCTCCTCCTCCTTCTCTCTCTCTCTCTCCTGTTACCTGTGGATCAGAATGTAGGACACTCACCTACTTCTTCAGCACCGTGTCTGCCTGCATGCCTTTCCTGCTCCCCTGTAGGGGTGGTTCTGATGCCCAATTGGTTCTTGATCTGTCAGTGAAGAAGCCATGGACCAATTGCTGAGTGGAAGGAATAGACAGGACTTCCAGATCCCTGGAGGAAAGCAGGCAGACACAAGGAGAGGAGAGGAGAGTTTGCCATGCTTCTGAGGGAGAAAATGTGACCAGTGAGCAGGTGAGATATCAGGCAGAGCAGTGGCCTAAGGCTGCTCCTACAGGCAGGAAGTTGGAGGTGTTTAGCTGGAACTAGATGTAACTGAGCAACTAAAGTTGAGAGCAGGTGGAGAGGTGCAGAGAGATAAGAATATTGACAAGGACACTGTTCTCCAGGAGGGAGATAAGTAGCACCCAGCAACTCATCAAAAGGCAAGCTTAATTTGAACAACTGTGCATGTCTATATTTTCATCCTCAGTTCCAATATTCTCTGGGTAGGGGCTGGTAGTGAGGCCAGTTCCCGGAGCTCAGGTGGGATAGCAAAGCTACAGGCAACATTCCTCACCATAATGATAATGGACTAAGTCAGCCCCCAACTAAATGCTTCCTTTTATAAGAGTTGCTGTGGTCATAGCTGGGATGCTTTGTATAAGCTTGGCCCAGGGAGTAGCACTATTAGAAGGGGTGGCCTTGTTGGAGTAGGTGTGTCACTGTGGGTGTGGGCTTTAAGACTCTCATCCTAGCTGCCTGGAAGCCAGTATTCTGCTAGCAGCCTTCAGATGAAGATATAGAACTCTCAGTTCCTCCTGCACCATGCCTGCCTGGATGCTGCCATGCTCCCATCTTGCAGATAATAAACTGAACCTCTGAACCTGTAAGCTAGCCCCAATTAAATGTTGTCCTTTATAAGACTTGCATTGGTCACGGTGTCTGTTCATAGCAGTAAAATCCTAAGACAGTATCTCTTCACAGCAATAGAACAAATGACTGGGACACTATCATATAAGGAAATTTATTAGACTGACTTATGCAAGGCAGGCTGTGTAGCTCAGGAATGGCCATCTGTGTGCTCAGAGGACTGGAGGCTTCAGCAGCCCCAGACTGGCACTGAAGGCCTAGAGGTTTCCTAAAGAGCTGTACTGAAAAGCTAAAGAAGCTCATGTCAGTGGAAGATGGCAGCCACAGTGACAAGAGGAATAAACACACCAGCAAGAAGCAAAGAGAGAAACAGACAACACTGTTTTTGCATGAACCTTTCTAGGTTTAGACCAGCTGGTAAAATGTACAGCCAGCCCACTCTGAGGGAAGAGCAGCTCACTTCTGTTAACCCTTCCTGGGAACACTCTCACAGATCTGCTAGAGGCGAGTTGCTTTGGTCATTCCAAATCTTGTCAAGTTGACAAGGTTAGCCATTGCAGCAGGCACAGTGGTCTATCACTTTGCTGATCTGCTGTTTGCATGGTGTCTCTTCCTCTGCCCTTTATTCCTAACCTAACAAGGTCAGTATACTTCAAGTGAGCTTTTTTCCAATAGCAGGTAGATGGGTCTTTAAATATCTTTAATGGTCTTATGATAATTTTTTTAAAAATCTGATGTTCCTATTTAAAGTAACTGTTGGCATCATTGAAGTAAAATCTACCATTTCATTAGTTCATATATTAATTTCATATTCAGGTTTTTAAAAAAACTCTCTCCTCTATCCTATTTTCGTTAGTTTTAAATACCTCATGTGATTCTATTTTTATTTCTATTTCATCATATCACTATGACTTTTTAAAAATGTTAGTAGTTGTTCCAGGGCTTACAATGCATTCGTCCTCCTCCTCTTCTCCTTCCTCCTCTTCTTCCTCCTCCTATTCCTCCTCTTTTTGCCTCCTCTTCTTCTCTTCCTTCTCCTCTGCTCCTCCTCCTCCTCTTCCTCCTCCTCCTCCTTTTCTTCTTCTTCTTCTTCTTCTTCTTCTTCTTCTTCTTCTTCTTCTTCTTCTTCTTCTCCTCCTCCTCCTCC
>CM052709.1:9006004-9040985 GCA_028551405.1 Uromys caudimaculatus
AGTAAAATCTACCATTTCATTAGTTCATATATTAATTTCATATTCAGGTTTTTAAAAAAACTCTCTCCTCTATCCTATTTTCGTTAGTTTTAAATACCTCATGTGATTCTATTTTTATTTCTATTTCATCATATCACTATGACTTTTTAAAAATGTTAGTAGTTGTTCCAGGGCTTACAATGCATTCGTCCTCCTCCTCCTCCTCCTCCTCCTCCTCCTCCTCCTCCTCCTCCTCCTCCTCCTCCTCCTCTTCTTCTTCTTCTTCTTCTTCTTCTTCTTCTTCTTCTTCTTCTTCTTCTTCTTCTTCTGTTTTTTTTTTCCAAGACAGGGTCTTTCTATATAACCCTGGCTATCCTAGAACTCACTCTATAGCCCACACTAGCCTCAAACTCAAAGATCCCCCTGCCCCTGCCCCTGCCTCTGGCTTAGCCTCTTGAGTGCTGGAATTAAAGTCATGGCCACCAAGCCCTGCTACAATGTATTTTTTGATGTATCAATACCCTACCCCTAACAACCAACTATTCATTTTCTAGGACCCATAAATGGCAGCTCTAGATGTAACCTGGGGCTCTTGAACAATCACATTAGAGCCTGCTGCTTCCTTAGAACATAATTACCTTGTACTCTTGCCTTTGAATAAAATCCTTTGCTGCTTTGCCGTCTGTGCGTTCATTTTCAATTCATTGAAACAGACATCAGGAACCTGAGATACAACTGATCCAGACAATGACTACCAGTAACACAGGTATCAGCATCAGGACCTCAGGACAACAAGGCAGGATTCTGGAATCCTGTATGTTATTTTAAAAATAATTAAAATGTGTTAAAATTTAAAAACACATCTTTGGGCTAACAAGATGTCTCAGAGGATAAAAGATCTTGCTATACACAAGCCAGACAACCTGAATTTGATTCCTAAAACCCACATAAAAGGTGGGAGAAAAGGGTCAAAGCGCCAGAGGACAAAGTTGTCCTCTGACCTCCATGCTTCAGAGGGGTAAAAAAGTGTCTTGGTCACTGTCTTATTGCTGTGAACAGCAAAGACCAAAACAACTCTTATAAAAGAAGACATTTAATTGGGGAATTGCTTACAGTTTCAGAGGTTTAGTCTATTATCATCATGGCGGGAAACATGGCAGCATGCACTAAGTAGCTGAGAGCTTACATCCTGATCCAATGGCTGAAAGAGAGACTGTGTGCTTGGCATGGCTTTTGGAACCAACCCCAGAGCTGTCACCCCTTTCTTCTTTTAGGCCACATACTTCCTTCAACACGGCCTCACCACTTAGTCCTTCTAATCCTTTCAAATAATGCCATTCCCTGGTGACTAAGCATTCAATTTATGTTGGCTCCAATGTGAGCCATTCTTAATCAAACCACCACAAGGATAAAGGACAGAAATTTGCTTTTTACCATTTGGCTTCCTATGTCCTACAACTTTTTTTTTTTCCTGTGCATTTCTTCCTTTCTTTTTTAAGACTTTATTTTTAGTCTTCATTATACGTATGCTTGTGTGCCTGCGTGTGGATATGTACACCTGAGCACGGGTACCTGCAGAGGCAGATGCCACAGGCTTCAGCTCCCCTGGTATTGGCATTACAAGTGGCTCTGAGGCACCTGAAATGGGTGCTGGGAACTGAAGTCAGGTGCTCTGCAAGAGCAGTGTGTACTGTGAACAGCTGAGCCATCTTTCCAGTGCCTCATGCATTCCCTCTATCACATGAAATAAAACAAAAATAGGAAATAGGAAGATAAGAAGTGCTCCTTGCATGTGCCTTCTGTTTGTCCTGCCTTCAAGCCTTCTCATGCTAAGACCCCTTCCATGCCCTGCACCAACTTGTTCCACCCTCTCACCTACCCTAGGCCTCACTAGGTCTGCCCCATCCCCACGTCTCTGTCCTCGCTTGCCCTCACAAGGTTGGGAACCGAAGTCAGGTGCTCTGCAAGAGCAATGTATACTGTCCACAGTCATACATGAATGAAATGTGCAGAAATAGCCAGGGATAGGCCTAGGCTGCACAAACTTGAAGATCTGGGTTTGGATGTCCAACACCCAGATAAAAATCTGGTTGTGGCCACATACACCTATATCCCCAGAGCTGCAGCAAGCAGAGACAGGAGGATTGTTGCTGTCAGCCTCGCTCCAGGTTCACTGAGAGACCCCATCTAAAAGGAATAAGTGGAGAGTGATATAGAACAGGAGAACAATGTCTGCCCTCAAATCTGTCCCTGACTTCCAGGTGTGCACACATGGGCACATACACCTGTGCGCATGTGCACATGCGCGCATGCACGCACGCATGCACACGCACACTCACACACACACACCATACACATACATAAAACAAAACATAAGAATTGACCAGAAAGCTCAGAAGATTTGTTCCACTTACAGAACTTGGTTAGCACCTTAGCTGTCCCTAAAGTCCCTTGCCAGTGAGTCACACATGGAGCCTGCCTATGTTGGCACTTATTTTGCCTGAGAGGGGTCATCCTGAGGACTGGGTGTTGAGAAAGATGATCCAGAGAGAGTCACATGACCCTCCTCCATTCTCCCTGACCCTGAATCCAACACAGACCCAGAAGAAAAACCTCAGGGGTGCTGGGTTGTGTAAAGTATCCCCTACCCAGGGACAGAACCACAGCCCTGGGTTCCTATTGCTCTGTTACTACACCACTGCAGACTACACTGGGTCTGCAACCATGTTGATTCTATAATTTATTGTGCTCTTGAGTCTCGATGGTTTGTCTCCATCCAGCTTTGCATCACAAGCCACGGTAAGTATACACTCTCCTTTGCTGTGGGAAGAGATCTGGATCTCAAGCAGACTTCTGGTGTGTGTGTGTGTGTGTGTGTGTGTGTGTGTGTGTGTGTGTGTGTGTATGTGTGTGTGTGTGTACATGTGTGTGCATGTGTGTGCATGTGTGTGCATGACTGTGTGTGTGTGTACATGTGCATATGTGTGTTTATGTGTTTGTGTGCATGTGTATGTGTCTGTGTGTGTACATGCATGTATGAGCGTGTGTGTGTGGCATGTGTGTGTGCATGTGTCTGTATGTTTATATGTCTGTGTGTGTGCCCATCCAGATACTGAGTTTCAGAGATGCATGTATCTCTATTTCTTTGCCCATGTTGGGATTACAGGCCCACACTGACATACCTGACTATTGTGTGGCTGCTGGGGCTCTAGACTTGGGTCATCACACTCATGTGGCAGGCACGTTACCCACTGACCCACTTCACCAGCCCCAATTTCTTGTTAAACCTCAATACCGTTTCTCTCTAAATATGAGGCCCTGAGTCACCAAGACAGCAGAAAATGACACACAACATCTTGATACTACATTCTTTCAAAAAAGCTTTTACTGAGCACTTTCTCTGTCAGGTACAGGACAGAGCCCCAAAGGCTGTGACTAGGGTTGGGTGGCTCCTTACTGAGCTCTCTGCCTGCTCATAGAGATGTAGTTGGCACCCTAGGGTGCTCAGGCATCTGTGGCCTGGAAGAAGAAAGGACTGAAGGCTCTGGTAGTATCAGCTGAGGGAAACCAATAGAATGTTCCAGAACCTACTGCATAGCAGAGCTCTTGTAGTAGGGTTTGGAAGGGATCTGAACCCCCTACCTGCACACACTACATGTGTATGTCCACAGAAAGATCCCACAAGCTGTGCTGGTCCCCAGGTCTGAAAATGAGCACAATTTATCTCAGACTACAGCAAGGTTCATGCAGAATGTTCTTCTATTTGTCATTTATTCAGAGCCAGGCTCAGTGATGTCATTATGATGTCATGATGGGGTGTTGGTCCTAGGAGAAGAAGATGTGGCATCCCAGGTGAATGGCCCTGTGCATCCTTGTGTTCAGGTCCACACGGCCACAACCTTGATGTCTGCTTTTAACCTACAGCCCTCATCTCACACACAGCAAGCAGCCTTAGAGAGCTGTTGATGCCAATGGTCACAAGAGACTTTCTAGCCTGAAGTGAAGACCTCCGGCCCTGAATATGTGCTACCAATGGGACTTCAGTGCTTGCCTGGAATTTCTGTACCTCTCCACAGAGGCTCTGTATGCAGTGTGGCCTCTCCAGCATCCTGCCTACATATGGTCCTGGTGACAAATTTTACAGCTACCTGTCAAATCCTCATATTTTTGCTGAGGTAGAATCAAATTCTTGGCAGTGAGGATAGGTTCCCTGTCCCTGCCCCCATGCTGGATGAGAAGAGATGCCCACCCTTCCTGGGGAGAGCATCCAGCAGGTCTTTTCCTGATTCTGAATGTCTGAGTTCGGTGTGTGTGTTGCTTTTGGGTTAGGGGTGGTGAGCACAGCTTCATTCAGAGAGCTCCCTGGAGAAGAGATGGGCATGCTGGGAGTGGGAAAGGGGAGAAGACAAGGAGGCCTTTGCAACTCCGAGGCAGAGGTGGGGAAAACAGTGGGTGTTTTCCCACCCAAGGCCTCAGAGGTCATGCTGACGGAAGTACACAAAATCACCTATGACAGAATCGACTGATTAGGCAGGGTCTGTTCAGCCCTGGCAAAGCTATGCACATATACTGTGCTGGCAGCTCCAGACTCTTGCTGAGATAGGGCTGGTCCTTGTTGTTCCCAAAGAGGAGCAATGTGTGGTAGTCTCCTATCCTGGGTAAAGAGTAGGCTTGGATGAGGCCAGCGGGTCCTTGGGAACTCAACCCCATGAGCTGTGGCTCTCATCCTTTTCTTCAAGCAGATGAATTGGCTACCCCTGTCTTCATTTACAACATGAACTGCTTTCTGGCCATCGACTGTCCTTGTGGGACAGCTAGGCATGTACAGCTCCCAGCAGTCTTTAGCCCTGGGCTCAGGCAAGGATCCCTCCAGCTGATCTCCTACCCCCCCCACACACACACACACCTGAGCTTGACCATCTTTACCCCAAACACAATCCTCACACCAGAAAAAAATAAAGATGAAGATTCCGGTCCTCGGTTCTCCTGAATGAGGTCATGCATATGCAGCTCCTGGAGAGTGTGAGCCCATCCTTTAGGTGAGCCTGAGCCAGGGCCAGCTTGTAAGCCCTTACATCCAGTTTTCCATAAGAAGTCCAAGTCAGGTCAGAAGGTCATAGCAATATTTCATGGCCCAAGGGATGGAGCGACTTAACACTGTTCACTGTCCAAAGAGAGACGCAGGATTTCTGGACAATAGCCACAGAGACTGGGCACCAGGAGCCCAGAGTGGCTCAGGACCCCACTGAACCCTTATGTGGCACTTGCTCTGGAGCCCTGGGGCAGAGTTGCTGAGGCTGGCTGTCCACAGAGGCACAGGCTTGGGTACCTAGCCTGGAGGGTTCCAACTTGAGCTGGTTCAGGTCCAGGAAAAGGTCATGACATCTCTGGTCTTGTGGGCTGGCTGAGGAGGAGAGGTCACAGGCAGCTGTCTTGTTGGGTTTGCTGCTTGTAGGTTTCTTTTGCACAGTGTTGGGACCCCAAGGATGAGGCTTCCAGAAGAGCCCATTGCCCTTATCCTGTCTGGGAGAATGGCTGTCTGGACAGATCTGCAGGGCTGCCACATGTGTCACACAGCCTACAAGCATGGGCCCTGGATCAAGAACGCTTCCTCCATGCCCTGGTCTTATAGGGCCTTGAGAACACCTCAGGTTCCCAGGGGTCCCAAGTTCCTTCTGAGAGCTGAGACAGGTGGCAGAGTTCACAGCTTTGCTATCCCTGGAAGTGCCTGTTGTCAAGGTAGCTTCAGAGGAAGACTGGCCTTCAGAGAAGTTTTGTGTTCCTTTCTCTAGAGAGCCATCCTTAGATGGGATCTTCATACCCCTTGCAGGCTCCCGTTGGACCTCATGCTCTCTAACAAGTAAGTCTTTGGTTCCTGAATGTGCCCAGGGCTCCTGCCTGCTGGGTAGAAAGCATGCCAAGGTCTTACCCATATCTAAGGCCTGGTCTTCCCTGCCTTTCGTGTCTACAGACGCTCCTCTGAGGACTCTATGGGGGTCAGGTGGGGCAGTGGGCTCCTTAAGGACAGGAGTAGGGGCAGGGGTAGATACAGGGGTAGAGGCAGTGGCTGGTGGGGTTCTGCGCAGCCAGTTGACAATGCCCATGGTAATGGCAAGTTCTGTGTCACAGAGCTTCAGCAAACACTCCTTGCCCTTCCAGGTACTCTGTAGGAAGCCCTGGCTGAGCAAGTCAGGGCCTGGCGCTGGGGCCAGGTTCTCCTCGGCTCCCACCCGGAAGCTGCACATAGACAACGGGGTCCCCAGGGCAGGCCCCGAGAGACTCTCAGATACACAGTCATCATCCAGGATTGGGCCAACAGGGGCCTCACTAGGGTCATAGAAGAGTTCGTAGAGGGCGTCCCCGCTGTAGCTGTCCCTGGGGAAAGCGGCTGCTGGCGTGCCTGGGCTCGCAGCTTCCTTCTTCTCCTCCTCAAGGCCCGGGGAGAAGGAGTCATAGTAACCTTCATCACTTGTGGACACAGATTCCGGCTGTTCACTTTTAGGGGTACCTGTGTCTATGGAGCTGGCTTTGGAGCCACTGGGGGGACCCCTGCAAGGAAACAGGGGCAGTTCAGCTAACCCAGATGTGTCTAGCCTGGGTTGGTCTGTTTCTGTCCCCTGGGGACTCATCAACCATGGGCCCCGCAGGGCACGCTGCTGCTGCTGCACAGAGCGATTCACATTGTCCCAGAACTTGGTGAAGTCTGATGCTTCATTCTGGGCAGGTGACATCAACTGTTCCATACTACCCTGGGAGGGGCCACAGGGAGTCTTGCTGTCCAGAGCCTGAGGTGAATGGGCTGGGCTCTCTGGGCCGTCCTTCAGCTCTACAGATGGCACCGAGCTCCCATCTGCAAAGATCTCCCCACAACCTGTAAGTGAATCGAAGCTTTTCAGTGAGGCTACATCCTCACACAGGGCGCTGCAGAGGTCAAAGGGTGAGTCGTGTAGAAACTCACTGTCAGACAGGTCCTGGCATAGGCTGTCCAGCCCCAGCCCTTCACCAATGGAGAGGAAGGGCTTGCCTTGCTGTGCTGGGACCCCAGGGGGCGAGAGATTCTTCCCCTTGGCTGAGAGAGAGGCCAAGTTCTCAGTCTTGCTTCTGCGCATGTGAAATAGGTTTCGAAAGCACTTCTTGGACCTTTTCAGTGAAATCCTTTTTCTTGGGATGCTCTTAGCCACAGCTGGCACGAAGGGCATCTGGGGCACAAAGTGGCGGTAGTCAATCATACGCTGACCTCCTGGGGTCTCTGGGAAGCTTGTGCTTCCTACCAATTGCCCTGTGGGGGCCGCAGCCTTCACAGCCCCTGGAACACTGTCATGAGTCTTACTCTTGCGCACCAACTTGAAGGTGGTTCCACAGAGGGGCACGGGACCCCCTTCAGGATCAGACAGTACCTCTTTGTTGGGGCACCGGCCATACCCTTGGGCACAGGGACTTGTTTGGGAGCTCTTCTCACCATAAGCTCGCTGCTGCTCTCCCAGCGACAGTGACCAAGTGTCTGGGTCCTCTTTGGCTGGCGAGTCTATGAGTTTCTCATGGGAAATCTGCACGCTAGATTTGATGAAGGTCTTTCCTCTCCTCAGCTCCATTTTGGCAGTTTTCTTGCCACTGTGGAAGAAAGCAGAGGACACATAGTATCTACGAGGCTTATGGTTTACTGTCATCTTGACCGGATTTAGAATCATCATAACACTTCTTTTGGTGTGTCTGTGAGAGATGTTTTAAGATTGGGTCATTTGAGATGGAAAGGCACACCCTGAATTTGGAGAACACGCCAAGGCTGAGGCCCCAGACTCAATGGAAAAAGGAGATGACACCCTGAGAAGCAGCAGTCGACTCTTTCTGTTTATTGATGGCGGGTGGATACAGTGTAACCAGAAGCAACTTCTTGCTCCTGGCACCAAGTCTTCCCCACCATCCCTCCAAACTGTGAGCCAAAACAGACCCATTCTTAAGTTGCTTTTGGCAGGTATGTTATTACTGCAACAAGAAAGGAAACCAATGTTGTGTGCAGAATGGTAAAGTCTGTGGGCTCTGAAAGACCAGTCCACCCCTGCTCACACGTCTTGCTAGATTCCGGTGCTTTAGTCCCAGTGGGTTCTCCGTGATGAGAGAAAGAGGAAAGGAAAACAGGATGCCACCTTTTACATTTTCAAGTTTCCCAAGCACTCCAGTCAATTCAGGTTCCCATTTCCAGGCCCAGGAACTCAACAACACTACCTCTATCTGTTACTATAGCTATCTCTTACCAAATGAAACACTCTCCTGGGCAGCCACGGGAGGCCCTTTAACCCATAGGAAGTACACAAATCCAGTATTATCCCAAAATTTACAAGATTCACAAGGATACACACATACTCCAGGTTATACAAGCAGTAACAACGATGACCAGCTGAGCTGCCTGTAAGTTGTGCAAACAGCCTTGGAGTCACTGCCACTCCTGAATGTGACAGCTTACCTACACTATTGTAAGTTACCCAATAAAGACCCTGGTTTGAAAATTAGGCTACAATGGAATAATTTATTTAGTCTGGCAAACAGATGTTTGTTTGACTCTCCCCAAGAAAAGTCACATAGCACCTACCCTTACCACGTCCTCAGGAGGAGTATCTCAGCCTTCTGGGTATTTGGAGTGAAGGACTTGATTAAATAGGCTGCCTCCCAGGCCTGAAGCAGTGGACCACTGTGGGAGGACCAGGCATCTGCTGGGGAAAGTAAGACTCAGTCTGTACCGAGGCTCTCAAGCAAGAGGCAGCCAAGAATCTCACAGGGTTTGCAAAGCATGAGCCAGGGGAGGAGGAAATACCATGCCAGCAAAGCATGGCACATGTCACAGAATATCATGGACCAGAAAGGCGGGCAGCTGTCACTGACAGATATTGCCTGGAGTTCATCTAGAGATGGTTTCTGATGACCAGGCTGAGGTCATTGAGGAAGATGCTACAATTGGCATTGGGAGTCAGAGGGGTGTTTGGTGGTGAATGTGCTAGTGACTTGATTGTTCTGTCATAGCTGGGCCTTACCTGGACGTATCCCAGGTTCACAGAAGCACCTGAGTCTTCTGGTGAGTGTGTAGAAGCAGGGACATTAAGGAGGCTGGCCTTGCAGAATTGATGAAGAGAAAGGAATGGCAAGAGGCCAACCAAAGAGACTGAGGTTGGAGTAAGGTGAATACTGTTCTAGAAGGTGGAGTTATAGGGCCTTCCAAAAGAAAAAAACGCCAGGCTTCAGCAGCCACCTAAAAAGAGGGCAGGACGGGAGTCCTGACACTGGAGACCAAAGGGCTGGCTTGTGGGAGAAGAATCTGCTTTAGAACATGCTACCCTTAGGGTAAATATGTAGAGCCAGAGAACCCCAGCAAGAAATGGAAAACCAGCACATGGCTGGAGAACCTCCTGAGTTCTTTCCCCATGCCCAGCAGAAAGTCTCTGCCTGTAGCCTGAAGGTCAGCCTCTGTCCGTCTGGCTAGAGATACTGAGGCTGAGGTCTTTCACTCTCTGGGTCTGCTCTGTGGTCACCCCTTGCATTTGTTCATCCCAGCCTCAGCCTGTGAGGGGTGCTGCAGCAGTTTCAAGGCCAGTCCTGTAAACTGCCCCCAAAGAAGCCTCCTGGTTGCCTCTAGATGGCAGCATGAAAGCCATATGGCAGTCAGGGCTGGCCAGAGTTCCTGAAGTGCCCCTGCATGCAGTTTCAAGTAGGCAGGGCAAAGCCAGCATCACAGGGACTCATGGGCAAGCTGACTGAGCTCCTGCCACCTGCTTGCACTGTGGGTAGCACTTTCTTCTCTCCAAGTGACAACTGGGGCTTTGGCTGGGGGACAAGACAAGGAGTCTGCATTGCTCAGGAGAGCCACAGAGCCTAGGCTTGGCTCTCCCCCTGCTTGGCTCCTTTAGTCACAGCACACTGGCTCTTGGGCACAGTGCCTCAGGTGCCATGGTGGCTTTTCAGCCTTTTGGGAGATGGCAAGAGCCCAACCTTTTCACCCTGATCCTGCAGATTTCTACTCAAAACAGTCCGCCCCACACATTCCTTTACAGGTTTGCTGGGTTCTAATGCACATGGAAGAGTTCTTATTATGCAGGGTCTGGTGGCAAGGGACTCAACTGAGCACTGCTAACACCCACCTAACCAAGCAGAAAGCTTGGCCCATAAGCTTATAAGGGACAAGCTACTGTAATCATCGCTTTATAAAGTGTAAGTTCAGGGACAGGAGAAATGGCTTATAGGTTAGGAGTACTTGCTGCTCTCTCAGAAGACCGGAGTTTGGTTCCTAGCACCCATGCTAGAGAGTTCACAATCACCTATAACTCCCAGCTCTGGGAGAGGAGGGTGCAAGCATGACCCTGTCTTCTCTCCTCTTCAGGTATCTGCACATACAGGCACATACTCATACATGCACATAATTAGAAAATAAAAGAACTCTTTTTTAAAATTTCAACTTCAGAAAAGCCAGTAAACTGACCCATTGGTGGTAAAGCTGGGACTTAAACCTGTGAACCAATGGTCAAGACCTCTGCCTCCTTCTGTCAGCCCCTCATCACTTAGTAGCCCCAGCTAGCCCTGAGTTCTTCATTCTCCAGCCTCAGCCTCTAGAGTACCAAGATTATAGGTTATACGCTACCACATCCCACTAGAACTCTCTTTTGTGAGAAACTTAAAAATAGATTAATAAATGTGTTCTCATTAGGAATTCTGGAAAACACACTGAAGGTAAAGACTTCAGGTTGCAAGCCTAACAAATTAGAAAATTTATAATTGAAAGCAGTGTGATTTTAAAGGTCATCTTTGTTGCAAGATATCTAGTTTACTCATGCTTTTCAGTGTTTGATGAACATATTTTAGCTACTGTATCCCTGGAAATAGTTTCATCCGACCACAATAAAGATTATCTCACTGTATGCAAAATTTTGCACCTACAAGAA
The DNA here is from genome assembly GCA_028551405.1 of Uromys caudimaculatus. NCBI lineage: Eukaryota > Metazoa > Chordata > Mammalia > Rodentia > Muridae > Uromys > Uromys caudimaculatus. Next base: position 9,016,909 of record CM052709.1, read on the forward strand.
TTAAACTCTTTGGATAGAGATCTCTTTCAGAAAAAAAATACCCATTTCCAGTCCTCAGAGTGGTCACGTGGGCTAAAATCAGGAAATGGTGGAGATTTGGCTCCATCCTGAACTTTGAGTGTGATCCTCCCAGGACGATGATACAAGGGACTGGACGTCATTATAGTGACAGCCGAGACTGCCCGAGCTTCATCGTCACTGTGCGAGCAGCCTTCAAAACAGCACACTGGAGACCTCAGTCCTAGGCAGGGGTCTGTCGCTTCAGCTAATTTTCACATCAAAATGTCCAATCCAGCCTTTCTCTTTGGAAATGTGAGCCTTCTGCCTGATGGGAAGCTGACTGAGCAGTCACCTTCCACAACAGCTTTCAGAAGCAGAGAGGGATTTATGTGAACAGCCAGATACTAAACCAGCCCTGCCCGAGGGCAGAGGCTAAATGTATCTAGCTTCTCAGTCGGAAAAATGCACACGCTTTTATAACCCTGTGGCTAACAGCCTGTCAGCCAGTGGAAACTCATGACAGGTCCTTCCCCAGCACATGCTGCGTCTCTATCTCTCTTTCCAAAGGAAGTAGACGGCACCTCCTTTGTGGTCTGAAGAGCTCAGCCATCACTGATGTTTTATTCTAGTGCTTGCTGTTGCTCTAGAACAAGATTTATAGGTTTTCAAAACCCAGGGCTCCAACTGTAGCAGACAATTGTATACACCATTGCATATGTGTGTGTGCGTGTGTGTATTTATCTGTGTATATGTGTGCATGTGTGTATTGTGCATGTATGTGTGTGTGCATGTGCATGCATGCATACATAAGCACACATGCATGAGTGTGTGTATCTATGTGTGTATGTGCACATGTGCTATGTGTGTGTGCATGTGCATGCGTGCATGCGTGAGCACACATGCATGAGTGTGTGTGTGTGTGTGTGTGTGTGTGTGTGTGTGTGTGTGTGTGTATGTGAAAGAGAGAGAGAGAAAGAAAGAGAGAGGGAGATCTGTGGGCATGGAAGTCAACTTCCAGTGTCATTCATTCCTCAGGAACCATCATCCACTTTGCTTTTGAAACAGTCCTTCACTGGGACCCGGAGCTTGCTGAGCAAGCTAGAGTGACTAGACCATGAGTCCTCAGGATCCACCTGTCTCCCTGAGTTTAGAGATTTCAAGTATATGCCACTGTGACTAGGTTTTTATGTGGCTCCTGGGGACTGAAACCAGCTCCTTAGACTCGCTTGAAATTTTAACAAAACTTTTATTACTGTTTGTACGTGTGCGTGTGTGCGTGTGTGCATGTGTGTGTGTGCGTGTGTGTGTGTGTACATGCATGCACTAAGGTACTACGATGCATGTGAGGAGGTCAGAAGACAAGTTGCAATGGTCTGATCCCTCATTCCAGCCCAGGTCACCAGGCTTGGCAGCAAGTGTTTTTAACCCACCGAGTCATCTGTGAGGCCCCCATAGCTAATTCTTTACTGACCAAGTTATCTTCCCAGTCTCCATGGAAAGTCTCTATGGCTCAAATCTCCAGTTCTAGATGGCAGTTAAAGATGGTATTACATATTTAAATGAAGTGTTTTATATGTTTGAAACACCTTGACCATATATTTCATTTGATGAGATTTCATGCATTTTGGATTTCTAAAAAGGCTGCTGGTCTGTAAACTTTAATTCTACAAATGCAATTTATGCTAATAATTTTGTAAGACAGGCCCCAACTACACTAAGCAGCCTCTCATCTCTAAGAGAACCTTCACGTTCCATGAGATCAGAACCCATGTACCAGATTTATTTAATTCGTTCTCTTTCGGGGATGTGAAAACCTAAAAGACAGCAGAAGACCTTCAGTCAGAAGATACAAGAAGCATATTCTAGACAGTGGACACACCCTGCAAAAGGCCCCAAGGACAAGGAAAAGAGACATTAAATGTCTAAACACGGATGCAGTGATGACTAAACAAGCAATGGGAACAGGCCTGGATATCAGTCAGGAGGCCATGTCTGACCTAAGGACCCTGGAATAGTATGAGGAGCTACAGGTGAAGTGGAAAATTGGGACAAGAGAAGATGCTGGGGGGGGGGGGGAGTGGTGGGGTAGGGAGTGGGGGGTGAATAAGAAACTATACCAGAGGTCAGCAGAAAGGCGATCACAGAGACGTTCATGTCTGCTTCTGACGCTCAGCACACCACAACAAGAGTTTTCTACAAAATGAATACTTCATGAATCGACCCCTCTATTTTTCCATGTAGTGATTAATTTTAGATCAGCTATCTAGGATTTTCTTTTCCCCACCTTGGAATGTAATCCTGTATCTTCCTTTCTTAGTGTGGAAAAAACCGATCTTATAGAGCAGAATTAAGAAGAAAAACAAGCCCTCAAGTGACCACACAGCCAGTAGTTTCAGCATTTGAAATGCTCGGCCCCCCCTCCCCCATCCTGGCGAGTCACAGCAGGCAGTTAACTGTGAAGAGGTGTCCGATTTAAAGAAGAGCAGACCTAGGTGAGGTATCTTACCCAGTGACTTCACTGGGATTGGGATGAGGTAGCGGACGCTAGGGGGCAGTAGTTTGTCTCTGTGGCAATGTGCCTTGTTGCTGGTGTGGTGAAGGCCCAAGTGAGAAGGAAAAGCTCTGGGGTTCTGGGATGGGGGTGGGGAGGGTAATAAAGCATCTGCAGTGAGAACCACCCACTCCCACACTGGGGAGACAATGGGCCCTATGGGTGGAGGTCCTGGTCCGCGTCCTCTGAGGGAGCCCTGCCAAGTGGACAGATGGACCACTATAATCTTGCTCGCTCTTCCCCAGACCCCTCGTCGCGGTGACAGGGTTTCTCGCATTCCCTAACCCAAACCTAACCCAGTCACTGATCTCAGCCCCAGGCCCCCGCGCATCCTCTCTAGGCGCCGCGGAGTGGAGGGAGTGCCCATCTAGGGCCCCTTCACTCTCCTACCCATCGCAGAAAGCGCACTCAAACATTCCCCGGTCCCCCCTAGCTCCCGATGAGGACCAGCGAGGCAGGGACCAACGCAGCCTCTCCGGGCCTCAGCCACTTACCGCCTGGCCTGGGGAGTGTCGCAGGGCGCGGCCGTGCCCGAGCCAGGCAGCGAGTGCGCGCCCGAGCCTCGCGTCAGCACCACGGCCAGCTCCAGGTTCCGCGCCGCCGTGGGGGGCGGGCCTCCGGGCACCCGCGCGCACCGCCAGCCTCGGCTCCGCTGCGCTTGGGAGGGCGGGGACCGGAGGACGCTGGCAAGCAGCGGAGGAGCGAGGGGATTCAGCCGCCACTGCGCCGCCGCCACCCAGAATTGCTGGCTTTGTTCTAGCCCTCTCCCTCTGCCCACCTAGCTGCTCCCATAATGCTGTGGGTTTTTCATCCCTAAACCCCTGTGGTCTCCAGTCCGAGGGGTCTTTATACCCGGAGACTACAGGTGTGGGTGCCCCGCCCTCCTGCATCCCGAAGGTCCGGGGCCCGCTGACTCCAGTTCTCTCCAAAAGACGATGTCACTCACACAGCCTTTCTAGCAGTCCTACTGAAGATTCTGAATTCTAAGGCTTGGAAGAATGAGCAAGTCAATGTGGGGGAACAAAGTGGGGTATTCTAGGATCTTCCTTATGCCCCTTTATTGGAGCTGATTTCATTATGATTTTATTCTTGGAAGAAAATCATAAAATAAAAGACATTTCCCGTCCACGCACTTACTGTGTGGTCTGCTGGTGCTATCCCTTGCTGCAGTCTTGAAGACCAAAAGAAGCGATTTGGGGAGCCCCTCTCGCAGAACTGAGGACGAGGGCCCCCAAGCTGGTCCAGTGTCCAGGGCTGAGCTGGCGGGTGGGATAAAGGGTAAAGAAACTCCGCTACCGTTTAGGTGGTCCTGTCGCCCGCCCAGATGAAGCCAAGGGTGGGGAGTTCAACAGCTTCTGTTTGTGAAAGGCTGATCTCTACAGGGAGGCTAGCCGCAAGCGTGAGTGGTTACAAGCGGAAGAGCAGTTGGAAAGGAGCCAGTTAGGATTAGATTGAGAACCAGGGAATAAGAGGGCAGGTAACTGACAAAGGCCATGTCTTTCCTTGAACCAGGAGGCTCCCTCTCTGTCCTACACCTAAAAAGTCCCAGCACTCAAGGTATTTCCAACCTTTGGTCTGCAGTGCTTTGGTAAGCCATAACCAGTTGAAACGTCTCTATAATCAGTCAACAAAGTGGAGAGGGACTCCCTGACAAGCGCTGCCAGCCAGGGAGATGGTCCACTTCTAGATGAGCTACACAGTTGAATCTTCTTTCTACGCAGTGACTAACTTAGCTACACAAACCTCCCATTAAATGTGTGGGGTATGCGTGCCCTGTGCGGATGTGTGCATGAGTTGCATGCACATGAGGAGGCCAAAGGTTGAGTGTCTGCCTCAACGATTCTACTTGGTTACTGTTTCTAGACAGGGTCTCTCACTGAACCCTGGACAGGAAGCTCATGCATTTAGTTGGTCTGGTTGGTCTCAAGGACCAAAGATTATCATCCTGCCTAACACTCCCCCACCCTCACCCCCCCACACACACACACACAGAGTCATGGGTTCCAGGCCTACATTGTGGTACCTGAGTTTTATGTAGGTGCTGGAGATTCAAACTCAGACCCTCATGCTTGGGTGGCAAGTACTTTAATGGCTGAGCTGTCTTGCAAACCTTCTGCTATACTTGAAGTGTGACTGTAACTCTTTTCTCTTCTGGCACCGGTTCCCTGGCTGCTTGGTTGTCCTGAAGGCCAATTCTCTGCCATACTCCTTTCAAATGTCCCACACTATGAGACCAAAGGAGTCAGAAGTCTATGGCGCTGGTGGATCAGCTGCATTAGTGGACTTGCAGAGCCTGGGTCTGCAGCCATGAGGAGCCCCACATCTAAGGGGTCTTGGGGAAGAAGGCATAAATCACCATACTGCTCCATACTGCTAAGGAAGGTTGACAAAGTTGGGGCTGTCTGTCAAAGGCAAACTTCAGGAGTGTCAGTTTGAGGTGAATGGTTGGGTGGAGAGGAGGAACCATAACACCAGGGGTGGGCGTGGAGAGAGGCGTTCTAGTCCTTGGAAGGGACCCATGCAGAAGAATAACCCCTCCAATCCCAAGCAGACTAGGGGTATGGACACTATCCGATGGAGTGGCTTATTGCTACCAGTGGGTTCTTTTAAATTGTATTATAGTTTAGACTTTTCTATCGCATTTTAAACAGTAAGCAATTGTTTTATCCTTTTTTTTGGTGTGTATGCATGTTCATGTATGCGAAGGTACATATGTGCACGCAGGCAGAACGTACATGGATACGGGTGTGTGTAGAGGCCAATGTGACTGTCATTCCTCAGGTACCGTTCAGTTTAATTTTGAGGGAAGGATTCTCACTAAAACCCAGGGCTGGCAGACTCAGTTAGTTTGGCTGGCCAGTGAGCTGCAGGATCCACCTGTTTCTAACTCAACAGCACTAGGATTGCAAGACAGCTACACACACACATGCACGCACACACACACATACACAGGCACATGCAACATGTACATACACACACACACACACACACACACACACACACACACATACACACACATACACACACCTGGCTTTTTGCATTAGAGCTGGAAATTGAACTCAGGTCCTCATACTTGTCTGTAAGCACTTTACTGACTGAGCTGTCTCCCCAGCCATTTTAAACTTTAGGTTTAAATTTTAACTGGTTCTTTAATCACAAAAGCTAAATAAGTAAATTCCTAAACAAAAAGTGATGAAAATAGATGTATATATAAAAATTAGTTCATATGAATGAGAAGCTATACAAGATTACAGTAAAGGAAAAAAAAATCTGTCTCCATTTTCTTTAGTGCCCTGATAAGATTTTGAATTTTTGCTGACAGTTAAGTATGTGTGTTTTTATTCCTAGGTAACATGTTTTTGTGTCATTGAAATGTCTGTACCTTTATGTAATTTGCATTAAAATATTAAAAATAAGTTGACATTATACACTGAAATAGTTTCGTATCTATTCAAAATGGTATTCTTATACTGACAACATCCCGTGTCATCTGTTATCAAAATCCACGCAGTCAGAAGGGGAATCGGGTTAATTAGTAATTAGAGAAATATTAAAGAGCTAAGAACAGTAATTGACACAATGGAATACCTTTTGCTGAGTGTGATAATGCTATTTTTGGAATCTGTGCATGCAGAGACAGAAAGAAACACGGGAAAACACTAACAACTGGAGTTTCAACTAATGATTGGAACTTTGTTTAACAACGAGCCTGAGAAGACAGAAGACATTGACAACATCGCAATTATCAGCATTTCCCCATGTTCTCTAACGTGAAGTGAGAGCCACACTTATCTGTAGGTATAAGGGTTCATTTTAAAGAGCAACTAGGAATTATGTTGCTCTAGTAAAGGGGTGGTAGTAAGTTCTCCTTTAAGATCCATAGCTTTACTGGCCCTGATCAGCTGGCTAGGTTTCCAGAACCAGGCATGATTTCCCTTCTGTTGAGAGGGCCTTAAGTCCAGTTACAGCTGTTGGCTACCACCATGACATTCGAGCCACTATTGCATCGTGAATGTTATCTTGTCATGCTGGCCGTAGAAGAGGCATCCCAGCCAGGTGGTATCATTGATTGCCTCCCTCCCTGGGTAGTTTGCCCAGCACCTTCTGGTACTGTGAAAGCTAGATCTTAGGAAGCAGGCTATCAGGTAAGATTTCAAAGCTTCTGAGTCCTGTATCGAAGCGTGTGGTGTCTTCTGCAATAGGGACTTACCATCAAATTCTGGAAGGTGACTAAGGGCAAAAGCAATGACCTATATTTTGGGGGAGTCACTTGGATTCCCCCGATCAGCAACTTGAAAGGAAGTTTCTTATGTCTGATCCTGGCGATTTTGTTAAATAGTCTGTGGTTCTTACAGTGAGCATTGTCAGGCCAAATGAGATAGCTTCACTTAAGAAAAGAAAAAAATCAATAAAATGATTCCTAATGATATTCTTATATACTCATGGATAGACACCTAGCCCAGTCACCCTCCAAGAGTGCTTCCAATGACCATTGCTGGGGCCGGATGCAGAGGCAGTCACAGCCAAACATTAGATGGGGAGAGACCCCAAATTGGAGATCTTCATTGGGTCTCTCCCTCCCCTTGGAGCTCTGGAACCCCATGGAAGAGTGGGAGGAAGAATTGTAGGAGCCGAGGTGTCCAGGATGCCAGGAGAATGTGGCCCACAGACAGCAACTAGTCAGGACTCATAGGGGCTCACAGAGGCCAGAGCAGCAATCACAGAGCCTGCATGGGTCTCCGCTAGGTCCTCTGCACATGTGCTAAGGTTGTTAGCTTGGTGTTTTTGTTGGTTGGACTCCTAACAGTGAGAGTGGGGGTATCTCTGACTCATTCATCTGTTCTGGGGACACTTTTTCTCCTGCTGGGTTGCCTCACTCAGTCTTAGTATAAAAGTTAGTGTCACTTTTGTTGTATCTTGTTATGCTGTATCCAGATAATAACCTGGGGGGCCTGCTCTTTTCTGAAGGGAAACTGGAGGAGAAATGGGTCTCGGGGAGAGGAGAGATGGGGGGATCTGGAACTGGGAGGAGTGGAGGGAAGGGAAACTGGTTGGGATCTATTGAAATAAACAGAAAACATTTATAGTATCTATACTCAAAACACACAAATACACATGTATATATGTATATTAGGGGTAATTTTATGTAAATATACAATTATATTCCTTAAGGCTTTTTCAAACATTGTTAGTGGTTTCCTCTCCTCTCTCCCTAAAGAACACTGACACACCCCACCAGGAAGTCCTGCATTAGTTCGTTTGGTCTGTTTACTCCGTGTAATTGTGCCATGTGCGTGTGTGTGTGTGTATGTGCGTGTGTGTGAAGGTCAGTTGTCTCCCATCACCATTCTCTGCCATGTATGTTGAGGGTCTGTCGCTGAACCTGGAGCTGCTTTGGCTAGGTAACCAGCTGGCTCTGGAAAACACCCATTTCAGCCTTCACGATGGAATTACACGTCACCACTCCAGCACTGTACAGGCTGTTTGTGTATTTTAGACTTTAATGTTCAAATGTTACAGTTTAGTTGGTTGCATCCTTCAAGGTACAGAAGTTGATTTTGAGACAGGAGATTCTCGGTATAAGCATTATGCCTTGTCCGGATTGAAACGAGATACGAGGGCAGAGGAGCCAGCATTTGATTAGCGCAGGGGTGAACTTGCAGTGTATGGAAACATTGAGCCCATAGTCCTCCTGAGCTGAGGTTTGTTGCAGAACACTCTCACGCTTTATCTCTGTAGATGTCGCCTGTTCCCCCTTCTCTACCTTATTCCTTCTGAGGTCTCTGCTCAAGTTCCTCATTCTCTTTTTGGTGACTTTCTATCTCCCTCAAAATGTTTTCTGTTTCAAATTAAAAAAAAAAAAAAAAATTGGTGGTGGAGGTGTGTTGCTGAAGGTAGTTCAGTGGATAGAAGCACTTGGTGCTCCCGCCAAGGACCCAGGTTGGATTCCCTGCACCTACGTAAGTATTACAACTGTCTCTAACTACAGCTTAACGGAATCCAATGCCCTCTTCTGGTCTCTGCAGGCACTGCATGCACATGGTACACAGATACACATGTAGGCAAACATCCATATATTTAAAAAAACAAAACACAAAAACTTTTTGAACTAGTTTAGATATAATCTTTCATTTTTCCCCCTTACTTGTTTTGTGATCTTTTCTGTTTTACTGAAATTTGAACATTAGTTATTATCTAATTCATTTCAGAGAACTCCACTTAATTGTCTTTACTGCCATCAATTTTTTTTCTTTATAAAACTCTTTTTGTAGTACTGGTGCTGGAAACTGGGCTTTTGTGTTTGCTAGGCAAGTGCTATAGTACTGAGCACCAGCCCCAGCCTTGTCTCTTTTTGACTCTCCATGTTTCTAAGACTCAAACAAAACAATGACAAAATGTTTAATGTCACACACTTCTTGCTCTATGTCTGCCTAAGTCTTGATGGTCTGCTTCTCCTGTCTACTGTTTTTCCTGTCTTTTCATCATGTCATAATAATTCATGGTGACTTTTGTGCTTTTAGTTTTGTTTTTCAAAAACAAAACCAAAAAAAAAACTGCAGAAAGCATTAGAACTTATTTCATGCAGGTTTTCCAGGGGCCTCTGCCAAGTTGGGATAGTGTGTGTGTCTGTGTGTGTGTGTGTCTGTGTGTGTGTGTCTGTGTGTGTGTGTGTCTGTGTGTCTGTGTGTGTCTGTGTGTGTGTGCACTTATTTTTCTGAGACAGGGTCCCCCATATAACCGAAGGCTCATCAGTTTATCTAGGCTAGCCAGTGAGCTCCAGGGATCTGCTTGGAGTTCTATAACATTCTGGAGTTATAGAATGAATTGCCTGTGCTGGCTATGGCTAGTTTTATGTCGAGTTGGAGCAATCTAGAGTCATCTGAGAGGAGGGAACTTCAATTGAGAAAAATGCCTCTATAAGATCCAACTTTTTTTCTTAATTAGTGATTGATAAGGAAGGGTCCAGCCCATGGTGGGTGGTGCCACCCTGGGCGGATGTTCCTGGGTTCTATAAGAAAGCAGGCTGAGCAAACCATAGGGAGCAAGCCAGTAAGCAGCACTTCCATGGCCTCTGCATCAGCTCCTGCCTCCAGGTTTCTTCTCCGCTTGAGTTCCTGTCCGAACTTCTTTTGATGATAAGCAATGATGTGGAAGTGTAAGCCAAATAAACCCTTAATGATGATAATTCTAAGATACCCCCATATTTACCTTTCATTTGTGTGCTAGGGATTTCAACTCAGCTCCTCATGCTGACCTATCTGTCCAGCCCCAAGACTACATTTTGTTTAAAGTGTATTAAATATCATAATCAAGTTTGGTTTTGTTTTTCTAATATCAAAATGCAAATCCACACAACAAAAGACTTCCGGTCAGCATTTTTTTTCTCTCTCCAACCACTCTCAAGATCAAGACAGAAGCATTTCTTTGCTGATGTCAACAAACGGGTTTTGCGTTGTTTTTACCTTAGGGTCTGCTGTGCTTTAAAACTTTAATTCTGTGCTGGAAAGATGGCTTAGTGGTTAAGAGCACTGTTTGCTCTTCCAGAGGTCCTGAGTTCAATTCCCAGAAACCACATGGCGACTCACAACCATCTGTAATGGGATCTGATGCCCTCTTCTGATGAGATAGCTACAGTGTACTCACATACATGAAATAAATAAATAAATCTTTTTTAAAAAAAAACTTTAATTCCTCCCAGAGTCATGTGACTCAGGGAGTCCATGTAAGGTCACTAACCCACTGGGCTCCTCCCATGTCACAACATTAAAGCCCTTACAAAAGAGGCTTCACAAGGCTGGCAAGATGGCTCAGTGAGCGTGGGTAAGAGTGTTTGCTGTGCAATCTCCAACATTCATGTAAAAGCCAGGCATGGCTGCACTTGTCTGTAGCCCCTGTACTGGGGGACAGAAATGGGTGAATCTCAGAAACTCACTGGCCAATCCAGACTCGTCAAAATGGTTAGCAGCTAGTACAGGTGGAGAGTCTGTCTCAAGCAGTGAGGCGGGGAGGGACAGAGGACGACATCTGGTGCTTTCTCTGGCCTCTATGCATGGACATAGGCACATATACCTGCGTACTCATATGCCTGCACCCCCCTAACACACACAGAGACTGACAGAGACAGAAATACAAAGAGATAGAGACAGAGAGACAGAGACACAGAGGCTTCTCACAGCATTCTATTTTCTGATTTTCCATTTGAGTATTAGGCATTGCTTCCTGCCAGAAAACTGTTACCAAGGCACTATCCATGGAGACTGGATATTTCTTCTTATTATTTGGGGGTTGTGTTTTGAGACAGGGTTTCTTTGTGTGGCCTTGGCTGGCCTAGAGCTAGCTCTGTAGACAAGGCTGACCTTCAATTCACAGAGATCCATTTGCCTCTGCCTACTAAGTGCTGGGATTAAAGGTGTGTGTCACCACCACCCAGCTATGGAAACTGGATCTTAACCAAATACTGAACCTTGATTTTAGACTTCCTTGCCTCTGGAATTGCAAGAATAATTTTTAAAAAATTTTTAAGATTTATTTATTTATTTATTTATTTATTTATTTATTTATTTATTTATTATATGTAAGTACACTGTAGCTGTCTTCAGACACTTTTTCTTCTTGCTCCAGTCCCACTCGCTCTGGCCCCCGCTTGCTGTAGCGGTCTTTGGACACCCCAGAAGAGGGCATCAGATCTCATTACAGATGGTTGTGAGCCACCATGTGATTACTGGGATTTGAACTCAAGACCTTCGGAAGAGCAGTCAGTGCTCTTAACCGCCGAGCCATCTCTCCAGCCCAAGAATCGATTTTCATAAATAAATTTCAATTATTTATAAATTACTCACTTTCTGCTTAGTTAGGGTCTCTACTTCAGTGATGAAGTACACATCCTATCAGGTCACAGTTCAGCACCGATGGAAGTCGGGGGGGGGTGGGGGGGGGACTCAGGAGAGGAACTAAGGCAGGAACCTGAAGACTGGAACTGAAGCCTAAGCTGTGGAGCGAAGCTGCTTACAGCCTTGCTCCCTGTGTCATGCTCCATCTGCTTTTCTGTCCAGGATTGGCACCACACACAGTGGTCTGAGCCCTCCCACATCAATCACTAATTAAGAAAATTTCCCCACAGACTTGTCTATAGCAATTTGGTGGAGGCGGTCTTTTCTGAATTGAGTGCCTCTTCCTAGATAGCTCTAGCTTGTGTCAAGCTTTAAAAAGCCAACCAGGATTGCGTTGCTGTGAAGAGACACCATGACCACAGCAACTCTTACAAAAGGAAACATTTAACTGGGGCTGGCTTACAGGTTCAAAGGTTCGGTCCATATCACCATGGCAAGAAACATGGCAGCGTGCAAGCAGACATACTGCTGGGGAGTTCTACATCTTGACCCACTTTCAGCGGGAGAAGACTGTGTCACAGAGTTTGAGCATAGGAGAACTCAAAGCCCACCCAGACAGTGACACACTTCCTCTAACAAGGCCACACCCCCTAACAGTGCCACTCCCTATGGGCCAAGCAATCAAACACATGAGTCTGTGGGGGCCATTCCTATTCAAACCACCATAGCATGCACGTGGAGGTCAGAGGACAACCTCTGGCATTTGTCCCCATCTTCTCCCTCTTTTGTCCCTGCTGCTATGTACACCAGGTCAGCATGATCTCCATGGACTATCTCACAGTTAGCACTAGAATCTCAAACCTTTGTCATTTCATCCAGTTTGACATGGGTCCTGGGGAATCCAAAGTCAGGTCCTAATGTTGACAAAGCATGTGCTTCACCCCTGAGCCATCTCTGCAGTCCTACTGTGGCTCCCCCCATCCCCCACCCCCACCCTGGAAGCTTTTATCGTTGTTCTTGATGTTCTGACACATACCCATTATGATGCTTTGAATATGCTTGGCCCAGGGAGCGGCACTCTTAGGACTAGTTGTGTTATTGTGGGCATGGGCGTTAAGACCCTCATCCTGGGTACCTGGAAGCCATTCTTCTCCTAGCTGCCTGCGGAACAAGAGCTGGAACACTCAGCTCCTCCGCCTCCAGAGATCTGGGATTAAAGGTGTGTGCCACCGCCACTGGGCTTAATACTATACTTTTTAATAATGGTTTATTTGGCAGAGGTTTTCCCCCTTTTTAACTTACATGCCAGACACAGCCCCCTATCGCTTGCTATTCCTCCTGGCCACGCGTGTGCTTGTGGTCCATCTCCTCTCACGGTGGCTTCCTCCTCTCTCCATCTCCTTTCTTCTCCCCTCACTTCCTCTTCCCATCCCTAGCCAGGTAACTGAAACTCCACCCACCTCCATCTATTGCCCAATCACAGGCTTTAGCCTTTTCTTGACCAATCACCTTGGGGAGCACGGTCACATGGCACCATTTGGTGTGTGTGAGCTATACCATCCCTGAGGATCTCCTTGTGTGGGGGGGGAGCGACAAGATCTTGGGGGCCAATATTTAGCATCTGAATACAGTCAGCATCAGACCAATCTCCTACAGGACAAAGAAGCGTTATAGACAGGAATATATGTCACATCCATTCAGAACTTCCTATCAGCATTCTCTGAACTATTAAATTATTTCCTTGGTGACCCAGTAACTGTTAAAAAATCTTCATGCTCTTCAGACGGAAGCCACCTTCTGGCCGCAGAGGTAGCTGGACAGGCAGAAGCATCGCCAATTGCAGAAGCTGGTGACGTGGAAGGATCATGGACTGACCCTGGCACTGCCCGCACGTGTACACATGCACGCCCTGCGTTTTGGCAGCAGGCATGTGGGTGGATTAACAGGCTAACGATCCTTTCTTTCCCACCAAGATACGTGCTGTGCTTAGCAGGTTCTTTTCATTGCCAGTTCCCAGCTGTCTGTATGTATTAGCTCCCCCGGAATAGAGCAAGCCAGAATTAGAGTTAGTGTCAGGACATATGCATACCTATAAATAATTTGGTCCACATGCATTCGGTGCAGAGTTGCCGTTATCTTTGACATCAGCTAGTTGCCATAGTTTCTCAAGCCTATCTGCCCATTTCCACTGTAGCCATGCACTTCACTGTTGTCCAGAATAGCCAGGAGTGAGTATGACCACAGGAAATGTCAACCACCCTCTTACTATGTAACTGCTTCGTAACTTTTCAAGGAGTTGACTAATTTGCTGTAGATCCTGATTCTACCCGGCCACAGGAGTTATAGCCACAAGTAAATACCTCTCCATCAGCTGCAAGAGTCATCCGACAATGTGAGGCACAAGTTAATTTATCCACCTGCTTGATCAAAAGATCGGTACAGATGTGGATTCGAGCAATGCCTTAGTTGATGGTGCCAGTCCCTAGCTAGCTGTTCCTATTATGACGGCTTCATTTTCCATGCTTAGGAGAAATGGGGCCACTTCCATATCTAAGCCTTCTGATTTTGTTTTTATATAAAGCTTCTAGTTTCTTGGGCACCAGTGTACTCTGGTGTCTTAGGGTTTTACTGCTGTGAAGAGACACCATGACCAAGGCAACTCTTATAAGGACAACATTTAATTGGGGCTGGCTTACAGGTTCAGAGCTTCAGTCCATTATCATCAAGGTGGGAGCACGGCAGCATCCAGGCAGGCATGGTGTGGAGGAGCTGAGAGTTCTACATCTTCATCTGAAAGCCACTAGGGGAAGACTGTCTCTTCCATGCTGGGTGGAGCTTCAAAGCCCACCCCACAATGACACACTTCCTCCAATAAGCCCACACCTACTCCAATAAGCCCACACCTAATCCAATAAGGCCACACCGCCTGATACTGCTACTCCCTGGGCCAACCACATACAAACCATCACACACCTTGACTTTGGCTTCAAGCTGTTCCTACAAATAAGCTGACAACTGCTTTCATTAAATGGCTCCCTCGATTTCTCTAATGTCCAATCCTTCCTTGCCCTTCAAAGCCAGGTCTTTACTCTGTTTCCAAGGGGAACCCAGACAAGAGAGACAGATTCTAGCCCCACCCCAAATGTCCACTTTTTTCTCAGTGTGGTTAAAAACAACAAAAACAAAAACAAACAAAAAAACCACAAAGTTGCTGGGATTTATAGGTGAAGTGCACATGAAAGCCTTATGTGTTGAGGGCATGGTCCCAAGTCTGTGCACTGTCAGAAGGTGGTGAACCTGCATGAGCTGGGGTCTACTGGGGAGGAGGTTGGGGCATTCATGATGTACCCTAGGAGGAGATGGGAACACTTCTTCCTCTCTCTCTCTCTCTCCCTCCCCCCCCCTCCTTCCTAGCTAGCACAGAGTAAGCACACCTGTCACAGTCTGAGTTCAGAGGCCTCTACTCAGATAAAGTAGGTCCTTAACTTCCTTGCAGAATGGAACCTCACGGTAAGCCATTCTGAAGCAGAAATGGAGTTTGAGGGGATTTTAACATAGGTTTAAGTATAGGAGGTTAATGGAGAGACATACCTGAGAGCGCAGGGGTGGGCTTCTCAAGGGAGGCACATTTCGTTGTCTTTGCAATGGTCACCAGTTGATAAGGTCAACCTAGATCAGGCATGGAAAAAGTGAGGGTCTCTCCACTGTAAACAAAAGTTAATAGTCCTGTTTGCAAGATTCTCAGAAAATATTCAAGAAAAAAAGAAAGGTATGCAGGCTGCTAGCCTGGCTTATTCCTATTTAAATGTTTTTATTTGAAAATATTTGTCTATTTAAAAATTATTGTTGGTGTCATCACCATTGAGGGACAATGTTAATTGTGATCGTATTCTTGATTTTTTTACTGGCCAGAGGCTTCACCCAGACTTCAAAGTGAGGGACTCTCCCTCCCTTTGTTTCTGTAAATTCCCCCCCTTTTTTTATAGCCTACATCATACCCACACGACACACTCCACCCCAACAGGCATGAAGCAACCTAGCCAAGTGACCATAGACTGAAACCCCCGAAACTATACGTCAGAATAAACCTTTGCTTTGCTAAGCATTTTGTCACAGGGATAGAAGCTGAGGACCACATGAAGCATCTTCTATGCACACGGGCCAGTATCCCCATCTCATCCCTCCCTGCTTCCTCTTTGGTTCTCTCTGCCCCAGCTACCTCAGTCCTTTTCATTCCTTACATGGTGGAGGATTCTTCTTACCTTGGAGCATTGCTCTCTCTTTAATCATCTGCTCAGTTATCTCTTCTCTCACGTAACTCTTCTGGAATGCCCCTGGACTCTCAGGACCCCAGTAATACACTCCCCTTCATTCCTTTTATAACGTTAACCCACACTTCATCCTAATTCCTACTTGTGTGATTCATTCCCAGATTCAGTATCAAGGTCTGTTCGGTGAAGGCAGAAGAGGCCAGTGTCAGACTAAAGCTTAAAATGGCTCATTCTCAAGGCCAGTGAATTTAAACAAGAGCAAAAGATGAGGAGAGCAGGCTAGAGAGATGGCTCAATAGCTGAGAGCCCTGGCTACTCTCAGAAGACCCGAGTTCAAATCCCAGCACCCACATGAAAGTTTACAATGGTCTATAACTCCAGCTCTAGGGGATTCAAGGTACCTCTTCTTTGGACCTTCGTGGGTGCCAGAAACACACATAGTCTACTTATATTTACTCAGGCAACACACTCATACACATAAAATAAATAAATCTTTTTTTAAAAAGACCAGAGGGAAAATTCTAGTGGAAGGCTGTATTTGAACAGAGTTTGAGAAAGGCCAGGCACTAGGGCTGAAGTCTGGGGTGGGGATGGGTGGGGGTCAGAGTACTTCTGCTCTTCCAGAGAATCCGAGTGCACTTCCCAGCACTCATGTTGGTGATTACCTGTAACTCCAGCCCCAAGGAACCCCACACTTCCTCTGGTCTCTGTGGTCACTAGCACATACATGTAGTAAAAAATGAATCAAATCTTTTTTATTATTATTATTTAAAAAGAAAGGCCCTTGCTGGGTGTGGTGGTGCACACCTTTAATCCCAGTACTGGGGAGGCAGAGGCAGGTGAATCTCTGTGTGTTCAAGTCCAGCCTGGGCTACAAAGACAACCAGTCCAGGACAGCCAGGGCTTATTACACAGAGAAACCCCGTCTGAAAACAAACAAACAAAACAAAAACAAACAAACAGGCCAGAGGGGCCTGATAGTTCCTGTGACTCACATTCACTTTGGCAGGCAGGAGGAAGGCAGGTGACCTAACTTCAGAGTCACAAGACCGAACTCAGGACTTGCAAGCGTGGACCAGGCGCCCAAAGGGCTGGCGGGCTGGAGGAGACCTGGAAGCAGAAGTTGCACCCCTCAGTTGGTCTAGATACAGGGAGAAGGGCTGCTCTTCCAAAGCCACACGACAAGCATCTTAGGACTGTGACAGACATGAGGCCATGCTTTGCCTGACACGGTCTGTAGGCTTGATGGACCGTCCCTGCGTGGACACCTTGTGAACCAGCAGATTTTCTGTGCATGTTAAAGAATGTTGGAATGTTGACGTCACCTCCAGAGTACAATTTAAGATTACTATTAACTGCTAAAGATGGATTAATTCTGGCAGCTCACAAATCCTTTCACTATGATCTTTGCCCATCTCCTACTTACTCGTCTCTCGAGCCTCCACACACCGAGCTCCACAAAAAGGGAGAGCAACCTGGGATTGCATGCATATTCTGCCTCAACTCTGGATAACCTAGCGTCACCTCCTGCCAGTCTGGCACACACGGCTAGTAGAAAGACAATGACACAGGTCTCCTTTTTGAGAAACCCACACCTGCACCTCACCTTCTTGCTGATCATTTTTTTTTTTTTATCTTAGCCCTCACGGTTAAAATTCAATTAAACTTAAAAGTTGAAACTAAAATCTCTTTTTATAAACTCAACTTGGCTTCATACTGGCTTATGCTGAAATTCTTTTTTTTTTTTTTTTCAGCAAAGTCAAGAATCCAATTTCTAAAGATTAAGGTCCCCCCAAAGATTAAGAGAATTCCTCAGACTCTGAGCAGTGTCTCTCTCCCTAGTGCTACTTAAAAAAAGGAGCTATTGGATATGAGAAAGAGATTTTAAGAAAAAAGTTATATATAGGTTCTGGAGAGATGGCTCAGCAGTTAAGAGCACTGACTGCTCTCCCAGAGGTCCTGAGTTCAAATCCCAGCAACCACATGGGGGCTCACAACCATCTATAATGGAGTCCATGCCCTTTCTGGTTGGTGTGTCTGAAGATAGCAACAGTATACTTATGTACATAAAATAAATAATTCTTTTTTAAAAAGTTATTGATACGAGCAAATATTTTTGGTTAAGGAATTTGAAGTAAAACAAATTGCTTTTGGATAAGAAAAGATTTCATACTATAAATTAATGTTGTCACAAAAGTAAAAGATAGTTCCAAAGTTGAAAGAGACAAATGAGAACAAAACCAGAAAATTAAAGTATATCATAAGACTTGTGAAAGATGTAACTTAATATGTATATGATTAAGTTTCCTATAATTAAAAATTATTTGACACTTAGGTCAAAGTTAAATGCACTGATAAGGGACTAACACATAATGTTCTGCTTACAAACAGTTGTGACTTACAGCAGCAGTGGTTACATACACAAAACCAAGCCATTTAAAACTTCCAACACAAAGGAGGGAGGAGCTGCTGAGACCTAATTCTAGCAGAGGAGCTGGGCAGTTGATGACCACTGTGGGAAACAGAGTCGCGTTTCTTTAGGAGTGTGGCCACTGGGGTCCCAGCAGATAAACCTACGTCCACATGCATACGGGCAACACTAATCGGACTCTGTGAATAAACAAACAAACAAATGGGAGAGAAATAGGATGGGAGTTCTTGAAGGGAACAGAGGCTATGTGAAGGATGAATATGGCCAAGATCATTGCGTAGACGTATGCAATTTTCAATTTTCTTTGTAATTGGAGAGCTTTCAGTAGTTCAGAGCGCTTGCTGCTCTTCCAGGGGACTCTTTTGGTTCCCAGAGACCCACACTGGGCAGATCACAACTGCCTGTAACTAGCTTCTGACTCTGTGGATTGGGGGCTGATGACATGTGATGATATGGTGACATGCCAGTCTGGGTGATGATACTCTGTGTTTTGAGTGCATACTGGAACAGAACGAAACCGAGAAACTCTGGGATGTGTTGGGTGCTCCACCCACCCACCCACCCAGAATTGTTTCCATGAAAGCCGGAGAAGAGGACCATGGTCCTAGGTTTTTGCTCAGCTCCCGCGAGGGAGGTCGGGATGGGCGAGAGGGGTTCCCTAGAGGCAGTTTGCCAGCGTCAGCGGTTGTCTGCACGTGCTTTTGGTCCTGCCCCGGACCCAGACACAGGCCGGCCAGATGCCATGTGGGGCGCCAGGGCCCAGCAATTGGGCCTGGGTGGGTACGGGGCCGGCCTGCTGGCTGCTCTGCTCGGACTGAGCTTCCTGTCCCAGCATGCCCAGACAGCAGAACTCACCAACGTCACCAACGCTGAGAATAACACAACCACCCAGACCATGAAGTCCACTTTATCCCTTTCAGAGGGTAAGGAGACAGGAGCAAGAGTGGTCTTTAAAGTAGGAAGCAGGTTTCCAGTGAGTGTGTCCCCTCCTTCTCCTTCCCTCCTTTTCCCTTCCGGTCCATCCCCTTTCCTCCCCTCTGGAACATAAGTAGTCTGGAGAAGCTAAGGGCCTTTACATTGAAAAGGAGGGGCTTAAGACTGGGGACCTAGACAGATGGCCCTCTCCTCTGCTGGCTCTTGCACATTGACCTCATCTTCTCAGTTCAGGGTCAAGGCTCTCTTAGCGCTGCACCACGGTCTTCACTGGGTTGGGGTGGGATGGCATACCCACTCAAAATGGCCACGCCCTTGAAAAATAATGTTCTCTCTCAGCTTCAGCTTCTGCCTCTTCAGAGCTGTGCTCCCTAAGCTAATGAGGTCTGAGGAGAGCCTGGCAACACCCTCCTCCTTTTTGCCCCCGCCTCTGTTCTGTGAGCCTTGCTGAGAGGAAGCCTTGGTCTGATCCAACCCTCCCCCTGTCATTTAGGGTACTCTTTGTCACATGAGCCTTTGCCACTCCACTCCTGACCTTGGGTACGCTCACCTGAGAACAGAGAGGAGAGGCCACTTTGTCCCCTGGGTCCTGCTGATGCTGACATTTGGGGCACCAAGCACATGCATCCTGAATGCAGGTGCCTCGCGGCTGGGATTGTCTCCACAGTATGTGGCAAGACCAAATTCCAAGGGAAGATCTATGGTGGACAGATTGCAGGGGCTGAACGGTGGCCATGGCAGGCCAGTCTGCGTTTATATGGCAGGCATGTCTGCGGAGCGGTCCTCATCGACAAAAACTGGGTAGCAACCGCTGCCCACTGCTTCCAAATGTGAGTGTTCCCTCCCTGGGCCCTTCTTCTGGGAAGGGGTGCAGGAGAGAGTCACTAGGACAGAAGGAGAGGCGTGAAGGATATACTGCAGCCATGCCCTTCTAGGCTGTGTTCTGGGATAGCTTGCTGCCAGCAGGAGTCCTCTGTGCTGCTGCCCAGCCTTGAGTGGTCTCCTTCACCTGGATTAACATCCCTGCCCATCACCTGACACCGTCTTATGCCAGTCTGGGTGTCCTTTTACAGGGTCTCTCATCCTGGGGATGTCCTCTGCCCTTTCCAGAGACTCAGCTAACAAGTGTAGTCATCATGGTGATATACACATTATTTTTAAACAGCTAACTGAAGTGCTTGCCTCAGCTGTGACTGTAATAGTTCTGGGAAACAGATCTTCGATCTGAAGTACACACACACACACACACACACACACACACACACACACACACACACACCGTACTCTCTCACATTGGGGGAAGCACAGACGCGGGAGGGTCCCCTGGCTCCAGTGTTGGGTCCATGTGCCCTAGGCTTCAAGGCTCACTGCAGCGGCCCTCCTCCTCTCTGCATAGCGTCCACGGGGCCTGACGCCAAGGGGGTGAGATGCCGGGGTCGAGCAGCCCCCAATGCAGGGGCGTCCACCAACTCGGTGCCCAAGCCGCTGAGCGCTGCCTAGCCCCAAAGCACGGCCAGCTGCTTGGCCGTGGTGTAGGGAGGGGGCGAGGATAGAGACCAGCTGCAAGCACTCTCACCCCGCGCCAAGGCTTGACCATAGCACACTTCCCACAGTGCCCGGTGCCCGCCGCCCTTAAGAGTGCTCTGCTCGCTGTAGAGCCAGTCTCCTCGAGAACCCAAGAGTCACAGCTCCCTTAGACAAAAGTTCTCTGACACCAAAATAGTTTTTATCTTTATTCGTTCTGGATGGCGGGCAGCGCTCCCAGGGCAGGCGGGTGGAGAAGGAGGGGAGAGAGAGAGAGCTACTCGGGTCAAGGTGTTCTATTTATAGTTCTGAGAGGAGACAGGGGTTTGGTGGCCGACACTTTCCATTAGCCAGCTTGGTGGCCCTATTGGTGCCTCATTTGCCTTGCCCGGGACTCAGGGTTGCTTTCTACGTGACACAAGTTTCACACACCTGGCCTCTCTCTATATAGGGGTCGTGAGAGCTATGGGGAATCTCCCAGGAGCGTTGGCCAGAAGCATGAATCCTGGTCCCTTGTGTAGGTTCCACTGTTCGTGGAATTTTCCACTGGGTCTCCTAGGGCTTCTAGCCTATGCTCAACCGGGTGTTAGACTGCCTGACTTAGATCACTGCCTCACATATGTCTGTAAACCCATATGCAATAATGTGTCCTCCTTACTCCCTTTGGGCACACAGTGAGCCCAAGATACATCTGCTTGACTCTGCTAGCACACAGATAATTCCAGCTGTGGGAATAGTAACACCCTTCACTACAAGAAAGACAGGAACACACACACACACACACACACACACACACACACACACACACACACACACGGTACCAGGATGACTTTGGAGCGGATCATGCTCCAGGGTAAGTGTGGCTTGAACCCAAATGAGTTTCTAATAAACAGGCCCTGGATGGAGCTTGCAGAGAGCCCCCAGCCAGAGGATGCAGGATGCATCCCGACTGTGTCCAGCCTTGGGAATAGGAACCTCTGATGGTTACTTTCACAGTCACTTACTGTGTCTAGCTAGATTAAGACACAGTAACAATAGTTACAGGAGAAACCAGGCCTGTAGCCATCTACAGGGACTCTCTAGAGGTAAGCAAGTGAGTTACTGAAGTATATCAAATGGATCGAAGTTTTGATTCCTAAGCTTCGTGAAAGAGAAAAGAGAAGACGGAGCGGGTGTGTGTGTGTGTGTGGCAGTGATCTATGTCAGGCAGTCTAACGCCTGGTTGAGCATAGGCTGGAAGCCCTGGGAGACCCGGTGGAAAATTCCACGAACAGTGGAACCTACACAAGGGACCAGGATTCATGCTTCTGGCCAACGCTCCTGGGAGATTCCCCATAGCTCTCACGACCCCTGTATAGAGAGAGGACAGGCGTGTGAAACTTGTGTCACGTAGAAAGCAACCCTGAGTCCCGGGCAAATGAGGCACCAATAGGGACACCAAGCTGGCCAATGGAAAGTGTCGGCCACCAAACCCCTGTCTCCTCTCAGAACTATAAATAGAGCACCCTGACCCGAGTAGCTCTCTCTCTCTCTCCCCTCCTTCTCCACCCGCCTGCCCTGGGAGCGCTGCCCGCCATCCAGAACGAATAAAGATAAAAACTATTTTGGCGTCGGAGAACTTTTGTCTAAGGGAGCTGTGACTCTTGGGTTCTCGAGGAGACCGGCTCTACGGCGAGCAGAGCACTCTTAACGGCGGCGGGCACTGTGGGAAGTGTGCTATGGTCAAGCCTTGGCGCAGGGTGAGAGTGCTTGCAGCTGGTCTCTATCCTCGCCCCCTCCCTACACCACAGCCAAACAGCTGGCCGTGCTTCGGGGCTCGGCAGCACTCGGTGGCTTGGGCACCGAGTTGGCGGATGCCCCTGCAACAGGGTGGGGTTGCTCGACCCCGGCATCTCACCCCCTTGGCGTCAGGCCCCGTGGACTCTACGCAGAGAGGAGGAAGGCCGCTGCAGTGAGCCTTGAAGCCTAGGGCGCATGGACCCAACACCGAAGCCAGGGGACCCACCCGCGCCTGTGCTTCCCCCAACATGGGAGAGTACGCCAGACATATGCTGGCATCCGTGTGTGTCAGGCCGGATGTGGAGGGTCACATGGAGTATGTTTGAGAACCACACATCAGGAAAATGAAGCAAAGGCCATGTCCCATAGATCAGGAAGGTATATCAAGATGCCATGAGACATGCAGATGGAGGGTCCCTAAAGAAAACGGATAGAGCCATGGAGAGTGGGCATGGAAGAGAGCCTCCTTGGTGGCCATGTAGCCTAGAATACAGTCTGTGTTCCAGAATTGGTAAGTTCTCGTTTATTGCTCCATTTCCTCCACAAATACACCTTGCATGCCCATGGTTATGATTAGATAGGGATACCATCTTGAGAGGGTCGGATGTCTGAGGGTCGGGGTATAAGTCATGCTAAGCAGGAGGTGAGGTCTTTAAGAAGGCCATACACATATGAGACAGTTTGGTGTAACTCTGCTGGTCCTACCCAATCATGAGATTGACAGCACTTTGGATTCTAGGGTATCCGAAGCCTTCAGTATCCTCAGCTGTGTGGGATCATCCTGCCCCTCAAGAGAAAAAACACCCATGTATTAGGAAAAGGAGGAGACACCTGAAATGAAGAAGAGAGAGGATCTGGTGGCCTGCAGGGCAGGTGGACAGTCAGGGAGACAGCTGACCCGACACTTACAGGTCCTCCTCTTCCTCCTCCTCCTGCACCAGGTCTCGAAACCCACGTGACTATCAGATCATGCTAGGGTACACCGATCTGAGCAGTCCTACCAGGTACAGCAGGAAGATGTCAGTGCAGAAAGTCATCGTCCACAGTGACTACGACAGATTCCACCGCCAAGGAAGTGACATTGTCCTGCTGCAGCTGCAGTCCTCTGTGGAATACAGCTCCCACATCCTCCCAGCCTGTGTCCCTGAGAAAAACACAACAATCCCCAAAGAGCATGCCTGCTGGGCAAGTGGCTGGGGGCATCTCAGAGAGGACGGTGAGCACAGGTGAAAGATGGGGGGGGGGGTGCAAGAGCCGGGAGACCTTTCCAGTGGTTGTGAACCCCAGTTTCTGATTCAAAAGCAAACCTCCCCCCTTTCAGATTAGATGTGTAGGCCCTCTGACTCCAGAGCTCTAAGTGCAGTTGACCTCTGACCACTGCAAGGCTCTCCCCCTGGCCAGGAAAGACACCGAGTATCCTTAAGAATAAGAGAACAGCTTTCTCTCCCTGGCATGGGACAGGTTGCAGTGTTCAACTGGGGAACATTCACCTCTGAACCTCTCTGCCCATCCCTTAAGTCAGGGAAGCCTCTTCTACCAGCTTTTACAAGTGGTCCCAAATACACATGGTTCTGAATCCATGGATCTGGTCACCTGGGCACCAAAAGCCTTAGTGTTGGGGAGTGACATTCTCCTTGCCCTTATTCTCTGAGCAACACAGGATTGTGACTATCTCTGTCACATTTGCCTCATGTCAGATATTCTGTCATCCAGACACGATGCCAAGTGTCCTGGAAGATAACGCACAGGTTCTCTGC
>CM052709.1:9041485-9073341 GCA_028551405.1 Uromys caudimaculatus
TCCCAAGCCAGATCTGGGAGAGTGCCTAGAAACAGAATCCATGTCTCCAGGCCCCAGGTGCTCCTTCAGATTGGCCAGTCCTCTTGTCATCCTCCTAAGCACGTCTGGCCTGTGTCCTAGGCCACTGCTGCACTCAGGCTCCAGTGTCCCTGCCTCCAGCTGGGGCCCCACAGACCAGCCAGAGCTGCTTGAAAGCTGCACCCCTTCCTTGGCTTGTGTGTCCTCAGGGTGTAGTCTCTGTCCCCTTGCCTGGTGAGGAGGCTCTGCCTGGGGCCCCACTGTGGTCGCACCTAGTGTTCCTCAGCCCCTACACAGGGACCTGTGCAGTCGCCATGACTTTCTGCCTGGCCCTGCCTTCCACAGGGCCTCATGCTTGCCCTTGCTGCCTTGGTCACTGAGTGCCTGTTGTGAGTCTTTTCCTGTTGCTGCGGGCTAGAGTGGCTGCACCCCACCAGCGAGCATCCTGGAAGGGGAGCTGAGGGGGTCCTCCCTCAGCTGTGTCTCACACCTGACTCCCCTCCCACAGTGCGGATCCCTTTGCCGAATAAACTACATGAAGTCGAGCTCATCCTCATGAGCAATGACCAGTGTAAAGGGTTTTTCCCACCACCACTTCCGGGATCCACCAGAAGCTACTATATATACGATGATATGGTGTGTGCTGCTGACTATAAGATGTCAAAATCCATCTGCGCAGTAAGTGCAACCTGCTCAGGCAGCTTAAACAAGTTTGCCACCTTTGTACCCTTGTGTTGTCTCAGCCTCTCTCCTTCTGTGTCTTCTCTGGACCTTGTCTCCTCCATTTGTTTGTGTCTTTGGAAAGGGCCATCCCTTGTACCGCCTGAAAGTTTTTTAGAAATTAAGTCAGTGGGTCCATGAGATGTCTGAGTGGATAAAGGTGCTTCCCCCCAAGTCTCATGGCCTGAGTTTGATCTACTGCTTGACCTACATGGTAGAGAGAACCAACCCCTGCAAGTAGCCTGCATCCATCACACACACACATGCACACATACACACACAAGTGCATGTGCACACACACATGTAAAACGGATGAATAACATTTAATTAAAAATAAGAAATTAATACACTGATGTAAACAGCACCCAAAGCACTCACTCATATCCCTTCCTTTTCCTGCACTCCTAGAATGGTCCTGTCTTGGCTTTTGAAGAACTAGGACTCCATGCTGAGACTTTACCTAAACACGCATCATACAGGGTGCAGGCTTTTGCCCTGATTGCTTTTTAGCCAGCAGGATGCTATCCACCCATGCCACCATCAGGATACACTACACTCTTTCTTTCTTTCTTTTTTTTTTTTTTTCTGAGACAGGGTTTCTCTGTGTAGCCCTGGCTGTCCTGGAACTCGCTCTGTAGACCAGGCTGGCCTCGAACTCAGAAATCCGCCTGTCTCTGCCTCCCAAGTGCTGGGATTAAAGGCGTGCGCCACCACCGCCCGGCCACACTACACTCTTCCTTACTCACTCTTATCCTAGTAGCATTTGGCAGTTTCTATGAAAGGTCTCTGCAATGACACTATCGGGAACATGCACGCTAGAGGGGCTGCCATGCTCTCTGTGGAACCACTGTGCCGTGAGATAAGCACATGTTTGTGCTGTGCACAGACTCCAGGCATCTCTCAGATATGGGTCTGTAGATTTACACTCCCACCGGCAGCAGTGGCTTAGGTTGCTCCACACTGCCTCAGTTCTTTGGATCATATGCCCAATTCGTTTAATCATTAGATATGATCTTTCTTTTTCTCTTTGATCTTGTGTTTCCATGTTTTGGAGTGTGTAGCCCTGGCTGTCCCAGAACTCACAGAGCTCCGCCTGCCTCTGTCTCCTGAGTGCTGAGACTAAAGGTGTGTGCCACCACGGCCTGGATATGTGTGACTTGTCATCTGCATGTGTCTGATGACAAATGCAGGTGGAAATGTCTTCATTTATTTTTCCTATTAATTCTCAAGGCTGTTCTGCCACCAGTGGGATCAGGTGTCTCTCAAAATGATTCATAGGAGCTCCTAGGTTTGGGGCATGAACACATCACTAGTGTGTGGGGTGCAGTCTGTATAGTTTACATTTAATGGTGGGGGAACCAATGCCAGAGAGGAAGTGGGCAACCCGAAGTGTCTCATGTGGCCTCTGCTTGCCCTGTCTCTCTCGTTCTCTCCCCTTGGCTGTCCTCTGGGCTCAGAAGCCTGTGACTTCACATCTTATGTGTACCTTCATTGTTCCTCACGAATGCCAGATAAGTCTCAAGGTCTCCTTCCCAGCCAGGCTCAGCCTGCAGTGTCAACATGTGTCCTTAATGACCCTAACCCCCAGCTAGCCCAGTCCATCACACACTTGTTTTGTCTGTGATGGTTATGTATTCATCTACCATCTATCTGTCTCTATTTATCTGTCTATTTATCTGTCTACCATCTGTCATCTGCCTATCTGTTGTCTAATCATCCATCTGTCTATGTATCTGCCATTGATCATCTGACTATCTCATCTAATCATCTATCTGTCATCTATCTGTCTATTTACCTATCATCTATCTGTTCATCTATCCATCATCTATCTATCATCTATTATCTATCTGTCATCTAATCATATGTTTGTCTATCTGCCTATCATCTATCATCTATCTATCTGTCTGTCTAGAAATGATCTTACTGTGTAGCTCAGGTTGGTCTTATAATCCTTGTGCCTCTGCCTCTGGAGAAACAGGATTGCATGCATGTAACGCCCAGCTTGCTTTGCTGTGCACATGTGAGGGTCACAGAACACTTAGTGGTCCTTGTTTCTCTCCACATTGTGATTTCCGGAGATTGAACTCATCTCCACACATTTACAATACAGAGAACGGGCCAATCCTGTGTGCTGAGTGGCTCCACCCACCAACTGCCTAATCACCCCTTTTACTGTACTCTGCCTAGGCCAGGCCTGCAGCCCTGTCTCAGGGGCTCCAGAACCTTCACCAAGGCCACTTGCTTCCCTGCTGAACACCTGCGTTCTGCCCATAACTTGCCACAGTCAAGCCCCAACAATTCTATCTAGTCTTGACAGAGAAGCCCTCTCAGGGCCTGGTTTGTGCATCCCCTTGAGGGTTCTTCTGTCATCTGTGCAGCCCACTAACCCTATGTAGGGTCTTCCAGTGTGTGCCCACAATCCACCATGTCTCCTGAGTACTCTGTGAGCAAAGACTGTTTTGATGTGTGTTTCAGCACAAGGTTGGTGGGGACTGTGGTTTGGGGTTTTTTGGTTTTGGTTTTGGTTTTGGTTTTTGGTTTTTGGTTTTATTTTGTTTGCTTCTTCCTGGTCCTGCTTTTTGGCCTATGAGTAGGAATGTTTCTACCCATGATCCCAGGGACCTTCCCATCTCAAGTCCTTGCTGTGTTTGGAGTCCTCACCTCTCTCCTGGTGCCTCACAACTTGCAATGGTTCCACCCTGGCCGGACCCATGCAATGGCTTTCTTTTTTCTGCTCAGCACATTCTACAATTTGGCATCTTCTAAAAGATGCTCAGTCAAAGGACTGAAGACTCCCCAGTCATGTTATTAAGCAAAACACAAAGGTACATGTGGTGTGCTGTGCTTGGGACAGGGATTCAGCCAAAGATTACAGGCCTCCAGGTCAGTTAGTCAATTACCAACCCTTTGGGACTTCCGAGACATCTCCCACATAGACAGCAGGGCAGAAAGCAAATATCCAGCTCCATGACTCTCCACCAAATGGTGTCCAGGGTCCCCTTGGCAGTTTTGTGGAATAGGACTCGAGGGCCTTCGCTGAAGATACTGACCCAAGGGGCTGCCTGTGCTTGGAATTTTTTAAATTGCTTAAGTGGTCCTGATGACACAGACAGCAAAGACATCTGGCATTCAGTGTACTCTCTCCATTCCAGGCAGTGTCTGTCCTTCCCCAGGTCACTATTCATGTCTTCTTTCTTCTCAGGGAGATTCTGGGGGCCCCCTCGTCTGCTTACTGAAAGGTTCCTGGTACGTGGTAGGGCTGACCAGCTGGAGCTCATCATGTGAAGAACCAATCACCAGCCCCAGTGTCTTCGCCAGGGTCTCCTACTTTGACAAGTGGATTAAAGATAACAAGAAAGAAACATCCAACCCAGAGAACTCCTATCAGCCCCCTCGCTATCCGAGACCCCCGAAAAATCCAGGATCCCCTGGGAATCAAAATCCTGAGAACAATAACGAAAACCAAGGTGCTGTCATCAAGCCAATGGTCTGCACAGCCCTGCTGCTCTCCCAGGTCCTCCTGCAACAATTGATTTAGTTCAGGGATCTGTGATGGAGCCACAGGGCCTTGGACAGCCAGTATGTCCTTCGAGCCACCTCACTGAGCACTTCCATGCCTCCATCTGTGAGCTCCCCTGTCCATCTGAGGCCACACTTGCCCTGGGCCAAGCAAAACATAGAATGAACAATAAAATTTAAAACTAAAGAAACTTCTGACTTTTTTCTGGCCCATCAACACCACTCCAGAGCAACACTCTGCAGAAGGGGTTTCCAGCTGCTCAGTCCCAGAAGGCCACATCCGCCCTAAGCAGAGACTGCGGATGAGATAGCCAGGAAGCTGGTCTACCAACATAGAAGCCAAGTCACTGCCCCTAGGCAGGTGAATTCCACAGTCTCTGTCCCTTAGACCTACCCCCAGCCCCTAAGGCTGCAAATTCTTTCAGGAGAATGAGCCACTGTATCAGGCCAAACCCTCACCAAGGAGCTGCAGCAGCCTGTGCTTCTGGAGCAAGCCCCAGTTTTGGCACGAGAGGCCTCTTGCAAGCCCAAGGTCATAGCAATGCCTCTAGAGAGTTTGGCAGTGAACTGTGAGGATCCCTGAAGTCTGGCACATCAATAGCGATCCTCAAAGCTCTTCTGCAAGGGTCAGCAATCATTCTAATATTACACCTCCATACTCTAAGCCCACCACCTGTCTGATAAGCCTACAGTACTTGCTTGCTTCAGCCTGCATTGGCTAAGGTTTGGCAGACTTGGGAATGACTGCCTTAGCATTGACCTGCTCTGCAAACCTAACTGAGTATCTTGTATTACAAATGCTAATTCTGTTTCCCCCAAAACTGCTTGCGGGAGAGGGTCTGCACATAGCTTCTGGGAACCTGCCCCCCAGTTGGTTCTGGTTGGTAAATAAAGATGCCAGCAGCTAATAGATGGAAAGAACAGACAGAGGTGGGATTTTTGACCTGGAGGAGAAGGAGGAGATACGCCATGCTTTAGGAGAATGTGGCAGAGGAGAGACACAGAGGTCATGACGTAGGGAAGCAAGGAGAGCACTCTGGGCTCTGGGCCAAGAAAGCCTGGCCCACAGAGCTGCACAAACAGGTCCAGAGCGGCCAGGATGGAACATAGAAGTTAGTAAGTAATAAGAGTTATTGGCGGGAGGTAAATTCTAACAGCATGGGGGTTAGGCAGTCGCCCAGCTATTGTACTGCTTAAGGCGTATTAAAATAGAGAGGCTGTGTGTGTGTCTTTCATTTGGGGACATGAACCACTGAGGCAGGTAGTAACCTGCGCCGGGATTTATTTCTTTAATAATTAATTCCACCTGTGTTGCCACACCCTATTCAGCCTGTATGGTAGCTCCCTGGGGTTCCATACCACCTTTTAACACAAACTGTAGCTAAGGGAGACACGGGGCTCTTGGCAGACCCATGGTGCCCTGAGAGAAACCTGGGTGCTTTGAGCAATCCTTTCTGACCCTGCTTGAACATCCCTGGCCTACCTGCTCCTATGTGCAGTTCAAATCCCTCTGCTGCCGATGTCAGGATTCCCAGTGTGTAACCTGTCTCTTTCTCCCTGTCTGCAGGTTCTCCTCCCTCCTTCCTTTTTCTTCCTGTGCCCAGAATGGGTTCTGGCCCTATTACTAAGTTTCCACCACTGTGACAAAATACTCGAGGAAATCCATGCAAAAAGAGGCAAGGTTATCTTGGCTCCTGGTTTCAAAAGTTTCAGCGCTTGGTATTGTGTTTTGCCATGAACAGAGAGCCAAGGAATGCCATGTAATGACAGTATGCAGAAGACCTCAGAAGAGAGGTTTATTGGTGCAGGAGTATGCAAAGGGCTGCCTTTGAGGAGAGATGAAGAAGAAGAAGGAGGAGGAGGAGGAGGAGGAGAAGGAAGAGGAGGAGGAGGAGGAGGAAGAGGAGGAGGAAGAGGAGAAGAAGAAAGACAGCAGGCCATGATGGCAGCGCCAGGTTTTATAAGGGGTATGGAGCATGCACATAGGGAAAATACATGACTGTGGTGACAGTGGACACATGTCACATTGGCTGCTAGTGATGACAGGGCTTCTGGAGCTAAGTCACTCAAGGCAGGCATTAAGGAGCCATTATGCTGAGGTCAAAGTCTGAAGCAGGGGATGAAATAACAGGCTTGACTCTGCAGGAGAGCGGATGGTAGAGAGGCTACAACCTTGGAGGAATGTTGACTCACCCCCTCTATCTCTTCTATCTCCAGAGGTTGAGTAATTGGGATATGTTTTCTCTGGGTTTAAATCATCTTCACTGGGTATTGGGGACATGGTAGAGCTTACCAAGAACACTCATTTTTCCACCTGGGTTCCCATGGGTTCATGATATAAAGATGAAGGGTCCCATTTTTTTTAATAGAGAAGGGACTCAGAGTGAGGATACACGTGTGGTATCTGTTTGATGGTTTGTATAGGGCTGAGCATATACAAACATACTATTTGGAGGTGTGGCCTTGTTGGAGTAGGTGTGGCCTTGTTGGAGTAGATGTGTCACTGTAGGCGTGAGCTTTAAGACCCTCATCCTAGCTGCCTGGAAGCCATTATTCTGCTAGCAGCCTTCAGATGAAGATGTGGGACTCTCAGCTCCTCCTGTACCATGCCTGCCTGGATGCTGCCATATCCCTGCCTTGATGATAATGGACTGAACCTCTGAACCTGTAAGCCAGCTTCAATTAAATGTTGTCCTTATTAGGCTTGCATTGGTCATGGTGTCTGTTCACAGCAGTAAAACCCTAAGACAACCTGGTGTTGTCAAGACCACTATGGGCCGCTTCCATATATGTCTGGCCATTCTTTACAATAGCCTTCTGTCTGTTCATAGAGAAAGCAAAGAGGTCATGGGTTGAGGAGGAGGGGCAGATACAGAGGTGACGGGAATTGTAATTGGCTCCTGACAACCAAAATCTGACAATGCAAATACCTCAGTGTCTAACATATGGGACCCACTCATGATCTTCTAGGCTCAAATGTGCTTGAGCAGCTTCATTTCTCTGACTGTCATCTGCAACATACACTCTTTTGTAGGCTCCAGCCTCCATTTCGCACCTGCTGCCATCTTTGGTGGTTACCCCCATGAGCCTACCGTGTCCAACATGTTGGTGTATCCACTGAAACTGAGCCTGCACCTTCACCCACAACCTCCTGGACTCTCTGATGCAAGGCCAGCCATGATGCATGATTTCATGCTCCAGGTTCTCTCAACCACCCCCTCAATCATGGGATTTCCATGCAATTGAGAATGCATCTTCACCAGATGCCTCTCAACTCTCATAGGACCAATTTTCCACGTCCCCTTCAATTCTGTGGCCTTCATGTCACTAAAAACCAATAAAGATCAGCTCATTAAGCTCTAAGAATTCAATAGCATTTCCAGACCAAATGCTTCCCCAAATCAATACTGTTAGGCATGTCACCGTAAGACCCCACTCCTGGTACCAACTTCTGTATCAGTAACTTTTCTGTATATGCATTACAACACCATGACCAAAAGCGACTTCTGGAAGAGAAATTTTATTTTGGCTTACGGTTCACATAGGAGAGTGAATTCATAATGCCAGGGGAGGCATAGCAGCCAGCGTGTAGTCTGCACAGGAAGGTGAGAGATTATTTCTTCACTTTCTTCAAACACAAAGAAAGCAAACAGGAAGTGTCGCAAGGCTTTAAAATGTCAGGGAAATGCTTCCTCCCAAGGCTGTACCTCCCCTCATAACCACCACAAATGGTGCCACCACCTGGGGACTAAGTGTTCAAATATTTGAGCACATAAGAGACACTTCTGTCAGTGTTCTGGGTTACACTGGATGACCGGAGAAAGAGGGTTACTCAAGGATAAATTAAGGCCTTGCTGGCAGCAGGGAGATTCAGCCTCTTTGGACTGAATGTCAAACAGCTGCCCAGAAGCATATTTATTGATTATTATGTAAAAGTTGTTTTTTAGGTAAAACAAGCTCCTCATCCTGAAGGAAGACATCATGCCCCTGCAACTTAGTCCTTGCAGTGCACTGTCTGCAGCACTCAGTAATGCAAGACATTCCAGGTTTGCCTGGACCATCCTGTAACCAAAGTCATGCAAAGGCTGTAAAGCTTCTTCAGAAAAACAACTCTACAGATACCAGAAAACAATCGCTGTTCTCTGCAAGGATTTCTTGAAGGTCAGAGATCTACTAGAAAACAACTATTTCATTCTGATGTTTACCTTAGATACGATGATCTGTATCTACTAGAATTCCACCACATTGTACTCCCTGGCCCCTACAGGCACAAGGTCATGTCATATGCAAAATACATGTTGTCCAACTTCCAAAAACCCTATACTCTATTTCAGTCTCAAGGCCATTTAAAAGTAGTCTCTTAACTATAACCCCTTATAAAATAAAAAAAGCAAACTATATACTGTGTACTGTCAAGATACAGTAGCACAGCTCTTCCTAGATCCTTCCCCATCTCTCCACCCACCCAACTTCATGTTCTCTCCCTCCCTCCCTCTCTCTCTCTCCCTCCCTCCCTCCCTCTCTCTCTCCCTCTCTCTCTCTCTCTCCCTCCCTCTCTCTCTCTCTCTCCCTCCCTCCCTCCCTCTCTCTCAGTATGCATATGTGTTTGTCTGTCTGTTTGCCTGTCTCTAACAAAACAAAAAACCCTGGAGTCTAGCTTGTGTTGGTCAACTATTCCTTGGTGTGAGGCTTGCCCTGGAGTGTGGTTGACATACTCAGTATCAAAACTCACTACCGTCTCCCAGCAGGCTACAAATTGCTAATAACTCCTTGACCAGGGATGGACTTCATACCCAGACCTCCATCTCCTCCTCCTCCTCCTCCTCCTCCTCCTCCTCCTCCTCCTCCTCCTCCTCCTCCTCCTCCTCCTCCTCCACACCAGGACTTTGTGCATGTTGTCAGTCTCAATGAGTTCATATATGCATCTGTCCAGTTATGTCTGAAGAAGACTCTTTCCTTGAAGTCATGCCCCACCTCTGACAATCTTTCTGCCATCTCTTCCACATGGTTCCCTGAGCTTTGAAGGCAGGGGTGTGGTGTAGGCATCCCAGCCAAGACTGAGCATTCCAAAGTCTCTTATTCTCTGTACATTGCCTAGTTGTGAGTCTCTGTGCTAATTAGCATCAACTACAAGAAGCTGTTCTGGTGAACGTTGAGCAATGCACTGATTTATGAATACAACAATTGGGCACTATGAACTGTTTGTTATAGTTTTATTGCTATGGTCATTTAGCAGAATAATAGTAGTGGGTTTTACCTTAGGACTTATGACCTGTCTGGTCTCAGGTGCTTGGCCTTATTGACAGTGTCAGATATGAGTTCCATTTCATGGGTGGTTCTTAAACTCAATTTAAGACAAGAGGTTGGTTACATCTGACATTTTTGCCGCGAGTGCACCAGAGGGTTTTGTAACTTGCTAGGCAGGTCATTATTGTTGCTTACAGGGTTCGTAGCTGGTTTCAAACCAATGTTTACTTCCTCCAGTAGTGTGTATAACACCTTCCAGCACGGTGCACATTAGCCACTAGGGGTGAAGCTTCCGGTTCAGTGCCAGCTAAGTGTCTCCATATTCTGTGGCAGAAGAATGTGGTGTCTTCACAATAGGGCCTTAGAGTCAAGTTGTGGATGGTAATCAATAGCATTGGCAAGACCTATATTGGCTAGGTCTTGCTACGCACACACCACACCACACACACACACACACACATTAGCTTATTTTTGATATGCTTTAGCTCAATGGCCTGTCTCTTCTAAGCCATCCTTGGCTACCAAGCACTCTTCTCACTCCCAGCTCAGCTCCCTAAATCTTCCCTCATGCTACCTCAGGCCCAGTCGAGGAAGCAGCCGATGGTCACTCTGCCTGAGATCTCACATAGCTGATGTCTCTTTTTCCTTCCAAAGCATGTCAAATAATTCTTCTCCTCCCGAGTCTGCTGACCTGCCTGTGGGAAAACTGGAAGTCCCTCCAATTCCACCCAGCTCGTTGGCCCTAGCATCTTTATTGATCGATTAAGAACCAATTGGGAATTGGTTTGTAGGATCCCATTGACCAACAACTCAAATGATGTAACCTGTTCCTGGTCCTAAGGGTTTTATTGTCTAGTTGGGGTATGCCCCTGTATAATATGTTAACTCCATTTAAACTCCTCATTTTAAATATGCATATATTTTAGGAAGATGCTCTAAACCATCTCCAGTGGTCTGATTACTAATGAGGAAGAGGCAGCTGCCAGGATGCTTGCCCCCACGTTCCTTCTAACTTCTTTTCGATCTCCACCCAGCATTTTGTTTGGCCAAACCCAGAACAGTGTTCAGGACTCACAGTACCTCTCCCATGGGCTTCAGAGGTCAGTGGAAAGACAGCGGGTGACAGGGAACTTCAGCAGTGATGCATGCAAATGAGGGTCCAGGCTGCTCAGACTGACTGTTACCTGGGAGGGGCCACTGGTTTGGGGGCCTCATTCAAGCCTATTCAGTGCGTACTCTGAAACCTCCAGAAAAGGACTCTAAGTTGAACAGGCTGGGCTCTTGTATTCAGGTTTGCTTCCATTGCTCAGCCAAGCAGAGAGGGCTCACCGTTGAATGTCTTTATTGCACAACGCAAGGATCCAGAATATTTCAGCTGTTCTGTTATTTACAGCACACAACATCAGGGCAGAGGCCCACAGTCCAGCTTTCCTGCTGGCACACTGTGGTGCCACGTGTAATCAAGAGTGACACCTTGCAGGCTCAGGAGGAGAGTCTATCCCAGCACTTAGGAGCCTCGGCCCTTACCAGCCACACCCTGCAGGAGGAGGCAAAGCACCAGCAGGAGGAGACTCGGGATGCTGCATGCTCTTGATCCTCTGGCGCCTGAAGAGAGGAAGCTTTTCAGGTCTGGAAAAGAGCACAGAGAACATATAAAGTGCATGGCTACAGGAACAAAGAGATGTCTGTACCCAGTCTCTCTAAAGCCCTCTGCGTGCATACGTGTTTGTGTCTGTGTGTGCATATATAGTCTATTATGTATATGCATGTATATAATTTTTCTTTGAGGAAGTGTCACAGTAGTCATCCCTTGGCTCACCTGGAACTCAGTACTTAGTACTAGCCTAGAACTTAGTACTCAGACCAGGCTGGCTTCTGGCTCATAGAGGACTTCCTGCCTCTGCCTCCTGAATGCTGGGACCAAAGGTGTTCATCTCCGTGTCTGGCCATCTTCAGGATGGCAGAGCTCTTTCTTAGCATATGCTCAAAGCAAACAAAGAAAAAGTTATTTTCCTCTGCAGCCAGATATATCTAAAGTTTCACTGAGCGTTGAGAGCTGAAGAGAAATAAATGCCTCTCAAGCAAACAGCCCTTCCTCCTAACTCCCTTAGCTCCTGAGCAGAATGGGGGGCCTAAGAGTACTGTCCCTGCTCAACCAGAGCAGATAGAACTGACTTGCAGCGACCTACTATACAGATGGCCCAAGTCTCTGTGCAGATTAGTTCTTTGTGTCTTTGTCTATATGCAGGTATGGGTTCAGGAGTGTGTACAGTATCTGCATGCCTGTGGAGGTCAGAGGTCAACCTTGGTTGTCATTCTTCAGACACCTTTCAGATAGATTTTTTTTAAAAAGACAATGTTTCTCACTCAGACCTAGGGCTCACAGATTAAGGTAAAGTGGCTAGCCAGAGATTGCTTCACAAAAAAACAAAATAAACCTTAATCAAACAAAACCCACACAAACGAGCATTAAGTGTTGATGTTCGGTGTGGTGGTATGCTTCTTTAATCCCAGTTCTCGGGGTGCAGAGGCAGGTGGGTTCCAGCCTAGCCAGAGATATACAATGATATCCTGTATGCCTCAAAAAAAAAAAAAAGAAAGAAAGAAGAGCAGTGGGGGAGGGGAAAGGAGGAGTGGGGAGGGGAGAGGAGGAGGGAGAAGAGCAGTTGATGAAGGTCCCTCCTGACAGAGATCCTGGCCACGCACAGGTAAATGCACATGGCATCAGGTAAGAACAGGGTCTGTCACACAGGGTCACCTTTCTGGGAGAATGGAGGCCACTGGGGAGATTCAGGCCCCTTGGGCAGTTGGTTCTTACACACAAACTACAAGTTCAAGTATATAGTTTCAGCAGGTTCTGTAAAATAAGCACTAGACCTGTGACCACCGTGAGACGTGTTTCCCAAGTGATTCCTTGAGATTAGGAAAACAAAAAACAAAAAAACTAGAATATCCTCTATAGATTTAGATAAAAACTAAAACTTAAAAAAAAAACCCACTACATTTCTTATTCTGTGAACCCCCACTATTCTTTGTCACACTGGGGAAGAAAAAAATCCTGTTACTAGTGGGTGACTTGTTACTGCTACCTGAGACCTTATTATATACTTATCAAAAGGTCTTCTAGATTTTTGGACACGTCAGAGGCCTTTGTCAATCTCGTTACTTTTGCACATCTGTGAGAAGGAAAGAACTGAAGCCAAGTTTGAGCGCTTTCTGCCTGTCAGCATGACTCTATCGATGCACAGACTACACGACCAGGTCCTCTTCTCCTCTTGGAGGTTTTGGGGTCTTCTGGGATAAGGGAAACACATCTCAATGTGAGATCCAGACTCAGTGCTTCCGAGATCTCCAATCTGCAGCTTCTGCTGGAAGTGCCACCAAGTTAGGTGGCTCCTTCTGCCTGTACACCACACGAGCCAAGCCCACCAAACGGACACCCCACACAGAGCATGCCTGGGGTGGCTGAACACAACCCTGGGTATACACCACAAGCTCAGAGCTGCTTGGAAGCAAGTACCCCTAGGGCCAGAGACTGGTTTACCCACAGTTATTTATTCATTTATTCGCTGTCTTGTTTGGTTTTTATTGTTCCCAGATGTACTATTGAAAAGGAAAACTGAGGGCTAGGAGGTGGCTCAGTGGTCAAGAATGCTTGCCACTCTAGCAGAAGCCAGAGTTCTGTTCCCAGCACACATGTCTGGTGACTGACAACTGTCTATAGCTCCCTCTTCTGGTCTTTTTGGGTACTGCACATATATGGCATGCACAGACAGACACACATGTACACATAAATAAAAAATAAATAAATATAGAGAACTGAAATTGTAGTGGCTTGGCCTGGGTCCGTGTTCAGATTAACACACCATCATTTCCTGTAGCCCCCAGGTTTGTTGCCAGAGGCTAAACCCAGGGTCTAGAACATTCTAACTACTGTGCCACACATCCTACTACACAGTAGTCAATTGACTTTTTTTTCCCTTTGCACTTCTGAAGATGGGACTCGGGGCCTGGAACATGCTAATCAAGGGCTCCGGTGTTGAGTCCCACCTCCGGCCCTTCATTCGATGTTGGTGCTCATGAACATTTGTTTATACTTCCTTCTTGGGGGCTGCTCTAATGGGGAGAGCTTCAGCTGTGTCTAACCTGAGCTAGGGGGGAGCTTTTCACTTTTTCAGATGGAAGACCCCGTCAGAGCAAGAAGGCTCTTGGCCTGAGGGCTGCTGGAGGAAGACATCACCTTGTAGGACGGTGCCTAGTTGTGCTCCTTCCCACCATAGGTTGAATCAAAGTATTATAATTATCTCAAAGGTGATTTTTCACCTTGACATCTTACAAAGGAATCTCAAACATTTTCTTATGTTTCTGTAATGGCTGGTTTTGTGCATCCACTTGACACAGCTGGAGTTATCACAGAGAAAGGAAAGGCCGCCATGAGATCCAGCTGTAAGGCATTTTCCTCAATTAGTGATCAAGGGGGAAGGGCCCCTTGTGAGTGGTACCATCCCTGGGCTGGTAGTCCTGGGCTCTATAAAAAGCCAGCTGAGCAAGCCAGGGGAAAGCAAGCCAGTAAACAGCTCCTCCATGGCCTGTGCATCAGCTCCTGCCTCCAAGTTCCTGCCCTGTGTGAGTTCCTGTCCTGACTTCCTTTGGCGATGAACAGCAGTGTGGAAGTGTAAGCTCCCCAACTTGCTTCTTGGTCATGTTTTGTGCAGGAATAGAAACCCTGACTAAGACAGTTCCCTTGGGATTAGATGGAAAACACGGCCACTTTTCGACATTCTAAATAAGACTATCACAAATGAGGACATGCATTCATATTGAGGATTATTTTTGCAGGAAAGGCACATTGGTGACTCAGTGGTCTGTTTGCTACCAGTGGGAGTTTTCATCCCTGGGTTTCATTTTGTCCAAACAGAGAGGCAGGCGATGGATGCCTCTTCATAAACTGTGGTGGAATCCAATGAGGTAAGTGGGAGGAACACACTGGTTCCGAATAAAGTCAGTCGGCCAACCTCAGGGGTGACCCTCCTTAGCAGACAAGCATCAGTTAGAGAGCTTGAACAGGGTATTTTGATATCTGCCATTGAGATGGGCCCTGCAGCGCCATCAGTGGATCAAAGGCACAAGGTTGTTAGTGCACTTTCTGCACCTGGTCAGTTACCCTGCAGGAGATCTGAATATTTTGTCCAGCTTAGATGGACAGAAGCATATTTTCAGAAGCCCGTGCCACTGACCTTGGCAGATAGACATAAGTCTCAGTCCTAGATGTGTCCAAGGACGTGAAACAGTGATTGGCTATCCTTACACTCAGATAGTGCTCTGCAGACCTTGCATGGGAGATTGCTAAGTTCCGCAGAGAGCCCTTTCCCGAATTCCCAGGGAGGAAACTCTGGTAAGAATTGAGTTCACCTGCAAAGCCACTAGATCTAGCCTATAAATTTACCCTGATTCCTAAAATTGATGTCCTCCAACCTCTGGGACTCAGGACCAGCTGCTGGTGAATCAAGAGACAGACACCCAACAAATGGAGATTGCTTGGGAGAGAAAGGGCTTTGCATGCTCAGTGAGCAGAGGCAAGGCGTTGGGAATGTTGAAGGCTGGGCCAGGAGACTCTCCTGGTGCTCCACAGGAAGGGGAGGGGGATTCGGAAGGGAAGTAACCATTGAAGGTCGTCCTCCACTAACGGTCACCCAGGGTTGTGACCTGAGGGTGGGGCCAGGTAGTGCATCTGAGGACTTTCCCTGCTCTGGCACTGCCCTTCCTAAACAGCCTGGGGAAGGGGGAAAGGATGGAACCATGCCCACCGGAGGAGCTCAGGGCTGCCTGAGAAAGAACAAGAACGGGGCTCCAGGTTTCATTTCGTGCAGTGTTCCTTACACACTGGGCACAGCCAAACCACCCAGGAGTGACAAAGGCAGAGACAGCACCGGGTGAGCCTTCACTGACTGTGTCTACCACTGGGAGTCCACGCCAGCTCCTATAAGACGAGGAAGGCTATAGCACAAGACATCAGGTTGGAATGTGGCGACCCCTCCCTTCCTTGTCAGTGCTGTCCCCGGGTACCCAGTGTTTGGAGATCACTAGTGATCTGCTCCGCTAGCTTGGCTCCCAGGCTAACTCTGCTCCACACCTTGTAGCTTCTGGACCCCACAATGCTATACTGCTCGCAAATCACCATATACACCGCGGATTCACAATGATCGGAACTTCGTTGAGCTATACATGGATCTAATTTACTTTGCTCATTTCTATGTCTCCCGGCACAGGCAGATAAATGTTCTATGGACTGGTGCACCAACCACTAGCAACAAAGACACAAGTGTATATGTGTGTGTGGTAAAGGTGTATTGTCGTGGGTGGGAAGGGTGTACTTACCACAGTGGCTGAATGTTTGGGGTGGGAGGCAGTACAGGGCTGAGAAGATGCACCTACATAGGCGGCAGCTGTTCAGAGTCCAAGCTCCATGCCCTAGGGCGCCACAGTCTCTGCAGAGGCCATAACAGGTTTGTCAGCTTGCCCCTCTCTCCCAAGCCAGTCCCCGCCCAGCCCACTTTTGCTCCACCCACCTGTGCCTCTGGTTGTGCTCGCAGTAACGACCAGTGAAGTGCGCAGGACACACGCAGAAACTGCCCAGAACGCAGGTGCCTCCATTGTGGCAACAGCGGGATCCAGGGACCGCACCTGCAAGGTTGACCTGGGTCAGCAGCTGTGTTAGCCTCTGGAGCTTGGCAAGTCCCCTCCCGCAGAGGGCAGGGCTTCACAGCCTGGGAGGGGACCCTGCCTGCTGAGTGTGTTTGCTTGGTAAACCCCACTCTTCAGTTGATGAAGGCTAAAAAACAAGCTAGCAGGAATGTGGGCGGGGCCCGATGGGGACAGCCCTGGACACCCTCCAAGTTGCTTCTTTCTCTCTCTCTTCCACTGTTAAAGTCAGAATGTGACTTTGTGAACAGTGATTAACCACAGGCCTCCCAGGCAGGACCACCCATGGGTGTGATGTCGCTAGCCCCGCCTAGAGCCACTGGGAATTCTGGTGTTGCCTGAATGCTAGGCAGCAGCCTGTTATCTTAGTCACAGAGCAGAGCTGCTGGGTGTGCCAATGTAAAAGGTGAAACTTCAGAGTAACCCATCACTAAAATTTCCTTTTTATTTTTATTTTTATTTTTTTTTAAAACTTGAAGGTGAAAAGATGCTCTTGTCGGTGCCTCCTTTCCACCCCGATTTTCCCTTGTTTTTCCAGTCCTGATTCTCGGGATCCACTGCCCAGGATGGTGCAGAGCTAAGACTTACTCTCTCCCAAAGTGCTGGAATCGGGAAGGGAATCCCAGAGGTGCGCCCCCTCCTGGCTATCGTTCTTTCTACTGGAATTACTCAGGGTTCCGTCCAATGTCTTCCCTGGGAGCTTCGGAGAAAGGATATAGCTGATTTCTTTGGCACCGTCTCCTTCGCTCTGATAGCCTTTAAAGAACGACAAAGTAAGAGACTAATAGTGGCAGAGATTTTACCATTTATAACTGGAACTCTGGGGAAGGAGGGGGGGGGGGAAGGGGGGAGGGGTAGTTAACTTACTGTTTCCCGGATGGATGAGCTGCAAGGCCACAGTCATCAAGAACAGAGGCCTAGAATATTTACAGGAAATCATTTAAGTTTTAAGTCTACAATCAGTCTAAGCACATTTCCCACGTCAATCATAATGTAAAATATATAGCACATTTATAACTTAATAAAAATCACAAGCATCCGTAATCATTGTAGCACTTGTAGATTTTAAAGGTGCCATCACAGTTTAGAACGGTCATGAAATGGAAGATGGCCCGAGAATTTCAACCCTCCTAGCCTGGCTTTCTAATACTTAGCTGACTTCTCTCCTTACCTGGCTTGGTGTGTTTTCAAACCCACACCCTGGGTTGGTGAGTTTGCTCTCATTTGTGCTTGGGAATTGATGGCCACAGAAGTTGAAACTCAAATGTCCTAGCCCTGGAGGAGTCCTTTACTCCAGGTCTTGGAGTCACTAGAGTAGGTTACAGAATGCGCAAGCTTGCAAGGCGGGGATGTCTCTGCCCTCTGCCTGGACCAGAAGATGGCAGGGCTGACAGGAGATCTGTGAGTCCAGGTGCTGAAGTCCTCTCAGGTCAGGACTGCTGAGCCATCAGGTTTGAAGTGCTGACCCTATACAGTCCTGGATGCAAAGGGGCGGAGAAAGGCTGCCTGACACCCCGGTGCTATTTGCAGTGTTGGTGACAGCAGGGTGGCCAATCCCTGAAGTAAACCATTAGGGACTAAGACAACAGGCCTCGTTAACCACACTAGAAAACAAACAAGAATTCGAAAAGGTTGAAATCTCAACTGGAACCAAAGAGCTTTGGCAAGAGATAGTAGTGGAGATTGCCTATTGTATAGTTCTTGGGCTGGGGGAGATTAAAAAGGGTCAGCTAGAGAGGGGGTCTGGTAAAGGGGACACAGCAGCTTAGGAGTGCTCCCATAAGTCCTGTCCGCTGAACAGAAAGGCAAAGGGGAGACCCTGCAGGCCCCGGGGGGGGGGGGGCATATTTGCTCCCACACATGAAGCCTCTGCCCTCTGCTGTGCACAGCCCTCTCTGGGGAGTCATGTGCTTCCCTGATGTCACAGGCGAGGAAGCTGAACCTTGAATGGTTAAGCCCTTTGGCAAGTAGATCACTGAGAAAAAGATTATGTAGACTGTGTGCTGAGCCTGCAGCCCGTCTATGCACAGACCGTTTTGTCTGAGCTGAGATGCTGCAGCCTGAATCACTACAGTGGGTGACTTGGGGATTCTGCTCCTCAGGTTTTCTCTCTGCTGAGATAGGACCTGAGCCCTATCATTATCATAGAGGAGGGCATTTAGCGATGGGTGTGGTAAAATCTTCTGTGACTTTATGTAGAAACTTGCTTTTTTAAGAAATCTTGTTTCCTCTGAAGATGAAATCATGTTTGGCACTAACTTGATTGATTTTTCCTTTAAATGCAAGCAGCATCAGAAGAAATTGGTGAGTTTCCTCAGCCTGTGACCTAATGAAAGGGTTCTGTGAGCTTCCAGGACAAGAAAGGAACTGACAAACACAGCAGAAACACAAAAATGCATTTTTAAATGTTATGCTTCTTATGTGTTACCTCTAGGTTCTGCCCAGCAGAGTTACCTAGCAACAGCCTGGTACTAGCCTGGCTCACGGTATAAAGCACATCTATCTCTATCTGTGTATCTCTCCCTCCCTCTCTCTTCTCTCCCTTCCTCCCTCCCTACCTGTTCTCTCTCTCTCTCCATCTTCTCCCACATGTTCCCAGCTGGCCTCTTCTCCTCTTTCTTTCTCCTCTCTCTTTCTGTCTCTTCTCTGTCCCCTTTCTCTGCCTCTGCTCCCTTCCCCAGACCCCTTTCCCAGGCCCCAAATAAACTTCCTTTTATACTTGGCCTGTCCTATGGCTGATACCTCAGGGGAATGCCTCAGCAAGGGCCCTCTCAGGCCCCTCCTCCCACTGTGTCACACCAAATTTTATAAAACATATCAACTGATATATTACTCAGTTCAATCACATGTACAAAACAAACACATTTTATAACTTGAAATTAATGCAAACTTTTGTATGAGCTAAATGATTGTATTTTTAAAGTATAGGACTAGAGAGTTGGTTCAACAGTTAGGACCGCTTGTTGCCCTTGCAGAGGATCTGGGTTCAATTTCCAGCCCGATATGGTGATTCACATCCACACCTTCACAGGATCCAAAGCCTTCTCCTGATGTCCTCAGGCACCAGGCAGGCACACTGTGCACAGACAAGCAGGCAAGCAAAATATTCATACTCATAAAATAAAATAAATCTAGAAGAGTCACTCTCAAGCTAAGGGAGTGATTGTATTACTTTACATAAACAAGTTTTGAAATGGTGATTGTACAGAATGCTATGGAAAATTCTTGAGAATACTCAGGTTTAAAGGAGCTTTCTCAATTCTAACCTTTCCTCCACACAATTTCTTTTACTAAAATTTTCATTTCGAATCATACACAAGAGCTGGGAAGTTTACCCAGTAAATTCAGATTTATTATATAAGTGTGACCCTGGCCAGTCCCAGTTCCCTCCTGGGATTCATTTTCATGGAGTCACAAAGAGCAATTCCCAGGCACCTTGGCACCCACAGGTCTGCTTTGCTGCTGTTCACCTGTGGCTTATTTGCTTGCTAGGCAGGAGCTAAACCTCCTGAACCACATGTCCACTGCTCAGATGAGGTTTGGGAAATCTACACTTTATTGATGGAGACTGAACACAAAGGGAAAGAAAGGTCTTGCCTGCCACACAGGAGTGAGACAGGGGCAGCAGGGGATGCCCCACCTCTGCTGTTTGCTTAGGGTCCAGGGCCCTGAGGAGCATCAGAGGAGAGGCCCTGGGTGTCAGAACTGCTGATAAACCTTCTAGCTTCACTGTTACTTGCTCTGTAGTAGGCCTTTGTGGTCCAGGCTGAGCCATTTAGTCCCCATCAAAGGAAGAGTTTGGCATGTCACCCCAGACAGAGCTGTTGCATGTCTGCCACCAAGGAGACCCAGCAGGCAGGGCTTGCCTGGAAGTGGCTAATTGGGAGAGGGGGGAGAGGATTCTCTCTTGTTATCAGCTGTGACAGATAAGGCTGGAGTCACTGATCCTGCCTCCTGGGGGGCATTCTGACTCACACAGTGTGTGGGAACCTGGACCTCCCTGGCCCAGGACAGGATTGCATGCTGTCTGTCCCCTGTCCTCCTCTGGGCATCCAAGCCATCACTGAGAATGACCTGATACAGATAGGTGTGAAGAATTC
The DNA here is from genome assembly GCA_028551405.1 of Uromys caudimaculatus. Lineage (NCBI taxonomy): Eukaryota > Metazoa > Chordata > Mammalia > Rodentia > Muridae > Uromys > Uromys caudimaculatus. The sequence goes on from CM052709.1 coordinate 9,061,792, forward strand.
TCTGAGCATGGCTTAGAGCTCCCTGGAGTCAGAGGGGAGGCAAATGTGGCTCATCCAAACTCCTGGGTGCTTGGCTGAGGCGTTTTCTGCCTGTCTGGTCTTTTCTCTCCTGGGTACATCATGGGAGTAAAGCCATACTGTGTTTGTCCTCTGGGCCCTGGTAGCACCAGCATTAAGATCAGCAATGGGCTAATGAGACCTCATGAAACTAAAAAGCTTCTGGTAGGTCATTTCTCTGCCACAAGTGAAATGAGCCAATTTAAACCAGATTAGATTATATTAAAGGCAGGTTTATTGGGAAGCTGCTCTTTCTGGGAGAGTTTACTAGCCCCAAGGATTGAGGTAGTCAGGGGAGGCCAGTGGAGTCACCATGGGGTGGGGTGGGGAAGAGGAGTAAGAGAGAAAAGTGTTCGCTCACGGCCAGAGGAAGAAGAGAAGAGAGCAAGAGACCAAAATGTCGGATTATATAGGGAAGAACCTCTAAGGGAAGGGCAGCCCAGGTCCTGGGCTGGAAAGTTCGAGGTTGAGGACAGGATATGCCAGGTAAGGACTGAGGGATGCTGGGAAAACCAGGAGCCCAGGTCTGCTTTGATTTGCAAAATATGCACCTCAGTCCCTTGTCCTGGTCTGGAAATCAAACTGCTTCTTATATCAAAGAACATCACCGGTACACCACACTGACTGGTTCCCTAAGCAGGACAACAGTGTGAGTGTGTGTGTGTGTGTGTGTGTGTGTGACCATGGCTTCTATTTGGAAGTCAGAGGACCACTTTGGGGAGTTGGTTCTCTCCTCCCACTGTGTAGGTTTAGGTGTTGAACTCATGTTGTCAGGCTTGGTGGGAGGTGCCTTTACTGACCAAGCCGTCTCTTTGATCCATTTCTTTCTATTACAAACACCGAGTCTCTTGAGTTCAATAAACTTAGAGATTCTAAATTTAACTTGGCCTGTTTTGTGAACGTGGCTTGTTTTATCTTGACAGCTTTACAATGTGCATGCATTATTTAGATATTAAAAGTATCTTGATAATGAGAAGAAAAATTCATGTTTTTTAAAAATAACATAGAGATTAAATGAACTTACTAACAAGCGCTTGCTTAGGAAATATTAGGGACACAGGAATAAGGACACAGAGTCAGGAACACCACTGTGATCATCAGAGCTAAAACTGCATGGCTGACTTCTGCTTGTGTGGCACTGCTTGCTTGCCCCTTCCTCTTTTCCTGGAAAAGAGCATAGTTAGCAAATTTCTAAAGATAAAGCTGTTTTAACGAGAAACCTACAATCTCAGTTTTCATAAAATTTGTTCGGCTCTATTAAAAAAAAAAAAAAACCTCTTGGTGTGAGTGGGCATTAAAAGACCACTCTAGTCCTGTAGGCAAGGTTGTGACAGCACTGCTTGCCTTGTGTAAGCTAAGGTATGGCTGTTCAGTGGAGTCTCCCTAGCAGGAGCCAGAGGCTTGGGTAGGGCCAGTGATAGAATTTGTCCCTTTATCTCTGAGTGCAATGGAATTTCTCCCTGGGGTAGAGGGAGTTCCAGTAACAATCTCACTGTGTTGTTTCTAACAGAATTGTTATCTGTTACGTTGTTACATTAGATTAGTTGTTAATGCTGAGTAGCACCTTTATCCTTCTAAGAGCAAAAACAGCCCTTCTCCACACTGACAAAATGTGTTTCAGAGGGAGCAAAGCATGCAAAAAAGTGTTTCTACATATAGGCTGGAATTACATATACATAGACTGTTTCTACAGATAGTTCTTGAATTTTTTTTTATTCATCTTTTAAATTTGTTGGGTCTGTTTGTTTGTTTGTTTGCTTGCTTGCTTGCTTTAGAATCCACCTTTATTCGAGAGACCAGATGGGTTGCCCCAGGACCTGGCTGCCATCCCTCAAGCCATGCATGCAACCCTCAGACCAGCAATCTGTCCTGCCAGTGCCCTGAAATACAATTTAGGTGCCGGATCCTTCTTGCAGTGATTGAAGGTACAGGCGGGAGGGAGCCCTGCAGGAGTGTATGCCATTGCTGATTCATTAAAAAAGAAAAAGACAGCAACACTCCACGTCCCTGGTGATGGGTAGGATTGAGGGGGCTGTGAGACCCACAGCAGCACCAGATGTGTACAGTCGATCCATCCATTCTGAGGGGCAGAGGTTGGCACAAGGAGGCCACAGCTTGGCTTTGTAAAAGTTGCATGGTGGGGTGATAGAATGGACTCTAGGACTCAGGCCACTGAACCATCAGTGACGGTTTGTATGCTTGGCCAGGGAGTGGCACTATTACTCTTAATAGTGGCCTTGTTGGAGTAGGTGTAGCCATGTTGGAGTAGGTGTGTCACTGTGGGTGTGGGTTTTAAGACCCTCATCCTAGCTCCAGGAAGCCAGTCTTCTCCTGTTTGCCTTCAGATGAAGATGTAGAACTCTCAGCTCCTCCACACCAAGCCTGCCTGGATGCTGCTGTGCTCCCACCTTGAAGATAATGGACTGAAGCTCTGAACCTGTAAGCCAGCCCTAATTAAATATTGCCTTGGTCATGGTGTCTGTTCCCAGCAGTAAAACCCTAACTAATACACGATTTTTATTTCATCTTCCTGTCAGCAGGTTTGGGAGTCTGAGAGAAGCACACAGGGCTCTTGTCCATGCTCACCTTGGTGCCAGCAAACTCACCACAGTGGTGGAAGAGAGAAAATGTCAGTGGCTGCCACCTGGCAAGGAACACATCTTCCGCCATCTGACGTGCATGACAGCTGGGCTCCAAGTCAGGTTTATGCAAGAACTTGGTCACCGTCTCAGCCCCAGAAGACACTCCACTTGACAGTCACTCTTAACTCAGCCCTACACGTCCCGGACAGAGTCAGACCACCACTGCTGTCTTAGGGTTTTACTGCTGCAACGAAACACCATGACCAAAAACCAAGTTGAGGATGAAAGGGCTTATTCAATTTACACTTCCACTTTGCTATTCCTCATTAAAGGAAATCAGGACAGAAACTCAAGCAGGGCAGAAACCTGGAGGCAGGAGCTGATGCACAGGGCATAGAGGGATGCTGCTTACTGGCTTGCTCTCCATGGCTTGCTCACCCTGCTTTCTTATAGAACCCAAGATCACCAGCCCAGGGATGGTACCCAATAGACTTGGTCCTTCCCCATCGACCACTAATTAGGAAAATGCCTTATAGCTGGATCTCATGGAGTCATTTCCTCAATTAGACTCCTTTCTCTGTGATGACTCTAGCTTGCGTCAAACTGACACACAAAACTCGCCAGTACAGTTGATCACACAGTGGGTCCTAGTCGGGCACATCTGTGGTCACATCCTGGGCTGAATCCATTACGTGGATTTAAGTCCAGGGAGAAGCCTCCCTGGCACAAAGCCTTCTCCTGTACAGCAGCCACAGTGGGGCAGGCAGTGGGTGGAGATTTTCCATAGTTTGACTTTGTAGCATCTCTGCATTCACTGTAAAAGTTGTAGATACGGTTGACGCTGGCATATGCCTCATGCTTCTCATGATGCAGAAGGAAATTCTCGGGAGGTATTTGGTCTTATAGGTTAACGGCAGGCAGATGGTCTCCACATTGTCTCCCTACCACCATAAAAGAAGTAGTTGCTGTCTGGAAGCAAATCACCATACCAAACGGCCACAGAAGGCAATAGAGCTGACAGTGGAAGTCATTGCAGATTTTGGGGGCTCCAGCCAGCAGCATAGCCTGGTTCAGGAAACTCTCCTACGATTTGACCAGGACTTTGCTGTGTATCGGCTGTATAGTCTTTCCAGGACAGGAGGCAGACGTGTACTTCAGTAGGTACCTAATGAAAGCCCAGATTGCGTGTCTTGCTACCAGCTTTGGTGGTGGGACCACAGAGCTGCACTCCGCCCAACCTCAGGACTGCATTTTTAAATTACCTTGCCAAAAAGCGGCTTATACATTTTGTGGAGCATTTAACAAAACATATTAAATTCAAGATGTTAGTTGTGTCTCTTTGGGGTAAGATTTGATGACATACCTAACCCACTTTACTACATACAGTGAGCTTGCCTGGCTCCTGAATATTTGCTATTTGTTCTCTTCTGGTTCCATGTTGGAAAAGGAATTGAACAAGATCTTTATTACACAGTATTTTATGTCTATTGCAGCCTTGATTTAAAAAACTCATTTTTATCAATGTTTCTTGGAAAAGAAATCCATAGCTATAATGTAATAAAAGGATTTTGATGTACATTAGTTAGAGGTGTTTTGTTTTTTAAGGATTGATTGATTTATTTTATATATATATATATATATATATATATATATATATATATATATATGAGTACACTGTAGCTGTCTTCAGACACACCAGAAGACAGCATCAGATCCCATTATAGATGGTTATGAGCCACCAGGTGGTTACTGGGAATTGAACTCAAGACCTCTGGAAGAGCAGTCAGTGCTCTTAACCGCTGAGCCATCTCTCCAACCCTAGTTAGAGGTGTTTTGATTGACACAAAGCATTTTTATGTCTCTTTAATTTTTTTGTTAGCCTTGATTATTTTTAAAAGAATATTTATTTATTTATTTGTCTGTTAGTTTGTTTATTTTGAAACAGAATCTCACTATGCAGTCCTGGCTGACCTGAGACTCATTATGTGAACCAAGCTGGCCTGAAACTTACAGAGAGCCTCACCTGCCTGCATACTGCCATGCTTCCAAATCTCTGAAACTGTAAGCAGGCCCCCAATTAAGTACTTTCTCCCGTAAGAGTTGCCTTGGTCATGGTCTCTTCTCCGCAACAGAACAGTGACTAATACAGTTGGTCACTCCCATAAGCTTTGTGCCACAATTACACTAGGACATCTTGTAGAGAGGTCACTTTGTAGATCAAAGGGTTTGTGGCTGGGTTGGCGTTTAGATTTCTCTTTTGGTAGCATGCCGAGTACCTTCCTGTGCCAAAGATGTTAGCACATAGAGGTGAAGGCTCTATGTAGGCACCAGCTCAACTTCTCTGTGTTCAATGAGTTATGCAGATGCTGTCTTCATCAATGGGGTCTTGTAGAGAACAGACTACAGTCTTGGCAGCAGCCTGGGTTGTTTGGAAGTTCCCATGGACCCTTTGGGCCAACAACTCAATTAGATGTAACCTAATACTGGTACTGGAAACTTTATTTGGTGGTAAGATATCCAGTGGGTCTCTGTATCACCCAGCATTTGGGGATTTCATTTAGACCACTTTTGTATATCTGTATTTGTATATGATGTGTATGTACTATGTGTGTGTGTGTATTTTAGGAAGGTTCTACTGTATTAAGTTTTAATATTAACCCTCCAATGGCCCTTACTTTTAGCATGCAGTAAGTTAAACAATGAAAAATGATTAACTGTGCTCCTCAGTTAGCTTGAGGACTTCCAGGATGGTTCACTCTGCCCCCTTCTCTTTGAGACACATAATAACACAGAAAAACAATTACAGTGACTCAAAGTGCATTCTTGCATAAATCGTAAGTTTATAAGATGAATTCTCCTTCAGGGACACTGAGCTGGTACATTTAATACTTTCATTTACAACCAAGATTTCTTGTCAAACAAATTTCAGTGATTCAAATTAGCTCAATTAGTTAAGGAAGAACCTGTTGTGGTTAGGAATAAAATGTCCCCCAAGGCTCCTGTCCTTGACAGCTGGTGGCACTATTTGGGAAGCTTCTGGACTCTTTTGGGAGAGCCTCTTCTGAAGAAAGTAGGTCATAGTGGGTTTAACAAGGTCAGCATAGCCTTGTAACAAACTGGAAAGAAACTAGGAATAGAAGGAAAATATTTCAGCAGAGTTAAAGGTATATATGATAGACCTATACCTTACATTGTAGTAAATAAAGAATTTTCAATAAAATCAGGAGGAAGATTAGAGTGTCTACTCTCTCTGTTCCTATTCAACACAGGGCTTAAGTCTTTGCCAGAGCACTGAGGTGACTACAGATAAGATACAAGGTCAGGGGGGCTGGAGAGATGGCTCAGTGGTTAAGAGCACTGACTGCTCTTCCAGAGGTTCTGAGTTCAATTCCCAGCAACCACATGGTGGTTTACAACCATCTGTAATACGATCTGACACCCTTTTCTGGTATGTCTAAAGACAGCGGTGTACTCACATAAAATAAATGAATAAATAAATCTTTAAAAAAAAAAAAAGATACGAGGTCAGAGTCCTGATTTGCAGATGACATTGTTCACCAAAGACTTCACAAGAAGTCAAGTGGTGGTGGACATCCTTAATCCCAGCACTCAGGAGGCAATGGAGGCAGGTGGATCTCTCAGTCTGAGGCCAGCCTGGTCTACAGAGTGAGGTCCAGGACAGTCAGGGCTACACAGAAAACCCAGTCTTGCAAGAAAAAAAAACCAAACCAAATAAAGAGACTTCACCAGAAAACTCTTGGAATGGATCAACACTTCTCAGCAAAGAGGCAGTAAATACAATTAAGCTTGTAACATATTTCCTTATTAACTAGAGCTATTTTATATTAATATCTTACATTAACAAATGTAAATGGCTGTCTGTATACCAATAACAAAGAGCTGAAAAAGAAATTGAGGAAACATTCTCGTTGGCAGTTGCCTAAAAACCATAAAACATATTTAAATAAAACTAGATAAAGAAATGATGAATAAAACTGAAAAGACACTAGAATATGGAAAGACCTCTTATGCTCATAGACTGAAAACATTAACAGTGTGAAAACGGCTGTAAAAGCGATCGATAAGTTCAAGGTGATAGCCACCGAAATTCAACGCCATTCTTCCCAGAAACAGAAAAGCAATCTTGACATTCTTATGGAAGCACACAAAAACCCCAAGTGGCCAAAGCAGTTTGGAGCAAAACCAAAAACAATAAACAAAAAAAAAAAAACAAAGAAAACCAACTGGAGGTAGTGCGGTACTGGGTTTCAACTTATATTGTAGATCTACAGTAACGAGGGCAGTAAGGTGCTGACACAGAAATAGACACCGAGATAACAGGACAGTATAGACGCTCCAGAAAGGAGTACAGCCAGAGCCACCTGACTTATGAGAGATATAAAAAATAAGATTGCTAGAAAGCCATTCTCTTTAGCAAATGGTACTGGGAGATTTGGATAGCTATAGAGAGAAGAGTAAACTCTGTCTGTCACCTTGGACAAAAATCAAACCCAAATGGATCAGAGATCAATATAAACCCTGGAAGTAGGCCACTCTTAGAAAGAGCAGGAAGAGGGAGGGCACATACTGGCCCAGGAAAGGGCTTTCTGAATAGTCACCCAAGGAATAACCAACAATATACAAACAGGACTTTCTGAAGTATGCAAGTTTGCAGATAGGGAAGAAATAGGCCAGCAGAGATGGAGTCTATAAAATGGGAGAGCATCTTTGCCAGCTCACATCTGACAGTGGAGAGATGTCTAGAATATATAAAGAACTCAGAAAGCTTTGCCACAAGACATCAAGCAATCCAGAGGATAAATGGTCTTTTTGGGTTTTTTTAAAGATTTATTTATTCATTTAATGTATGTGAGTACACTGTTGCTGTCTTCAGACACACCAGAAGAGGGCATCAGATCCCATTACAGATGGTTGTGAGCCACCATGTGGTTGCTGGGAATTGAACTCAGAACCTCTGGAAGAGCAGTCAGTGCTCTTAACCACTGAACCATCTCTCCAGCCCCAGATAAGTGGGCTTAATGCTGGTGCTACCAGGGCCCAGAGGATAAACACAGTATGGCTTTACTCCCATGATGTACCCAGGAGAGAAAAGACCAGACAGGCAGAAAGTGCCTCAGCCAAGCACCCAAAAGTTTGGGTGAGCCACATTTGCCTCCCCTCTGACCCCAGGGAGCTCTAAGCCATGCTCAGAGAATTCTTCACACCTATCTGTATCAGGTCATTCTCAGTGATGGCTTGGATGCCCAGAGGAGGACAGGGGACAGACAGCATGCAATCCTGTCCTGGGCCAGGGAGGTCCAGATTCCCACACACTGTGTGAGTCAGAATGCCCCCCAGGAGGCAGGATCAGTGGCTCCAGCCTTATCTGTCACAGTTGATAACAAGAGAGAATCCTCTCCCCCCTCTCCCAATTAGCCACTTCCAGGCAAGCCCTGCCTGCTGGGTCTCCTTGGTGGCAGACATGCAACAGCTCTGTCTGGGGTGACATGCCAAACTCTTCCTTTGATGGGGACTAAATGGCTCAGCCTGGACCACAAAGGCCTGCTGCAGAGCAAGCAACAGTGAAGTGAGAAGGTTTATCAGCAGTTCTGACACCCAGGGCCTCTCCTCTGATGCTCCTCAGGGCCCTGGACCCTAAGCAAACAGCAGAGGTGGGGCATCCCCTGCTGCCCCTGTCTCACTCCTGTGTGGCAGGCAAGACCTTTCTTTCCCTTTGTGTTCAGTCTCCATCAATAAAGTGTAGATTTCCCAAACCTCATTTGAGCAGTGGACATGTGGCTCAGGAGGTTTAGCTCCTGCCTAGCAAGCAAATAAGCCACAGGTGAACTGCAGCAAAGCAGACCTGTGGGTGCCAAGGTGCCTGGGAATTGCTCTTTGTGACTCCATGAAAATGAATCCCAGAGGGAACTGGGATTGGCCAGGGTCACACTTATATAATAAATCTGAATTTACTGGGTTAATTTCCCAGCTCTTGTGTATGCTTTCAAATATGAAATTTTTATGAAAATTTTAGTAAAAGAAGTCATGTGAAGAAGAGATATTTGATATAGTTTCTTTAAAATTTAATATTATCAGAAAATTCCCATAGCATTCTGTACAATGACCATCAATTTGTTTGTTTGTTTGTTTGTTGTTTTTGAGACAGGGTTTCTCTGTGTAGCACTAGCTGTCCCGGAACTTGCTCTGTAGACCAGGCTGGCCTTGAATTCAGAGATTTGCATTTAGCTCATGTAGAAGTTTGTATTGATTTGAAACAATAAAAGTTCTTGTTTGTACATGCAATTGTTCTTTACCAGCAATAAATATTATATTTAAAAGTGAATTTTTGTGTCTTCCTGAAATCCTGAGGCCCCATCTTCTCTGTGGGTTTTATCCACTGGTGTTTGCCAGTTCCTGTCTGGTCCCAGAAGCTCACAGAACCCTTCACTGTGAGGTCAGACTTGGGATGCTTACCATTTCCTCCCTGGTTTAACAGCCTCTTTGATACTCGAATTTGCTAAATGCCCTCCTCTATGATAATGATAGGGCTCAGGTCCTATCTCAGCAGAGAGAAAACCTGAGGAGCAGAATCCCCAAGTCACCCACTGTAGTGATTCAGGCTGTAGCATCTCAGCTCAGACAAAACGGTCTGTGCACAGACGGGCTGCAGGCTCAGCACACAGTCTACATAATCTTTTTCTCAGTGATCTACTTGCCAAAGGGCTTAACCACTCAAGGTTCAGCTTCCTCACCTGTGACATCAGGGAAGCACATGACTCCCCAGAGAGGGCTGTGCACAGCAGAGGGCAGAGGCTTCATGTGTGGGAGCAGATATGCCCCCCCCCCCCCAGGGCTCAGTGCCTACAGGGTCTCCCCTTTGCCTTTCTGTTCAGAGGACAGGACTTATGGGAGCACTCCTCAGCTGCTGTGTCCCCTTTACCAGACCCCCTCTCTAGCTGAGCCTTTTTAATCTCCCCCAGCCCAAGAACTATACAATAGGCAATCTCCACTACTATCTCTTGCCAAAGCTCTTTGGTTCCAGTTGAGATTTCAGCCTTTTCGAATTCTTGTTTGTTTTCTAGTGAGGTTAAGGAGCTCTGTTGTCTTAGCCCCTAATGGTTTATCTCAGCGATTGGCCACCTGTAGGTGGTCGTTTGCTACTTTGTATGTTCTTTTTTTTCTTCTTCTTCTATCCTTTCGACCCCCTAACAGGATGGGAGAACAGCATAAAAAGGAGAAGGAGGGGTGTTATCCTTAGACTACTTCCTGCAGATTGGAGGCATCTAGTTCTTTGGGATAAGTTTGATACTCACCATCAGGGTATTTCATTTATTCTTTCTTCTTTGTGCACCACTACTTAAACAGTGAGCAACAGAAACCAACAACCAACCCCTGCCATTTGGATTGCTAGCATGTATACACCCTCCAAAAAGTCCCTGGAATTCCAGATGAAACACATAGGCAGAAACTATCGGAAGCTGGCAAAATCACACCCCTGCTAGAGCACGAGGCAAATCACAGGCAGCTGTTGCAGACAATCCAAAGCAGCCCTAGGTTGCCATACCTGGGATTAAAACAAAAGCACATTACCATTTCTGTGTTTTTAAAAGAAACCACCCTGCTGTCCGAGCTGCTACATGTTGTGAAAGACCCCCCAAGTCGGGGAGACCCTCACTCAAGTCTCGGGATGGCACGACCCCCCAAGAACTCACGAAAGACCGTCCTTGCTGCAATCACATGAGGTTTAATTCGGGGGGCGGGGCGGTGAGAAGACCAGTGCACTGGGGTCGAACCTGTAACCTACGCAGAGGCTGAGGGGTTCAGCCCCGAGCAGCTGAAGTCAGGGGTATTTAAAGAAAAAAACCACAAAGGGGTGGGGACTGGAAAGGATTTGCATTATGGGGAAGTACAGATTGTTCTAGGTTACTCACAGGTCAGTTGTACAAACATTTCTAGTTCCTGAAGCATTGTGCCTCTGGCCCTGAGGTCAGGTCAAAGTCACTCGTTTCTTAGGAGAAAGAATGTCGTTGGGTGGGATTTTTAAGTTTGCTAGGAGTCTTTGCCCGGGCATGTCTCAGCTCTAAGTTTGCTAAGGGCCTAACCTTCCTCATAAGGGTTTAGATCTTTCAGTTGTGTACATGTGTGTCTGTGTGGGCATGCCATATATGTGCAATACCCAAGAAGGCCAGAAGAGGGAGCTATAGGCAGTTGTCAGCCACCAGACGTGTGTGCTGGGAACAAAACTCTGGCTTCCGCTAGAGCAGCAAGCATTCTTGACCACTGAGCCACCTCCTAGCCCTCAGTTTTCCTTTTCAATAGTACATCTGGGAACAATAAAAACCGAACCAGCCAGCAAATAAATGAATAAATGTGGGTAAACCAGTCCCTGGCCCTAGGGGTACCTGCTTCTAAGCAGCGCTGTGCTTGTGGTGTATACTTATGTACACACACATGCATGTGGACAAACATGCACTTATATATACACATATGCACATACATGTGTGTCAGGCGCGCGCGCCTCTCGCCGGCAAGAAGACACGCGGACACACGGCAGGCTCCGTCTACAGTTCAGCTTTATTATCGCCGTTGATAGCGAGAGAACCGCGCGGGACCCAACATGGCGGTGTTATATAGCTCCGGGGCAGCGTGTTCCCCATTGGTTGGCGTGCCCCGGGAGTGGGCGGTGATTAGCCATGTACACCCATAATGCACTTCGGGGTTTTCGCGGGCTATCCGCAAGTTTCCTCAGAACGACAGCGCCATCTAGTGATGGCGAATATTCTAACCGCTCCTTACATCTCCCCCCATTCTTTCAAATAAGAAGGGGAGTGGGGTCAGCTGGGTTAAATAGGCCACACCTCCCTGTAGTGGTATCAAAGCACAGAACCAGGCTCGATCAAGCGAATTCCGT
>CM052709.1:9073841-9089155 GCA_028551405.1 Uromys caudimaculatus
GAAACAGAATCCATGTCTCCAGGCCCCAGGTGCTCCTTCAGATTGGCCAGTCCTCTTGTCATCCTCCTAAGCACGTCTGGCCTGTGTCCTAGGCCACTGCTGCACTCAGGCTCCAGTGTCCCTGCCTCCAGCTGGGGCCCCACAGACCAGCCAGAGCTGCTTGAAAGCTGCGCCCCTTCCTTGGCTTGTGTGTCCTCAGGGTGTAGTCTCTGTCCCCTTGCCTGGTGAGGAGGCTCTGCCTGGGGCCCCACTGTGGTCGCACCTAGTGTTCCTCAGCCCCCACACAGGGACCTGTGCAGTCGCCATGACTTTCTGCCTGGCCCTGCCTTCCACAGGGCCTCATGCTTGCCCTTGCTGCCTTGGTCATTGAGTGCCTGTTGTGAGTCTTTTCCTGTTGCTGCGGGCTAGAGTGGCTGCACCCCACCAGCGAGCATCCTGGAAGGGGAGCTGAGGGGGTCCTCCCTCAGCTGTGTCTCACACCGAACTCCCTCTCACAGAGTTCCCACAAGCGCCTTTCCCTCTGCTCGATGCCGAGGTCTTCCTTTTGGATGAGGAGGAATGTGAGGCCTATTTCCAGACACCGGAAATCAGCACCATTGAATATGACATTATAAAAGATGATATGATATGTGCTGAGGACTTCACCAATCAGAAATCCTTCTGCCGAGTACGTGAGAATGGCCCAGACACTACAGCTGAGCTCAGTCATCTCTCATCTCTCTAGTTAGTCCTGACCTCTAGGCTGCCCTTGTGTCCTCAGAGTCCTCCTGTCCCTGTGGGTGGTGGGACAGATGGGAGATGTTCAGCTCCCCATGCTACTGTCCACACACTAAAACTCTGCGACCCCCCCACCCCCCACCAGGTAGGCATTGTACAAGATCCCTTTGCAAGATCCCTTTAAGATCCGGTCCTGGAGATGCTGACCCGAGGGATGATTTGTTTTTATTTTTTAAAATTGCCCAGATGGACGCAAATGGCACCACTCAATATAGCAGTAGAGCTCTTTGGTTCCCCCAGCGAGTCTTGTCTACCCTGGGCAATGTGTGCTCCTTCCTTCCTGGACCTACTAGCTGTCTCCTCTCTCTTCAGGGAGACTCTGGGGGTCCCCTTGTCTGCTTCCTGGATAGTTACTGGTACGTGATAGGGCTGGCCAGCTGGAATGGAGCGTGTCTCAAACCAATACACAGCCCCAACATCTTCACGGAGGTCTCCCACTTTACTGACTGGATCGAGAAGAAAAAGGCAAACACGCCTGCCGCTGACCCCTCCTCGGCACCCCCTGAGGAAAAGGCACCATCCCTGATAAGCTGGAAGAATTACAGTGCAGGCACTACCCTCGAACCCAGGATCTACACAACCCTGCTGTCTTCTCAGGCCCTCCTCCTGCAATCGATTTGGCTCAGGATTCTGTGATTTGCCCACAGAGCCTTGCCAGCTGTCACGTCTGCTGGCCTATTCACCGAGAGCCACTTTGAATCCTTCCACCTGTGGGCTCACCTGTCCCATCAGAGTCCATGCCAGCTCTGGGCCTGACAGAATAAAAAAACTAAAGACACTTCTGGAGTCCTTTTGTCCCCAAGAGCACACCCCACCCCCATGTCCCATCAGGCTTCTGTTCTTCAGTATCAGAAAGCCACTTCCTCCTCGGGCAGGGACTGTGGATGAGTCAGCCAGGGAGCTGGCCTACCAATGTAGGAGCCAACTCTCTCCGAGCTGGCTTCCAGAGACTATGAATCACTTCTGTCCCTTAAGGCTACACATTTCTTTCAGGAGAATGAGCCACTGTATCAGGCCAAACCCTCACCAGGGAGCTGCAGCAGCCTGTGCTCTTGGAGCAAGCCCCAGCTTTGGCACGAGGGGCCTCTTGCAAGCCCAAGGTCATAGCAATGCCTCTAGAGAGTTTGGCAGTGAACTGTGAGGATCGCTGAAGTCTGGCACGTCAATAGCGATCCTCAAAGCTCTTCTGCAAGGGTCAGCAATCATTCTAATATTACACCTCCATACTCTAAGCCCACCACTTGTCTGATAAGCCTACAGTCCTTGTGGGCTTGCTTCAGCCTGCATTGGCTGAGGCTTGGCGGACTTGGGAATGACTGCCTTAGCGCTGAGCTGCCCTGCAAACCTAACTGCATCACCACACACTATTCAGTCTGTATGGGAGCTCACTTGGGCTCCACACCACAGTCTCCACTCTTCAGTGTGAACCGTGGATAAGGAAGACACTGGGCTCTTGGCAGACCCATGGTGCCCTGAGAAAAATCCAGGGGCTTTGGTCAATCCTCCTCCACTCTGAACATCCCAGGCTACCTGCTATCGTAACTTACATCTTTAATAAGCAATTAATTTAAAGTTGGTGAAGAAAACAAAAAGTTGGAGCTGGAAAGATAGCTCAGCAGCTAAGAGCACTGACTGCTCTTCCAGAGGACCCAGGTTCAATTCCCACATGGCAGCTCACAACTGTAACTCCAAGATCTGACACTTTCAGTCAGTCATACATGCAGGCAAAACATCAGTGCACATAAAATAAAATTAAAAGAAGAAGACAAAAAAACTGTTAGATATCTAATATACCATATGTTTCCCATGATGTAGATGCAGCTTCCTGATCATTTATTAAAAATTATATCACTAATTTTTTTTCTAAATTTTGTAATGACAACATTAAAGTATGTTTTTTAATGAGAGTCAAAAGGGAAAAAGCTGCTCAAGGAGATCTATCAGACATAGAAGAGACAAGGAAGGTCAGAAAAAGAAGTAAGCTATTTTAACATTTTCTTTAGTTTTAATATAGATCTGAAAAAAAATTAATTTATTTTAACATCTAATTTAACCCACATGTATTTTTGAAGAGCTCAGTTTTTATTATGAATAACCTATTTATAATTTTTTTTATTTTTTAAAGTTTAGTTTTTTTACTTTTTTTTAAAAATTAAAAACAAATTAGTGGGCTGGAGAGATGGCTCAGTGGTTAAGAGCACTGACTGCTCTTCCAGAGGTCCTGAGTTCAATTCCCAGCAACCACATGATGGCTCACAACCATCTGTAATGGGATCCAATGCCCTCTTCTGCTGTGTCTGAAGACAATGACAGTGTACTCACAGACAGAAAATAAATAAATAAATAAATCGTTAAAAAATTTATTGATTCTTTGTGAATTTCATATCATGCACCCCGGTCCCACTCATCTCCCCATCCCTTCATATCTATTCTCTTCCCCTGTGACCTCCCCCTCCCACAAAACCAAAAATCTCCCCGTGGAAGCTGCAGTGTGCCACGGCGTGTCACACAGAGTGCCCCTTTGCCTTTATAGCTTGATTTGCAAATCCTCACTGCAAGCGAGTCAATGGTCTGGTTCGAGGCCTCCGGCTTCTATCACTCTATCAATACTAGACTCTCCCTGGGCTTCCTCTCAGATATCCTGTTGTTGCCCTGTGCCATGGAGATCTCACAGCTTTGGGTCTGCAGGTCCTGCCCCTTCACAGGCTCCAGCAGTTCATAGATAGGGCAGATGTTGGGGTGGGCCAACTCAGAGTCCTGGTTCTGGGCCTGGGTGGAAGCTGAGTTGTTCAGCCTCTGGCTTTCCCGAGCCGGCACCCAGGACCAGCCCTCCTGCTTTTTGCCCAGGCCAGGGGTGGAGCCAGTTCTACCACTCTGTTGCCCTCGGTGCTGGCCTCACTCTTGCTCCTGCCACCAGGGCCGGCTTGTACTGTGCTGCCCAGGTGAGGTGTGAGGTCTGCTCTCACGAGTACTGCAGCCGGTGAGGGGAGGGGCCGGTTCTTTTGAGTGTGGTGGCCTGGAGAGGGGCAGGGCCAGCTCATCACAGTGCTGGGACATTAGTGCAGCCTCAGGCGAAGCCCAGACCAGGGACATTACCATGAGCCTTGGGTGGTAACACAGACTTCAAACATCAGCGCAGATCCTGGTTGTGACAGGATCAGAAACCCAGACACAGCCCTCAGTGGCAGCATAGGCCCGGATGTCACCGTGGTCTCAGATGGCAGTCCAGACCACTGACATCCATATGGCCTTTGGTGGTAACTTGGGCCATAGACATCGACACAGACCCTAGCCGCAGCACGACCACAGACCCAGACATGGTCCTCAGCGGCAGCCCGGGCGCAGGCCACCCAGGTCAGTATGTCCCACGTAGCCGCATCTTCAGACATCCACAAGTACTCAGGTGGCAGCCCAGACTTCACTGTGGCCCCAGCTGTGCAGGCTCCTCGTATCCTCACCACCATGGTGGCATCTACAGTTCCTCGTCTCTCCACAGCGCATGCACTGCTTGGCTCCGCCCTCTCTCCCAGATCTCCACCACATACCCCCCCCCCCCTCACGCATTCACCCATCATAGCGGCACTGGGCGCTTGGGTGTCTCTCTTCTTGCACTTATCATTTTTTTCAAACTGATAATTTACATTTTAGTTCGAATGAACTTCCTGTTTGTGATTTAAACATTGTTTTCATTGCCTATGAGCATGCAAGATAAACCAGTTTTGAGGTAGTAAATGTTTCTCCCCCATTCCCAAGTCCTTGCAAGTTAGTAATTATGACACACACACACACACACACACACACACACACACACACACACACACACGCACGCACGTAAAACACCAGATGGTGATTTATCTCCAAACATTTCCTTTTCAGAAATTTGTTCCATATCTATCTATCTTTCTATATATATATCTCACACATACAGACACACACAGATACAGACACACAGACACACACACAGACACATACACAGATAAACACAGACACACACACAGATACAGACAGAGACACACAGACAGGCACACAGACACATATACAGACACACAGACACATATACAGACACACAGACCACAGACACACACAGACACACAGACCACAGACACACACACACACACACACACACACACACACACACACACACACACACACACACAGAGTTCTCTGTTCTGAAAGGTTGCCGGTCTATGCTAGCTGGGGAATATGTGTTTTGGATTGGTTTTATTTGTTGTTTTGGGGATTGACTTGCTTTAGCCTTGAGATCATCTTCTCTCATTGGATCTCGGGGGTTATTCTTCATGTTTACACAAGGGTGATAATAACCAAAACACTGGGTGACCAGTCCCTCAGATATGTCTTCCTGCATGAGTTCATAAAGTTCCCTCTCATCCAGGAAGGAGTATGTTTGTTGAGTTTCCCTATGTGGCCATTGCATGCCATGGGGTGTTTCCCTGACACCTCCACATTTTTGGGCGGGAGGTCTCTTGCCTTTGGGTCTTTCTCATTAGGTGCTCATTAAATTCCTAAGCTAAAGAAAACACAGAATTATGCGTTTGAGGAGGAATGTCAGGCGATAAAAGCCAAATCATTTCTTTTTTTTTTTTTTTTAGGACTTATTTATTTATTTATTTATTTATTTATTTATTTATTTATTTATTTAATGTGAGAACACTGTAGCTGTCTTCAGACACCAGAAGAGGGCATCAGATCTCACTACAGATGGTTGTGAGCCACCATGTGGTTGCTGGGAATTGAACTCAGGACCTCTGGAAGAGCAGTCAGTGCTCTTAACCGCTGAGCCATCTCTCCAGCCCCGCCAAATCATTTCAAAACCAAAGAACCAAGACAAACAAAACAGTGTGCCCCCTTCCAAATACACACACATATGTGTCTTAGTTTGGGTTTTATTGCTTAAGGAAACACCATGACCTCTTAAAGAGGAAAACATTTAATTGGGTCTGGCTTATAACTTCAGAGGTTCAATCCATTATCATCATGGTAGGAAGCATGGCCGTGTGCAGGCAGACATGGTGCTGGAGGAAGTGAGAGTACAACATCTTGATCACATAGGTAGCAGGAGACTGTCTCCCACAGGCAGCCAGCAGGAGGAGCTTTGGTGGAATTCCTGAGTGGAGCTTGAGCATAAAGACCTCAAAGCCTACCCCCACAGTGGCACACCTCCTCCAACAAGGCCACACCCACTCCCAAAAGGCCACACCTCCTCCAACAAGACCACACCCCTCCAACAAGGCCACACCTCCTGATAGTGACACTCTCCATGGGCCAAGCATTCAAGCACATGAGTTTATGGAGGTCAAACCTATTCAAACTACCAGGACATGCATACATACACTCATGTACACACACACACACACACACACACACAAGCACACAAGCACACATGCATGTATACCTACATACACATAAATAAATTTAAGAGACCCAATTGATCCTTTAAGGAGAGAAATCTACTCAGAATCTGCCGGTTTACAAATTAATTTCATCTAAAAACAACCTTAAAACATATTGCTAATGTTTAACAAATGTTGGGCCACCCAATCATCCAGTTCACAAAATTAACCACCTCAGGAGTTTTGTGGAAAACATGCTCAACAATGACTCTTGGGCCCCTGAGAGCCTCAGCATCAGCCTCAGGTCATATCATAGCACAGTGTGATAAACCTTTTTCTCTGCCTTTTGGGAGCCTCCGGGTCTGAAGGAAGGCAGGCCTGGCACAGAGGGGAAGAACAAATGAAGCATAAGGAGACTCACACTTACATCAGTTGGCCAGGGTTCAGCCAAGTAGCCTTGAACAGTGAAAGTGGCCTCAGATGGTCTCAGAATCATAGGACTCTCAGACCTGGGCAAAACATATGCAAAACTTCCTAGGGGTGGCACATTGACCTTTGATGTGAGTGAATCCACAGCCATAGCTTTTGCAAGAGGCATAAATGAGGCAAATGGAAAGAAAATCCCTAAATTAAGAGCCAGAAGAAAGCTATTGGTACACGCTTGCAATCTCAGCACTGTGGAGACTAAGGTAGTGAAAGACCCCCGAGCTGGGGAGACCCTCACTCAAGTCTCGGGACGGTGTGACCCCCCAAGAACTCACAAAAGACCGTCCTTGCTGCAATCACATGAGGTTTATTCGGGGGACCAGTGCACTGGGGTCGAGCTCATAACCTATGCAGAGGCAGAGGAGTTCAACCCTGAGAAGCTGAAGTCAGGGGTATTTAAAGGAAAAAACCCACAAGAATGGAAAGAATTTGCGTTATGGGGAAGTACAGAATGTTCTAAGTTAGTCACAAGGCAGTTGCACAAACATTTTTGTGGTTAGCTAGTTCCTGGAACATTGTGCCTCTGGCCCTGGGGTCACCCATTTCTTAGGGGAAAGAATGCAGCCAGGTGGGGTTTGGCCAAGCATGCAATTTCAGTCCTATTTCTGTTTCTGGCTCCAAGTATGCTAGGGGTCTAACTTTCCTCATAAGGGGGTCAGGTCTTTCAGTAGGAGGATTGGAGTTTGAGGTCAGCCTGGTGTAGAGAGTCTTAAACAAAAATGGTGACAATATAAGTCAGTTGATAGAGTGCTTGCCTAGAATGCCAGATGCTCTGGGTTTGACCCCAGTACTTCATAAACCAGGCATTATGATGCATCCCTGATATCCTCAAACCCAGATACAAGAGGATTAGAAGTTCAAAGTCTTTCTCTCATCCTTGCCTAGTGTGATGGTTTGTATGTGCCTGGCCCAGGGAGTGGCACTATTAGGAGGTGTGGCCCTGTTGGAGTGGGTGTGTCACTGTGGGCATGGGCTTAAGACCCTCGCCCTAGCTGCCTGGAAGTCAGTCTGCCACTAGCCACCTTCAGATGAAGATGTAAAACTCTCAGCTCTGCCTGCATCATGCCTGCCTGGATGCTGCCATGTTCCTGCCTTGATGATAATGGACTAAACTCTGAACCTGTAAGCCAGCCCCTATTAAATGTTGTCCTTTTTAAGAGTTGACTTGGCCATAGTGTCTGTTCACAGCAGTAAAACCCTAAATAAGACATCTAGTAAGAGTACAAATCCAATCCCAGCTACATCAGATCCTGGTTACAAAAAAACAAAACAAACCCAAACAACTAGTCAGACTTGGTGGCTCACTCATAATCCCAGCATTTAGGAGGACAAAGGTTTGCCATACATTCAAAGCAGTCCAGGGATATGTAATGATTTTCAGGGCTGACTGAGCCTCACAGTAAGACATTGTCTCAAAAGAGTGTCCTCCTGTGGTAGTTTGAATGAGAATGGCCACCATATTCTCATACATTTGAATGCTTAATAAACAGTCGGTGGGCTGTTTGGGAAGGATTAGGGGGCATGACCTTGTTGGAGTAAGTGTGTCACTGGGTTTTGAGGTTTCAAAAGCTCACACCAGGCCCCATGTCTCTCTTCCTGCATGCTACGGGTGGATCAGATAGGACTCTCATCTACTGTTCCAGTGCTCCCTGGCATGACGATAATGGACTAATTCTCTGAACTGTGAGCAAGCCCTTAGTTAAATATTCCCTTTTATAATTTTTTTTTATTATTTCCATAACCAAGGGTTACCTTGTTCATGGTGTCTCTTCATGGCAACAGTACAGTAACTAATTCACCTCCCAAGAAAACAAATAAGAACACCGAAACAAAACAAACAGATTCCAATCCAAACCAAACCAAACCAGTCAGCCCCAGTGGTGTGTGCCTGCAATCCCAGTTCTAGGGGGGTAGAGGAAGGGTAATCAGGAGTACAATGTCTTTCTCAGTTACAGAGCAAGGTGAAGGCCATTCCAGGGCACGAGAGACTCTGTCTCAAAACAAACACCAGGAGAAATAAAGGAAAGAAGAAACATAAGTAATTCAGACTTTTTAAATGGCAAGAATAAAAAAAAAAACCAAACCCACTCATTCTTCATTTAGGGTTTTTCCTAGTTAATGAGTGACCACAAAGCTACAGGTGAGGAGTGATGTGTTTATAAAAAAATAAAGAGATATGTATGTTCTCTATGGGTGTAAGGGAGGTGTGGGGGAAGGGTGTGACTCAGTGGGCCCATGTGGAGACATCCCTTCCCCCTGAGGGACCAGACACACACGAAGGTATAGTATAAAAATAGAGTTTATTCAGGGTATGGGGAGGGGAGCTAAGAGGGTAATAGAGGCTGAGAGAGGGAGAGAGAGGGAGAGAATAAAGAAGTAGAGGTGGAGGCCGTCCATGACCACATGGAGGGGGAGGGGAAGGGAATGGGGACAGGTAAGAGATAAGAGATGCAAGAGAGAGAAGCAAGAGATAAGAGAGAGAGGAGAGGGCAAGCAACCCCTTTTATAGTGGGCCAGGCCCACCTGGCTGTTGCCAGGCAACTATGGGGAGGAGCATACCTGGCTGTTGCCAGGCAACTGTGGGGCGGAGTTTAGACAGAATGCTAACATTCCCCCGTTTTGGTTTAATTAAAAAGAAAAATTAGAAAGAGGCAATGGCAAAGCAGGAATAGGGGCGTCGTAATATCTGACTGCTTCATGCTGGCATTGGGGGTGACATGTCTCTGGGGAACCTAGAAGAATGGGGGTGGGGATGTTTGTCCAGTTGTAGGAGAGTTGGCAGTTTCCTTGCTGTCCAGGGTCTGTGGAGCTGTCTGAGGGTAGGTCAGAAGGAACAGGTCCAGTAGAAGCGTCTGTGTCTGAGAGAAGGTTGGAGCATCTGAAGGTTGCTTCTCTGGAGCTGTCCTGGGTGTAGTAAACGCCTGGACTTGACAAGATGTTGAAACACATTATTATAGGTAGAGAAATAAGGTTAAGTATGTTTGGGAGAAAGAAAAATTTTTTTCTTAAGATGTACATTTTAAATCCAGAGGAATCCACCTTTTGGAATAGGTAGTGAGTGGGAACTTTGGGCAGATGTACTTATCTGGATGGAGTCTATTGGGTCCATGAGAGGCAGATTTGAGTGGATTTTCTGTAGTTTATAAGTTTATAAAAGAGATAACAACATGAGTTAACAACATGAACAGTCTTTAAGATGAGCCTTTTGTGGAGCAGATGGGACAAGATTAAAAAGTTGAAAAAGCTGAATCGTATAGTGGAATGTTTTATTAGAGTTAGGCAAATTTATAGGAACTGAGATAACATTAGGGCAGTAGCATAGCAAGAAGAGGAAATATGAAGCATTTAATTAATGGAAACCGAGTTTAGGTGAGGAGATAACAGATTACATGTGTGAAAGCTTAGCTGTCAATGTTGTCAGAAGTCTGAGAAAGAGTAAACAATCTAGCAGTTATATTATTTAAAAAATGACAGAGTCCAGTAGTCAACAGTTCCCTGGTCTCTGTGGCAACTTGGGCAGAGTCAGTCTGGCTTTCAAGTGCAGAAGACACAGGGCTTTTTCTCTGTGGAATGGATACATGTGACATGGGAAGTAAGCTTACCTAGTTTTAGCCAAGCCCTTTGACCCGGGGTATCCGGTTTTGTCCACTGCGTTTCCAGTGACTGTCATATCACAATCTAGGCAGTATCCTGTAGCTGTTTCCACATCTTCTGAGACCATCTACCATCCTGGGCCAACTGTTAAAAGACTTTGGGAATTCTGTCTGCCATAAACTTAAGAATTAACAAACTTCTGACAGGATTGAGAGCGATATATATTGGTTATAACTGAGTAAAATTTAATAGCAGTAGCAAAGAGACACATGGCTGGGACCAGAATAAGAAAGCTGGCAGTAGTGGCATAGAAAGAGAGGGAGAGAGGGAGAAAGTCCCTCACATGTGCTGGAAGGTGAAAAACGTGATCAGGGACTGGTGGGAACGCAAGCAGGCTGAGGGAGCCCAGCAGAGAGCGAGGGGGACGGGAGGCAGCAGAATCCCTGGCTGGGGGTGGAGACAGAAGGGGCTCACATGTGCAGAAGTGGCTTCTAAGGCAAGGCAAAAGCTGTTTTAGGGGCAGATAGGGGATGAGCAGGGCCAAAGCTGCATTTCCAGTGGCTGTGAGCTTTGGCGGGGGCAGCAGTTGGTCACATGTACATGGGAAAGGGAGTCTAAGGGAGGGGACCTCCAGCAGGACGCAAGGGGTGGGGCCAGACCCACCTTTCCCACTGAGAACCGAGAGCAGAGCTAAGGAGCAGAGAGAGAAGGGCAGCAAGTAGGGTGCCCTGCAGAGAGCACACGGATAGACCTGCTTCTCTGGTAAACTAGCTGAACCAGTGGTTTCTGCGAGCCACAAATGAGAGGGGGAGAGGGAAGTCTGCACTACAGGTTCTTAGTGAGAAAGTGCGAGTTTAGCAGAGATGGAGGGAGATTGTTTTAGAACAAGACATTCCATTAAATAGGGACAAAGGCAGTGAAGACTGACCCCTGGGTGAGAGAATAGGATTATTGACTGCCCATACCAGCGTCCTGAGGGCATCAATAACCCGAGAGAGATTCTAGCACAGGCCAGACTGCCAGGTTGTCATGTGGGAGCCTGGGGGCTAACGCTCAGAGCCGGTGTTCTTGAGCCAGAGACCGGTTCACCCTGGCCTGGGATTCTCGGTGGCTGCGAGAAAGAAACTGTCTCCAAGGAGAGGAAATCTCGCCCAAGGGAAAAAGTCCTAAAACGAGAGTCAGTGAAAAGACTGAATGTCTCCCATCCTCAAGGACAAAACAGGAGTCCATGGGAACAGTTATTCTGACCAGTGGGGGATGAGGGCTTACCAGTTCTTTTGAGCTAGCGAGCATGGATCTCTCATGGTGGCTGAGGTGGAGTGTAAACCTGCAGAGTTTCTAATCGAAGTCATGTGGCACCAATGATGTGTTTATAATACACACACACACACACACACACACACTCACAGAGATATGTTCTATGGATGTGGGGAAGGTGTGGGGGAAGGGTGTGACTCAGCGGGCCCATGCAGAGGCATCCCTTCCCCCTGAGGGACCAGACACACATGAAGGTATAGTATAGAATAGAGTTTATTCCAGGCATGGGGAGGGGAGCTAAGAGGGGAGTAGAGGCAGAGAAAGGCAGAGAGAGGGAGAGAGTAGAGAAGTGGAGAGGCCGGCCAAGACCATGTGGAGAGGGAGGGGGGAAGGGAATAGAGAGAGGTAAGAGATAAGAGATGCAAGAGAGAGAAGCAAGAGATAAGAGAAAGAGGAGGGGCAAGCAGCCCCTTTTATAGTGGGCCAGGCCCACCTGGCTGTTGCCAGGCAACTATGGGGAGGAGCATGCCTGGCTGTTGCCAGGTAACTGTGGGGTGGAGTTTAGACAGAATGCTAACAAGGAGTGTCTCAGCCCAGTGCTGTGGATCCACTGCCAGAGAAATGAAAGCACTACTTAAAAATTCAAGTTAAAGATTCCAAAGTGGGGCTGTAGAGATGGCTCAGCAGTTAGGAGCACTGACTGCTCTTCCTGAGGTCCTGAGTTCAATTCCCAGTAACCACAAGGTGACTCACAACCATCTGTAATGGGATTCGATGCCCTCTTCTGGTGTGTCTAAAGACAGTTACAGCGTACTCATATACATAAAAAAAAAAAAAATCCAAAATATCTCAGAGGGCACACACAAGTGAAGAATATTTTGAAAACCCTTTAACTGGGTTGGTTTTAGGGGCATGGTTATAGCGGATTGGTTTTAGTGGGTTGCTGATAAAACTCCTGCTCAGTGCTCACCAGGACCTGAGTTTACTCCCCAGCACACCAGACAGTAGTCACGGAGGGAGAGTGAACTTCACAATTCTATGAAACAGAAACCTTTCACCTGGGCAGTGGTTAGTCCGGAACGTGTGTGTTGTAAAGTGTGAGCCTGTCCTTGCCCGTCCTTTGCCTCCTCTCTCTCTGATCTTTTCCAAGCATGCCTCTCTCCACCTGTCCTGCCGCTACTCTGCTGTGATTACCACAGGGAACATTTACTTGTTCACCAGATCTACAGGCTGGAACCTCTGATTCAAATCAACTTCCGTTCCCTATAAACCACCCTGCCGCAGTTCCTGCGCTACAGCCACGTGGCAAGGTGGCAGTGGCTGATGTAGCCTAGGAGTCCGGAATGCACACCGACTTCAGTTCGGTTTTGGTTCTGCCTTAAGGAGGGGGATAAGGGGTGGTGAAGAGGAGGAAGTGGGAAGGGGGGAGAGAGAGAGGGAGGCAGGGAGATATTAGGAGGATGAACAGGGTGTGTAGAGCTCCCGATGAAGTTCTGGCCTTCCCTGGCCCGGTCAAACAGGAGCTTTCACCCTATGGGGCCCCATGAACCAACAGCGTGCACAGAGAGCCCTCGGCCACTGGAGTGCGCTGTTGATCAGCTCTATTGGCAGCCTCAGGCAGTGGGGGGACGGAAGCTCAGGCCCACCACTGACTGATTCTAACCTCTAACTTGGGATCCCAGCCACCTCTAGAGGGGTATATGAACCCTTGTCACCAGGTAAAGTAAGACACTGTAAAAAGAGCAGCAAGATTCTGTGTGGACTACTAATTCATCTAGAGTTAATAGATGAAATTAGGGAAAATGAAGGTCTGGCTGTATTATAGCTCAACTAGTGATATTGTTATGGAGTTTGTGACCCCAGGAAAAGTCCATAGACTCAATCCAATTATAATTAAAAGGTTTATTGATTAGTTGCCAACAGGACAAACCATCTCTGAGCCAAATTTGAGATTGCCATGACAGAGGGGTATGGACAAGGACTTTTAAAGGGGAAAACCACATGAAGACTTTCAATAGCTATGCAAGCAAATATTAACTGTTCTGTTCTGCCAAGTCAAGTGGTTAAGACGTTTCAAAACAATCTTTGGGTTTCTACAAGTTACAGAAGGAAAAAAAAAGCAGTTAGTCATATCATAATAAGTGGATAGTCATGGCTGTGTATTTTTGGGTGGGGGTCACTGGGTCAGGGTTACTGGGAACTTATCTTCCAGGGACTGGGGGTCGAGACAAACAGCTAATGAGAACCAAGGTGGATGTCTAGCATCAAATGGAGTTTCTTTAGCCATCACAACATTCCCAGATGTTAAGTGAAAACACGCCCATGGCTTAGCCCCATGAAGACAGAGGTTTTGGGTCCTCAGTTCACACTTACCAGATACAAAGAGTAATGCAGAGTTACCCAGAAATGAAGCTGTACCTAAACAGTACAGCTTTTCCTGGACTTTTTTACACCAGGGCCAATGTGTTGGTAATTGTGGCGTGACACTGCCCCCTCCTTACCCCCCGCCCCGCCTCCCATGGCTTCTTCAGTCAGCTACTGCTGTCCTCCTTGGCCTGGGAGCCCAGGGTCCTCTGATGGAAAAGATGTCCTCTTTGAGACTCAATGGCAGGTCACTAGGCAGTGCGGTGCAGGGCTCTAGGTTCAAAACAAACAAAAAATTCCTTTCTCTGCAGTCGACACACCCAGATTTTTGTGGACTGCTAGGAACTGAAGGAGAAGGGTTGTGCTGTTTTAGAGTCTAACAAAAGAAAGCACTTCAGTGACTCTCATAGCTGTGAGTGTTGTGTGTGACGCACTCAGGGAAGGAAGCGATTTAAAGGGGACAATAAAGCACCTTTCCTTCAGATTAGTCCTTAGTCTGCTTGTGTGTGTGCACATGCGTGTGCACCTGTGGGTCTATATGTGTGTGAACATGTGGGTACACATTTGTGTGTGCATGTGTGTATATGTGCACATTTGAGTATGTGAATGTGTGTGCGCCTCTGTGTGTGTGTGTGTGTGTGCATGTGTCTACATATTTATGTTGTTTCTATGTATGGACAGATACGTGTATATGTGTGTGTGTACATTAGCGTGCATATGTGTGTGCATGTGTATGTATGCATCCATGTTTGTGTGTGTATGAGTATTTGTGTGTTTGTATTTTCTATGAATGGATGGGTGTGTATATGTGTATGTGTAACTGTGTGTACATGTATGTATGTGTGTATGTATACATATATGCCTATGTACACAGGTACATATGTGTGTGCATATGTGCATAAATGTGTTTGTGTGCATACAAGTATGTGTGTGTGAGCATGTACACATGTGTAAGGAGCGGTTAGAATATTCGCCATCACTAGATGGCGCTGTCGTTCTGAGGAAACTTGCGGATAGCCCGCGAAAACCCCGAAGTGCATTATGGGTGTACATGGCTAATCACCGCCCACTCCCGGGGCACGCCAACCAATGGGGAACACGCTGCCCTGGAGCTATATAACACCGCCATGTTGGGTCCCGCGCGGTTCTCTCGCTATCAATGGCGATAATAAAGCTGAACTGTAGACGGAGCCTGCCGTGTGTCCGCGTGTCTTCTTGCCGGCGAGAGGCGCGCGCGCCCGACAACTGGTGCCGAAACCCGGGACGCCGGGAGCATTTTCACACCAAAGGAGAACCCCCGCCGCGGCGGGAAGGCTTCACGTATCTACAGTGGCAGGTGAGCTCTCTCAGAGTATGCTGGACTCTGAATTTCTAATGGGATCGTTTGCGGGTGATGCACTGCTAGGAATTCTCTTAGCAACCGTAATTGCTGCCCGCTTCCTTCTGGTCTTATGTAAAAGAGAGATAGCCAATGACCAGGAGACA